>LUCM01008690.1:0-43571 GCA_008360955.1 Fasciolopsis buskii | reverse complement strand
CAACCGTAAAATAGAACACTACGATCTGTGGCATTGTATATCTTTCCCTTGAGGGAAAGCGGGATGTTATGGCGGCGTCACAAGTGTTGTAGTTTTACGAAAGTTGTTCTGGCTATCACAATTCGGGATGTGAACTCCTCGATAATACCTCCTGCAGAGGTGATCAGACTTCCGAGATGCATGAAGCTACTGACTACTTATAACCGAATACCACAAAGAATGAGTGAATATACTGGATTTGGCCAGTCTTGAGTAAGAACCTAACATTTTGTAAGTCTAATACACATTCCGTGCCTAGAACCTTCAATCACCGAGCGGTCTAAAGCGCGTTGAATTACCTGTCCATCGTTACTCAACATGGAGAAATATCTGTTTGCTGGAAGGGTTTCATTTCTTTCGCTTAATAGACAAGATGAAACGTTCTACAGAACATCCCCTATGAAAAATTTTGAGAATAATAGGGGATTTAAGGCATGCTTGTCGTACTCCACTGGAAAAAGATGGCCGTAAACCCCAACCCGACTTGATGTAGGACGGTACAACTCTTCGAGGATCGACACATCCCTCAGGTACTCGGTTTCCCAACAAACAGGGTCATAGTGCAAACCTATTGACAAAGTCAAAAGCTGCAGGACTGTGTAGGAATATTATGATCGCTGGCCTTCGGAAGGTAAATGAAACAGTGACACCTGTCAAAGATTAAAGATTTGCTGAACCAACCAGGACCAGCTCAAAACCCAACCTGTTTCTTATGAGTTAACACATCAAGCGTGTTGTACAACGTGCGAAGACCGACGGACGCAACCAGCTTTGATGTTATCGGGATTAGGCTAATGCCCGCATGGTGAGTGCAGTCACTGCGCATGCCCTTTGTGAAGAGCAAGACAAAATCGGTTCTCCCAAGAGAAAGAGACTTTTCCGGAGAACCCAAGATTCGAGAACGAAACTTTACTTTCTCTGACCAGCTCCACTCTTTCATCTCCGAAAATGTATCTGTGTAACTAGCTGTCCGATACTATCGAGGGATGTTTTATACAAGGCATACAACGCAAATTTTAACCCATGCCTCCCCACAATAGGGCAGTTTTGCTATTGTCAACAAATGGTCTTTGTAAAAAGTAAGTCTTTTTTACAGTGGCTTTCTTGTAGATGTTTCACGCAGTTCACTCTCTGGAAAAATATTACTTGCCTTTTTGATTGATTTATGGGTAAAGGATGACGATTACGCATCATGGCCGACCTCCATTCAGCCACGTATGGGCGTGCTGATAAAGCACATTATGTCCCCACCGGCTGACTGTAGAATCCAAAATAAAAGTCCATCGGCCTCTTGATATGTTGCTGATCTCAAAAGAGTCCTTTCTGATAATTACAGTGAGAAAATCAGACTTCAAATGGTACTTACGGAACTGTTTCCCTCGGGTTCCGTAACAGTTAAAAATCTGCAGCAAATGCGTAGAGTATATTATTTACATACCTCACTTTGATGCATATCTAAAAATCCCGTTGGTTTCGCGGAATGTAAAAGTTTCTATTACAATAATTTTACAACTGAATGCACCTCACAGCTGCTTTCTAGGCCACAGGAACTGGACGACATGTCACTTTGTGTACTCGTTCACCAATGAAGACACTGAATATTAACGTCACAAGCCCCAGCTTTTTAAAATAAAATTTCCTATTGTGATAATGACATTTCGGAGGGAAGCCTTCAGTTTAAGACACTGAAAGTCGACATCCAAATTTGATTCGAAGCACGAGTTTTCCATATGAGTAAGTCCTATGTTCAGTGACCTTAACACATCGGCTTTGCGAAGGATGCTAGGTGCACGGCTAGAACCAGCCATCCAAGAAGTAGCTTCCTGCAGACAGTCATGGGATAAAACCATGCTCTGCAAGTATACAGGGAGAAACGCATAAAGTTTACGAGGTATTTGTCTTGCGCCGTAACACAATGAGATTCAGTTGGGTCAACGCGTTCATAATCATGAGTTATGAGTGAACAAGTGGGAAACGTTGGGCTAGGGGACCAAATAACAGTGTCAAAACTTGCTTGAAATGGACGATTTGGTTTGTTATAGGGCACCAGAAGAAACGCTCTGGGGTACCTTTGGAAACGTTTGAGTAGTTTGTGCTGCCCTGGCTCCTCTGGACCAGAAAATCCGAATACTCGCAGTCAACACATGTATCCTCCCAATCAAGACTTGAGTGCCCCCGAGTAAACCATGAGTGCATCGTGAGTAAGCCCAGGCGGTTCCAGTGAAACGGAAAAAGAGTTACCCGGTGGGATGGTGGACCAGTGTGATCCAGCATTACAGCAAACTACTCCCCCAAAGACAACGGCTAAATGTATTATGTGTTTACGCACTTTCAACATTGTTCACGATCCTGAAGATACCCAGAAGATGCATATATGCCCAAGCAGCATATCATCCGTCAGGTCGTCCAAAATGGCACATTTATTCCAGTATTTTGAGCAATCAAACCGGATTCTGTAAACAAAGGTAGCAAGTGAATTTCAAATTTATTAAAAGGCCGTAGAAGTTCCAGTTGATAGGGGTAAAATGGCCATTTTTCTAAACAATGTATTTTCCCCCAAAATCTACGTATTGCCTTATGCGTGATTCCAGTTGCGTTCATGAGATGGTTAACTCTCTGTATTCCACTACCGCGGCCGTTTCTGAGGGGTAAATTTCAAAATTTACCTCCCGCTGCTTACAAGGAAATTCGATATGCCCACTATCAAGTGGACTTTGTGAGCAGCTTTATGTTCACGAAATCGGAGACCTTAACTTGAGTGGAAGCCATGTGAGACTGTGAGGTCGCGCCAACACTGAATTTTATTGAGAACACGTTCAGGTATCGATGAAGCTGATAGTCGGGGGAGGGAAGACAAATCAAAGATTGGAGGAAATAGAGCTCTCTTCATTGAAGAAGATCAGATTAAGAGACGACATTAACGAAACGTTCAAAATGCTAGGGCGAATAACTGAATTAATTGTCAAGGATGTGTTGTGCACCCTGCTGAGCGGTAAACTAGGGGAAAAGGCATGAAAATTTGAAAAAAAAACGAAGCAGATGATTGGCCACTTCTTCTGCATCAGTTTAGAGATGGTCAGTGTGCAGTCAAATATTTTAGCCAGAAAATGGCGAGACGTATTCCCTTTGGTTAAATGCCAATTTTTCCAATGTGCACAGGGGGCGGTAAAACAACCCCAAAACGGTCCGTTAGGAGCCGTTTTCCAAAGCGGCATTATGTCTTAAGGTTTTTTGTATATTTACTGGCAAAGGCCTAAGTTGAACAATTCCAGTTTTTGTTTTTCTCACAAGGCTTAAACACAAAGCATATCAATGATTTCATATTTTGAGCACCACAGTTGATAATTTTAGTATAGGCGGATATACAGTTGCGTGAATAGGCCATAGTTGATGAGTTCCCCTCACGAGATTTCCCAAATTTTAGAGCATTTACGAAGAAATGGTCCTTGAAGCCTCCATAGTGCTGGCGAGTCTCAATACGCGGTTTCAATGAGGTCTAATTGCGAAGGTCATTCTGTTTAGTAACTTATCAGTGATTGCTCGCTGCCTGGGAGTTGCTCTGATTTGGGTATGGATGAATGCGTTTCCTTATTGATTGCGTGAACACGCGTTACTTCTGTTATTGTGTATCTTGTTAGCATTTATTTGAACATAAGTGTATGATTTAAGCTAAGTTTATGCTTACAAATTACTTTTACCGTTGAGTGCCTCATTACGCTCTCGCAATCGTAAAACTTACTTGTTATTTGATATGCATTATTGTGAATCATTGAGAAAACACAAGTTGGCGAACAAGCTCGTTTTCAGTGATTCGTACTCATGCCATTACATCACTATATATATCTTGACAAAATATTTTCACTATAGGAAGGATTGGATTAGTCATTTACAAATATGGGTGGGGAAGGGATTTGTGGTGTTAATTGTTTTGTTGTCTAGGGTTTGTATTGGGACGGGGGGTGGGCCAAGGGAGTTGAAGCGCAACCACAAACTGTTTTTGAGAACAAAGTGGAGGACTGTGAAGACGGATTGCGACAGCTTCCGCAGTGCTCAAGAGGCGACACTTTGCCAACCTGGATTGTTGACCTCTGACCTTATACAGGGTCCGGAAAGCTTGCGTCACATTCACGGTGTGGTTAGTCTGTGCTAGATGTGAAACCACTGCGCTATTAAGTGACTTAATTGTTCCAGTGCCTAACCATGTCGGGTGGTGCTCACGGATGCGTTCAGACAAGCGCCTGGTCGTGCGGCCGATGTACATTGTCCCACAGGAACATGTGAATGAATAGATACAAAACGAGGCTGCAGAATCAGGGACTTTGTCTTTCAACCATAATGACACTACGGGGCGGGATTTGAACAGGATACGAAGCTTGGCTGCGTAGAATGTCTTATTGATAGCACTAGTCAGTCTTCGTCTTGCTGTTTCTGCTAGCGTGTCACCTTTGAATGGCAGAGATATGTATACCGGCTTTCTCTCCACCGTTGCCCTCCTAGGAACTTCCTGTTCTGTCTCCCACATCTTGTCGATTAATCTAATTGAGAAACCATTTTCAGTGAATACTCTTCTGAGCGTCTGCAGTTCAGCTTCAAGAGTATCTTCTGTGCATATTCTTTTTGTCCTGGCAATCAGACATCTAATTAAGTTCCTCTTCACATTAAGAGGTACAAAGCTGTGGAAGTTGATGTATTGCCCATTCCATGTGGCTTTCTTGTGTACTGATCGCCGAATTGAGTCGTCTTCTCGACGACTTAGTCGCACATCTAAGAAAGCTATTTCACTGTTTAGCTCCATCTCTGTTGTGAATTTCAAATTTACGTGAGCCGAGTTGAACACATTCGGACCCTGTATAAGGTCAGAGGTCAACAATCCAGGTTGGCAAAGTGTCGCCTATTGAGCACTGCGGAAGCTGTCGCAATCCGTCTTCACAGTCCTCCACTTTGTTCTCAAAAACAGTTTGTGGTTGCGCTTTAACTCCCCTGACCCACCCTCCGTCCCAATGCAAAGCCCAGACAACAAAACAATTAACACCACAAATCCCTTCCCCACCCATATTTGTAAATGACTAATCCAATCCTTCCTATAGTGAAAATATTTTGTCAAGATATATATAGTGATGTAATGGCATGAGTACGAATCACTGAAAACGAGCTTGTTCGCCAACTTGTGTTTTCTCAATGTGCTCAGTGGCAATTTTCAAGGTATTGTGAATCACCCGAATGGTATCCCTTAAGAATGACATTCATTAGAGTCTCAATTGCATAACTTGCTAGTTAGATTCATGTTTAAGGTGGTTTCCTGGACATCATTGCCTAACCTATTTTCTTCTGCCATTTCATTTTGGAGTTTTTGCTTTTTCCCTTGTTTCCATGTGAGGAAGGCATGATGTCAATTACTATCTAAAGTCCCGCTGTCTAGGGATTTCGTTATAAATATTACGGCAAGAAATGAGTCCACGAATAGTTGCAGGTGGTGTTTATGTACGTGGTCACTCCAGAACATCGATGTGGAGCAAAAGAAAGGAAGCACTGAGGGTTGCTCGCACACAGGTAAAACCACTGCAGCCCTTCAGACTATGAACAATGGCTCAGAGCTCTATGCAGCGGTTTCTTAAGCTCTTCGTTGTTCCCAGTAGCAAAGCGATAGCACAAAGTCTCCTGAATCAGGCGTAAGCTGTGAAGACTTAATGGGAGCAAGTGTGGTATATGCGAATGAGGCGCCAGATATATCGGAGAGTTTTCACGGCTAAAACAGTTTTGCGTCAATACTTGATTGCAGTGACCAGAAAATAGGGGAAGCATACGCTGCCGCATCAACTAGTGGCGCACATGATTCCTGGTTAAATGATCTAGCACAGGACACCCGTAAATTAAAGCTTTCGTATAGTGACAATATGTAATTTTAGCCTTCAACGCAGAAACCCTGGTCAGAAAACAAAGCACTAACATGGACTTTAAAGGTCAGCTATACTTGGAGATTAGATTTTTGCTGTAAACAGACTTCGTTCCTGCGATATACGTAATTTCTGTCACGCGTCAAGCAGCGTTGCAAATGTATTTATCACTGGGGGCGACCAGAACCTATATTAAGACCGTGTAGTAAGTTGCACTTCAGAATCTATTAATTTCAAGACAAAATTTCTAAAAAATTTACGGGCATCAACATTTGGTGATGGAACTCGGGATGTCGTGCCTTAGTTAATGACAACATCCACCCTGGGTCAGCTGAACATGAAAGGTACCCATGGGAAAACGGCTTTGTTTGGTACGAAAGTTCGTACGTTGGTAATAGGTAAGTTCACATTTGTGTTGCTTCGCACCTCTGTATGTTCTTTGCCATATAGGATACCCAAGAGCCACCATACAAACAGAACGAGAAAAGAAGAGGTGGTGCGTCCAATACTGCAGGTGCTCCGCTCACGATGACCTCAGAAACTCGGATCATTGGTGTTCAGTATCCCTTGACAACGATGAGTCACCTGCTAGGTGCTTTTAAAGTAATATGCATAAAGAAATGAAATACATGTATCTGAAATGAAAACATTGACGACGTATACATCTGTCGATTTGATATAAACATATGCCGCGCAGCTTCATTTTTGGAGTCACGTGTAACGTTTGTTACTATCAGTCTATATGAGCACCACAAAGTAATACTGTTATTTTTCATTGTTTTTCGGACTGAAGCATATTTGCAGGAAAATTCTGGGACGATTCGGGGTCGCTTTGGGGTATGTTCTGGGAATGTTTCGGGGCATTTTGAGGGCGTTTGTGCTGACTGGATGTGTACAATATTCGTCCGACGAGATGAGACATTGCCTTTTAATGAACAACGTGCTGTCACCATATGGTGATTGCGTAATGCAGTTTACCTCACATTTGCAAGTACAGAGTTGTTATTCGTCAGACAGTTGCCTATTTCTCGTTTGCTTGAACTTTAGTACGTAAATGTACATGGAGTGGTAATGGCACCGTCAGCACAGTTACCCATAGATTGGGCAAATAAAGTATCAGTTATGCTCAGCTGAATGCACTTAGTTAACGCCTAGTTTCCTTTCATTTCAGTATATGGAACAGTCGCGACTGACTGGTCATTCATCAACGGACTAAGCCAGCCCACGCATGCACTCAGCATTTGATGTACATTGTCAAATTTATATATATATATATATATATATATATATCCAAATATCAACGCTGGTCTTATTTCGTGTTGCTGCAGACGGTTGCCTTAGGAAAGAACAGTTGGGTATACAGGTCGACGCAGGGGAAATATGGGCGTCCTGAACTCGCATTTAAATTTAGGTTGCGCGTTATAGGATTTTGTGCGGGCTTTTATAAGTAGGCTTTTATTGGGAGATTTTGTGGGGAAATGTTGCGAAATGCTGACGTTTTTGCAAAAAGTCCTCAAAACGACCCGTGGTTGTAGCAAAATGCCTGTTTTGAGGTAGGTTTCAGGGTATATGAGGGATCAGTTTGGGGACTATTTGGGGACTGTTTCGGAGCGTTTTGGGGCGTTTGTGCTGACCGGATTATTATTGAACAGTTGCAATAGACACCTGTAATTTATCTTTTTTTCCTCGTCCCCGAAATTCCCCTGATACAACATACTGTTTGTTGATAACTGCGTTCAGATACACACAATCAATAAACACGTTTAAATAAACAAAGGACAAAACAGAGTGATATTGTTCATTCAGTAAACGTTCTTCTAGTTCCCTACTGATTGTTTTGGTTCGGAGTCCTGTGCCCAACGCTTCTAAAAAGATTTGATTCTGGACGATGACCTTTTAAAAGTTTCTGTTGACGTGATTCCAGTTTAGCGCGACCCACTCCAAGTCATCAGAATCCACCCGAATTTCCAGTAATGAAGTACCAAACCGAAAGTCCAATTTTCTGAGTCTATCTCAGCTTCTCATTTGCACTGTTTCATGCATTTTTATCTTCTATGTAGAAACCACACAATCTTCTGCTATTTTGTTTTTGGAATGGACTAGTTTATTTTTAGTGCACTGACACTTCTGTTATTTGTACCACTGATTTGGTGAGCCTCAGCGTTGTCTGGACGAACTCCATTTGTATCCGACTCGCGTAACATCGAAAACCAACAGTTGGGATAATAACACGATTGCCCTGAAACAATCAAAGTCGTCCCCACCAATCTTCGTGTTTGGTTTCCACGAATCGAGGCCTTCTTCAACACGCCGAATTAGCAGAGAGCGCATCTAGCATTCCTGAACTGTCCAAACGTTGTCTTTCAAAATTTCGATCGAGATCGAGGATCTGCTGGACGGCATACAAACGGGGAGCCCTAACCCCCTCCAGAAAAACAATCTGTCGTCAAACGAACTGAGAAGTTCACTAGTAAACAGGAATGATTAACAAATGTTTAGAGAGCAAAAGGTGTTATGGCGAGTAAGCCAATCCCGTCCGAAAAATATAATCAAGAATGTGTCAGAAAAAAGAAGGAATTCATGGGTAGGATACAGAATCCCTTACGACCTCGGGCGGGGACGGCATCACAGTAACACAGAGTCAGGGTTTGGACAAACGTACTGCATGAATGAATAAGGCTTCCCCATGAACGCATGTGAATGAACAATTCCATGAATGGGGCTAACACATGAACGACGAAATCATGTTTGCTTAGCAGAGTGAGAATCTCAACCAAAGTAATTTTGAATCCTATACAGAGTGCGTTATTGTGTTGGGCTATTTTTACTTTGAAATGCGTATTACTTTGTTTTCTTGACGATTGCAGTGATTACTGATTAGCATCGCCTATTGAAATCGGCTCTTTGACTCCAAAGAGATTGACGCCTAGTGCGAATGCACAGTAGGGAATAGAAGGCAGATTGATGAACCATCTTTTCGTGGCAAGTAACAAAATGTGAATCCTTTCATTCATTATCAACAGGTTGCCTCATAATAATTAAGCAGTTTGGCACAATGGTCTTGCTTGTATTAAATATTGCAGCATGTGATAGGCAGAATTTCGCTAAATCCCAAGGTGATCACACCATGGCAGAAAGTGTGTGCATTTGTCCAGATTCACAGCAAGTTACCTGGGAAAGGGTTCTCAGGAATAAAATGGAAAACTGAACAAGCACAGCTTGAAAGCATGAACAGTGGAAAATGGCCTGTATTAAGCACACGGGTGGACCAAAATAGTTCACCATACCACCGTGGCGTTAAATCAACTAAATATCCCAATCTACCCAGCCATTTTGAAAAATTTACTTGCCTTAAGTGAATAAAAGAGGAATAAAGTTGACAGTTTACTTTAATACATCTGTAGGTTCAGCTGTAGAAAAGCTTCTTATATGTTTCTTCCTGAATGTTGGTCAGAGGTTTTCAAATCAACACCGATTTAGAAAATAAGCAGATTCACAACCTGGCTTCACCGATACAAACTTTTGGTATGCGGTAGACAATGAGGTGCCCTGAATAGTACCAAATTAAATGATGTTCAAATTATTAAAGTGATTGCTTTCTGATGCCGCACCTTTTGCGATGGAGACCGACGGGCAACCGATAACGAAAACCTCACATTCAACACTAACCTTGCCACATCGGTTTTTCAATCATTCTTGAAAAACCGAATGCCCCCATCCCACTCGATGCTGGCGCATGAGCACGAATAAGCTTGATGTCAGACCCAGTCTCGAGGAAGAAATGTTTGCCTTTATTTTTAACCGTCGTGTCTCTATGTTTGCTCCCAAGCGTTGTCCGTGGATGGTGTTTGGGGTCGGCGATTGAAATGGGAAAGTCGAATGCGACTTGTCTGCTTGGAGCAAGCGAAGTTGACCAACAGTGTAGCGGATTGCAATTTTGTCACGATGTTTATGTCAGGCCGTATTACAGAATGTGCAGACCCAACCAATGAGAATTCAGTTTCTTATGTCAGTAAGCCTCATATAGCGACGCGCTTTCAATTCCGAGTGTTTATTCTGCGGCTGCGAATGGATTTTTTGATTTCGGAGGCTAAACTGGATTTCCTTCCGTACGACATTCCGAAACCAGAACAAAGCACGGTTGCGCCAGGAAGTGGGACCAGTCCAAATATCTGCCCTGTGTATATCCGTGGTAATGGAAAATACTGTGTTAATCCTGTCGTGGTGAGTGTAGCATGCGTGGAGCTTGTTGCTCATCGTGTGACTACCAAGAACAAGAGCAGCGGTGGAAGACATAACTGACAAAAGGAACGTGCCCTAAAGTATAAATGTCGGTCAAAAAATAGTCGGGAACACTAACGGGCACTGACCGTCCAGGTTAATCTTAAACGGCAATATTGTGAAGAAATTCATGGCAGTCTCTGGCAGTTTGTTCTAAGCGTTGTTTATTCTGTACACGAAATTACCTGTTAAGTTTTTCAGGGTTCGTGGCTCTTGAGTTTCGGTGCATTTTTCTCCTGGTCTGATTATTCTCGAGTGTGATCGAGAAGGCAACCACTTCCAATAAATCCTTTAGCAGCTTAAAGTTTTGCATAAAGTCCCATTAAGATCTGCCTCTCTTCCGAGAGTAAATTTGCAGCTTTTGAAGTCTAACTTGGTACTAAAAAACCCTACACCCAGTGATGAATGTGACGAAACTTTCCTTGGGGGGCTTTCAGGATCGCTTGATGAGGTCAGGTCAGATCATTTTGGATTACACTGCCTGCAGCTTGAACTTCGGTGTCCCAGCGGGCTTTAGTCTCAATGTTTCCCTTTACTAGTTCGGATTTCGAACTTGAAGGGCTCCTCGGAATTGCCTCCTGAGTTGAACCAGCCCAGAAGCTGAAGAGTTGAAGGCCAAAGCACAGCAAGGACACTAACTGAAACAACTACCCTACCAATTGAAACTAATAATGAATTAGCAAAGGAGGGACTCGATGGTGAAAGAAACATGGACTGTGCGTTGCATTTTGAAGATCATCAGGCGTGGATAAGAGAGAAGAGTGACCCCAGGTAGGGTAGGAAAACGACTTTGGCCCTACCTGGTCCACTCAGGTTTTAAATTGTGAAACAGTGGAGGCAAATATCAATTCCTGTGGTAATTTGTTCCATGCCTCGACTACTTCATGTGAGAATTAAATTGATTTGATGTTTACAGTTCTCCGGACCTTTTATTCTCATCATAGGCCCCGAGGGGGATGGTTTTTACTGCAAATGGACAACGGTGTACTGTGATTGATAGACTTGAACGTGATGAGGTAGCTTCTGAGCCAGCTGTCACGTAGCGAGTGGGACTCCAGAGTTTGCAATCTTTCTTGGAAATTCAGGCCCCTGGCACTGGGGCCATCCTTGTGAAGCCCCATGGAACGTTTCCCAAGACTAGCTTGTCCCCAACAAAAGTGGTCGCCCATGACTGTAAAATATATTCTAAACTGAGGTGCACAATTGCTTTGTACAAGTTTAAAACTACTTTAGCCCCATTGAATGTACTGATTGTCGGGGGTGGTGCAACACCTGATTTCCCATACCAGCAGCTGCCGTACACTGGGCTGGCGGTCTGAAGGACTCACGAATGATCACACCTAAATCCCTCGTTTCTGCTACCCTATGAATTTCCCGAGAATCCCCAAGGCAGAGCTACCTCTTTGTTGCAAGCTCTTAGGTGGCCAAATACTTGCGTTTTCTGGTGTTTGGTGGCATCAATCATCAAGATGACCAGATACATGCAATGTAGAGGTCCACTTGCACTGGGTGTTCCTTGGGATCACGTATAGGTTTTGCACTGCCAGTGAATAACAAACAAAGGGTTAGATTTTCTTCTCTAGATCAATGATAGGCACTAAAGATTATGGATCCAATAACCAAGCTTGGGTCGTCCCACTAAATGCACATGTCAGAGGAGACCGCGCTCCATCTTCACAATGAATCTAAGGTCGTGAAGACTGCCTATAATTCAACCCTTGAAGCAGAGTTCAACATTCAGGGACCCCAGTTTCGACAGCAGTGGTCTGTTGTTTACCTAGTCAAGGATGTTTTAGAAATCTAGGTAGCACACTTCCACCGTATTTCCTTGTTCATTCTAGAAGTCAAGCCGCATAGTAATGACAGTAGGATTTTCAATTCTGATCTGCTACAGGCAAAACTGTGCTGATGTTGGCTAAATAGCTCACTACTAAATGAGTGTCTACTGACCGCACCAAAAGTGTGCCGGTCCATAAGATTTAACCCCACCGAGAGAGGGCTTAATCGACGAGTGGTTTCTGTAATCCTTGCTGCCTTCCTTGCGAGCGGGTACTAAGTTCCCCATCGTCCAGCCTTCATTGATTTCCTACAGCAAAAGACAGACTGAGCATATCTGGTAGTTGAGGAGCTAATAAGTTCGTTAATGGTTTGCCAGTGTCCTGGTTTGTTTTTCGGACCTGCAGATATATGAATGTTAAGGTACCGTGGTAGTGAATTCACTTATGATGCGATCATTGGATTTTCCACCCTTCGGATTGTGGTGCCTAGGGTACACCGGCGATGGTGCCGGAACCACGTAAGTTGAGTTCATGATCTAATAAGTCAGTTGTTAACTTACTTTTATTATTCTTTCCATAATGCGAGAGAAAATTGGGGTGTGACTGATGGGTCTGTAATTAGATGGCTCCCGCTTTGAACCGCATATGTGAACTGGGACGATGACAAAAGTTTTCCATTGCTAGGGGAAAGTGCCACAACTTAAGGAAAGATTAAATAGATCGGACAAAAGCACAGAGGTGTCTGCACGCCCAAATTTGAAGAGGGCTGATGGAAGGTCGTCCGGTTCAACGTGGAAAGATGGTCTCACCTTTGACAATAGTGGTTTAATATCACTAAGGAGGAAAGAAAATCTTGAAGGGGAAGCAGAGGAGACTGGGGGAATGCCCGGTACAAGGGTGTTGCCCTCAGTTGTCATAGAGGCGGCGAGATGATCACTGAACAACTCTGAAATCATTAGAGGGTCATTTGCACACGTGCCCCTGAATATGACTGACGTGATGTGCGTATTAGGTAGGGAGTTGTTATTTCTCAGTAGTTTTGCCAGTGCTGCAGCCTTGTTGGTAGAGTGTAACGCTTGGAGTTCCCTCTTCTTTTGAAGAGAATCGAGAAGTGTCTTGATCTCCCTAGACAGACGGTTCATTTGCAATATCAAAGCAAATTCTTTTGTTCTTTTGAATCTTGTCTAGATTAAAGAATACTTTTTTTGAGGCGGTCCAGGGGGCTCAACCTTTTGGGGAATGTGCCACATTGGGTCGGAGTGATTAGATCGAGGCACACACTTAAAGTTGCGTAAAATTAGTTACTGGCCAGTTGGGGATCCACCGATAGAAAGAAGCTGTCCCAATTTCGGGTACGAATTATGGAGGGAAGATGGCTCCATGAGGCTCTGTGGTATGGTTTAGTGGGAGCTGAGGAGAAGATAACGGGCTTCGAAACTGAGAACTTGCAAACAATTTGGGAATGGTCACATCCGAGTATTTTGTTGTCTATGGATGTGTGCACCTTCGTTGGCCAGTTGTGAAGATAAGATTCAGAATGTTGTCGGCCCTTTTGAGTAATGAAATACGCTGTGTCTACCCACCCAGTCGTACACTGGAAACAAACGCAGAAAGGTATTTTGGGGAGGAGAAAGAAGACCAACAAATCCCTGGGGCGTTGAAGTCACCCGCCACTAGCTTAGGGCCTGAAAGGTCGGCGGCCGCGTTAAGCACTTCAGTTGGTGGTAAGAACTCTGACTGATGCGTACTAGGGGGACGGTAGATGCAACTGATCAGTAAGTCCTGATGCCCGACAGCCACAGTCAGACAGAGAATCTTTCAGATTAATAAAAGTAGGATGATTGTACCATGAGGCTGAAAGGGTGTCTTTTGTGTATATGAGACAGCCTCCCTCGCGCTTATTTATCCTGTCTTTCATGAGAGCATTGTAACCAATTAATGCAATGTCTCTGTCGGGGGCATTATCGGTCAGCCATGTCTCAGTGATAAGAATGAAATCATATCTGCGTGTATACACCAACAGGCGCAGCGTGTGCACCTTATTTAGTATCGAGCGAGCATTTAATAGTGACAATGAAAATGGTTCAGTTGTAGTAGCATTTGAATGTGGATAACTAGAGTAAATGTCATCATGGGCGTATGATTTCAGTTGGGGTGGAAAGTCATTGCGAGACAAGCAAGGAAGAATGGATGTTAGTGGTAAGGCCTTTGGGTGACCATGTTCTGTCATGCCTGATTCATAAGCTAGGTTAGGTTCCAACCTGTTCATCGGTATAGGCGGTGAGCAACGTGCATTTTTGTGGAATGAAGAGGATGTACAACGGTGGTGGAGGGTATGGTATGGCTGAGGTAAAAACCGGGTAAAATAAATGGTATCCTGATGACACTTTGAGCAAATCAATAGGTGGCAGGATGTTGTAAGGCCTAACTTCTAGCTGATTGGAAGCCTCGAGATTTGGTCTGGGAAGGTAGGACAGTCGGTGTTGGCAGGTCGGCTTAAGCATTGTGTTTATGGGTTGCAGATGGTCAGTCAAGGGTAACTCGGAAAAGTGTGGTCTTATCCAGAGATGCATATGGTTCACACTTACGTTTGGAGGAACAGGTGACGGGCCAGCACTGCGTAAATCAGGTTCAGTTCTGGGAGGGTAATCGAGTTTGAAATTATGATTATTAAATAACGTCATTGGGTGGGGTAGCGAGGGACGGTTCTTAGTGCTGCGGGGCTTGTTTGTGGCGCTTAAATGAGATTGAGGTCTAACGGAGTCAGCCGCACCTCCTGGAGGGGCTGAGCTATGTGACCGTGGTAGACCTAATAGGACAGGACATAGTACCGTGCGATTGTTTATGGACTTTCAGGGATCTTAGGGGGTGGAAGAGATTTGTGTCTTACGTGGATCTTTTCTATTGAGGGGGGTCGCAACATCGTTGGTTAGAGAAAAGTCGCTCTACTTGGTGTCAAGCACATCATTAGTCACTTGCGGCCTGCAGCTTGTGGGGGCGGGTTGGAGTATGACGGTGAACTACAGGTACTGGCCTTGGCGATCGTAGTCCGCTGCTTGCAAACAGTCCCAAGAAACTCTTTTCGGTCTTAAAAAGTTAGTTTTCTATTTTGTTACTTTTCACTGGCCTACTTGCACTTTCCCCATTGCTTTGCAGCATCTCATTTCACTTTCAAGTGAGCTTCTGCAATAACTCAATATGGCTCCCACCCCCTTATCCCACTCGATTTCTATCATTTACATTTCCTTTGCATCATCCTTGTAAAAATTTGATCTTGCTTTGCGCATGCCTCTCGCAGATCGAAAAATATACGTTATTATTAATACTGTAGAGCGGGTGCGGGGTGGAAGGGTGTTCAAGCCTAACTGAACAAGTTGACGTTGAGTTGCTGGAGCCTAGATGGGGGCGTTTGGACGGGGGCTGAAATGTGGCGGGCGAACTTCATATGTCAAGGTCTGCAACGGTGGAGCGTAAACCCGTGGACAGTATCCTCTCTAATGAATTTCTGTTAAGCCGACGAACGGGTTTTGGGGACGCAGTGCCCGTTTTAGGCGACTCCGCTGTAACGGGTAGTGCATTGTTTGGTGGTAGCATCTTCAAAATTACATGCGTGTAACTGGAGTCGTGCGAAGTGTTGACGAAAATTTCCCTCTGGAGAGGTGTTTTGTTTATTGTTATTTTTATGGTTTCAAACCGTGTAGTTGCAGCAATAATGCCTTGCTTTCTGATGAAGAGCTTTGCTGGAATCTTTGTCTGGAACTGCACCATGAGGGGGCAACTATAGCGCTGTGTCCGCTTTCGCAGCCCCTTCATTATGCATGATATGTGCGCCACGCCGCTAGCCGCTATGATTTCACAGGAATACGACCAGGGATGTCAAAGACAATAACGTTACATGACCTGTCCACTCTACTCGATGTTTCGGACGCCATCTGGTCCAGGAAGTTGCCAGCGGCCGCCAGATCATGCTTATCCAGCCGTGTTTCAGGGTCGATGAGGTGGGAAAAGGGTGCAAGCTTTGAGACAGTGCTCTCCAAATTGTTAACATGATCCATTAAATTGGATGACTTTCTTCCGAAGATTTGTGCCCTGTCATGGGCTTCATCCACTAGGCCATTAAGTACTACAGAGCATTGGCTCATTTTTTCCCAAACGAGGGCCAAGTTTGGAGCGCCTTGTAGAGCTAGTTGCGCGAACACTGCCATTGGCGCATTTGGCTTGCTGATGAACACCACGATCCAATGTGCTCTTGCTTGGAACTTTAGTTTGGGAATAAAATCTAACTGAGGTTGTGAAAGGTGGCCACTTATAGTTGTTACAACTATATTGATGACGGGATGCTGCGTGCAATCGGGTTGGCACAGTTCTTGTTAGGGAAATGCTAAGGATTGTTGTAAAACGACGCGAATTCTGAATACTTCACAAGACTAAGCAAATGGTGAGGAGCAGGTTATGAATCCACAAAATGGGCCAAAATGTAGATTAACAAGACGATAGTGCCCTATGACATATGACAGCCGGTAAATGACCTGCTAAATTAAATAATATACTATAATGTGATGTAAACCGAGACACCCTGAGTCACACCGTACGTCTGAACAGCAGGTTGATGTTGAGCAGTATGGAAATTTGTGGATAGGGAAATAAGTAGACCCCCCCCCCCCGAAAGATCTGCCTACTCTTGAGGCAACTAAGCAGACCGATTGAATTTGTGCTATACAGAATAAAAGCGTTTACGCTGAGGGCAGGTCAGAACTGGAAATTTGGCTGTGCAGGCTTAGACAAAATTTGGCATAATAATTAAACAGCAATCAAATCGAAAATTTCAATAATCCGAAAAATCAAGCTAATTTTTATGTCTAAGGAAGTGATTCTTACTTAGCGAGTAATGTCAGAATAAGAAAACAGTAGCTATAAAATCTCCACGATGACAAATCACGGCGTGGGACGGTGTAGCGTAGGGCTTGTGCTCTTACACTTTCAACTGTGTAAAATGATAGTCTCCTGAGAGGTTTTGCACAAGTCGAAATGTGCGAAGCCCAACTTATATTTTATCACTAGCACGTCCTGGTTAATTGATGGAACCTAAACTAGTGAACGGTCTATTGGTTACGAGAGAAGGATCAACGGAGTAAACAGAGGGAGGACAAGTAAACGAAAATTCGATAGACTTTTTCAAATTAAGATTCAAGACAGAATCAAGGGAAACATCATGGTGAGAGACAGGTTATTAGGAAAGTTCAGGAAATTTTGGTTTCCCGGTACAGAGTGACAGAGAGTAACGTCGCCTGCATAATTGAATATTTCACCAGTGGAACTGGCACGTAATTCGTTGGGTTATGTTGAAAACAGATAAAAAGAAAGAACAGCTACTTCAATGTTTCAAGAATTATCTACTAACCGAATAGATTTGTTTCTTCCCCTTCTCGTGGACTGAAATCTGTTGATAAAGTGGTCTGGTAGCTATGACAACAGGTGGTTTGTGGTCTGCGAAGAAGAGACTGTGACAAAGATTCAAATACAAAGAAAAACTCCAATTAACAGCACTGGACAGATTTGACGGAGGCATCCAAGGACGTCTTCACGTTACGAATCGAGTAATCAACAGCATCCAGAGGGGACCTGTTTGGTTTGTAGGCAAACCAAAGGTGCTCATCTGCCACAATTACGGAAGACATTGGACAACTCAGAACTGAGCGTTACGGTGGTTTAAGACCGCATGATATAAGGGCGGTAGGATAGAAATGCATGGCTGGAATGCTTGAATAACAATTTTTGAGGATTCCAACAGTGGCGGCTGAGCTCCACCAATTGGGAATGGAAATTTCCCACCGGGATTTGGTAAGGGAGCAGGCAAAATTCCCACTGAGTAATACGGCACCGCAATTTAGGAGAAGTAACCGCATACAATCTCGACCTATTACTCTGGATATTTTGGTCGAGCAAGGTTGTCTTGAACGCTCCCTCCTCAGGAAAGGGTTTCGCATTAGCGCAGCCCCTGGAAACCATGAATCTGTAAGGTCATTATGTGGATAAACTAAAGCCGGGTAGGTACCCTCTATGTTCAATTTTTGTTGGATTCGTCCTCCTTCCACACAAAAGCCAAATTCCCTGCCAGAGGCGCCCTCTGTTGTATAAAGCCAGGAGTTGACTTCCATAGGATGAGTGGATTCTTTCCACTTTCTCTAATATTCATGATGAAAACAGCCTGACCTTTTCGAAGCCTCGTAATTTACAGAAGCGTTCCTTCCGTCTCCTTAAGACCTTCAGTGTGATTGAGGCAATGAAACGGTTACGGAAAAAAGTGTTTTTAGTGGACGACTTGTGTCAAAAATTTGATTGAGTTAGTAACCAAATAGGTTGATATTACCAATTGGAATTTCGAAGGAAAACTGCGAATGTTTATAAAAAAGAGATCATCGAAGACGAATGTTTGCCCAGAGAAATTGAGGAGTCCTAGTTTGGCTTGATTAAACTACATGAAAGATCGGAATATATGTTCGGCAATACAAATTGGGTTTCAAAGCAACAGACAATAGTCATGGTTTGAAACTAGACAACGTAGTTTAGAATGGAATAGATCGGGATGGTTAGCACTAGTTCCGCCTAGTAAGATGTTACCTGTGGCTGAAGAAATTGTAACTGCTTGACTAATCGGTGTTCTCCAAAGTTTCTGGCCTTCTGATCACAATTATAACGAAACTACATGTGTCCCCTGTTAGCATGAAAACTGACGTTCCATTTTCATTCGGTTCTATTTCCTTCTAATGGTTCCACTGCCGGATGATAACCCACATATCATCGTAGGTGGTTTTAATCACGCACCAACACATCTCCTTACTGAGCATGACGCGAGTGATGTAATAATTACTTTTCCCCAATATACAGGGAGCATCTAGTAGAAACAGCGACAACTGGCGGGAATCATTCTGACTCTCAACCAATTATTTTCTCAGTTGTTGCCTTTCTCATTTGGAAGCTTGATGCATAGTTTGAGTGATGGGATATCGGCACATGGCAGAAGGATGCTACATCGGCAAATATTAGACCAGAATAATGAAATCCAACGACATTACATTAAGCCTCAGAGGAAGAGGCTGTCATGGGCAATAGTGGCAGTAATATTTTTGACTGCTTGTCGTAAATAAGGGACTAGAATGCAGGGTTTAAATTTGTACATCCCGGTAGGTGCAGTGTTTGTGATAGGAAGATTTGATGAAGGCTATGGAGTGTTCCTGCTGCTGCAGGACGGTAGTTCCCAAGAAAAAGATGGTTGGTGTAATGGAAATCTCTGCTCCCAGGAGTGAAGCAGCTAAGTCCAAAAGCTGGTGAGAGAAATCAGAAGTGTGCTAGTACTTGATCTGTGTAGCAGTTTTTCGGTGAATTTGGTTTTGGAGGCGTTTGCAGGATACTTGATGTCCGAACCATGTCGGTTCTGAAAGGAGGCCAAGCCCTTGTCAAAGAATATTAGTGAGGCTTTGCAGCACTGAAACCTCGTTGATGCGGTGAGTCAGGAAACAACATAGTAGCAAAGAGTACTTAGACGACGAAGGCCCTTGGGATGACCTCGCCAATAATAACTTTCAAAAGGACGCGTCATTTCAAAAATGAAAATTCGCGCGCAAGCAGTAAGAGAAGAGGAGAAAGGAGAGGCGAATTGAAAGCCGTAGAGTCAGTGGAATGTGATGAATTCACTATTTTCCAAATTTCCTGACTATTTTTTGACATCCTGAAACTTGTTCCTGTGGTTCGTTCACTGCACAACTCCATCCTTGCCCTAACCTGGGTGCAGGTTTTGCTATTCTGTATGTTCCGGAGAAGGTTTAAGTCTTCGACTATGATAACCGAATTTACCCCAGCTAGTAGGTCTCCGAGCGCTTCGGTTTACCGGTGGGTGCATTCTTTCTCTGAGGATAGCGCCATGTACACGCATATCATAGCAATTCAGTTGTTCTTCATACCCGCTGTGCATGCACATGATTGATTATCAACGGTTTTCACATTAATAATGAACTCTTCGTGTAGCAGGCCATCTTGACGGAGGAGTAACGCGCCTCCTCCTAAGTTTCCACTGCCTCAATACATCTCCTGGTGATTGTGATAACCGACAGCCGACCCCGCTTCAGGAGAAGCTGCAGCTTTTGTCCGATTCTCATCGACCGGTCGTATTTATTTGCCTACTTCTTATGCTAACTGCCAAGGTGCAAGGAATGGACGCATTTGCATCCCTACCGCGCTGGGCCGCACACCTCATTCGATCCAGGAACTCGGGCTTACTGCGTGAGGTTTTATTTCACTGTTAGCTGAAATATAATAATTATGCAAATGGAGGACGCGATAGTATCCGGAGTGAAGGTGCAGCACGGCCAAGGGAAGGTATGTTTCCCGCAGCCTTCATCGTCAACATCATATCGACCAATTTTTAACTTCAAATACAGATCTTTTATCGACTTTGCAGGGGGTTTCGCCCGATCTCTACAAATTTCCATTCGATTATAATATTTAAATTTTAATTTATCTTGCTTGCTTACCGTTTCTATCCGCGACAGAGCTCTCTCCATTTCCGAGGATTCCAGTTGTATCCCGACGATACGGATGAACGGACCACCTTGGAATATCAATGTTCTGTGGTAAAACGACAGCTGTCACTATAATAAATATAGCATATTACTGCGTTGCTTTCGCAATTAATCTGAGTGATTCTGGTCATCTTGTAAATTATTTCACGTGGCTCCTGACTGCACAAGTTAGTGGCCAGGGGGAAAACTACGTCAGTCGAGCTGTCGTAGCCCTCATGGCCGTCCGTGCGGTCGCGGCCGTTGCTTGTTTAGATGAGTCCTGTTGTTCTTCACGTGACCTGCGGTGCGCCGCATCTCGTGCGGATTGACATCTTTTTTCCTGTTTTGGTCAACTAGGTTGCTATTCGAGCACTTTTATCAAAGGTAAAATCTTTTTCTTAGACATAAATAATCGCCATTTTTTACCTTCAAATTTTTGCTTGCTTTGTGCCTTTTATTTTTGCCAGTATTTTGACCTATTCTAGATTGTTGGATTTCTAGCTCTCACCCGTACTAACTTTAAGCACTGTAACCCTGCAAACCGTAAATTCACCTGTTCTGCTTATTTGCTTTTAACAGCAGACTTATCCGTTGGCCTGTCTGCTTGTTTTCCCATTACACACGATTCCACTCCTATTGGCAATTAGTCTCGTCGTCAACTCTTCTCGGTCATTGGTAACTCATGTGGCCCGATCTCAGACGTCCACAAATAAGGTTGTCCAGTGGTTCATGCAAGAAAACGGACCACCCTGTCACTCGAAAACAAACGACACTAACATGTCACACCCGAATGGAAGCACCTTGTTCTGCAGCACTAGTGCGCTTGTGCCAGAGGGCTCACAAGAGACTACCGACTATGGGCAGGTGGCAACAAACTTACAGAAGAAATTTCAGTCACTAGAAAACAATTTTGCGTCTATCCCCAGCAATCCATATCATGAAACCTTCAAGCTCTTTCGCCTCTCAGAGCTCAATATCCACATTTCACATCTGGGGCGCAATCACCACCGGAGTCCAAAAACTAACGGCAGCAGATAAAACATTGTCGCATTTAATGTTCTCGACCGCCTGCCCCTAGATATGGTGACATCAAGCGTTCTTATCGCATGTGGCATGGCTCATCACAAGTGCACTTGTTTTAGATTAAGGAAACATTGGCAGCAACACGATCGTCTTTTGTTTTTCCAGCTTTCAGATGAACCTACCACTAAAGAGTTTAACAACAATTGTCAAATTATTGCCAAACACTCCATTTAAAAAAAGTGAAATATTTACCCAGAAACTCTCCTGAAAAGGGAAGCATTTCAAGGATCAAAGATAGATCCCGTGGCGCCTTTGTGACTACAGCCTCAAACCCCTCCAACTCTCCCAGTCCTGAGTCCCATGAGAGGTACTAAAACATTTCTACTTGGGCTAGCCATCCGCAGTGGACCTGGAACTGATCGTTTCACCCTTTCCTAAACAAACCCCGGGTAAAAGGCCCAAACTGGTGTTACCTCAAAATACCTTTAGCCGAGGGTCTGGCAACTTAATTCATTCGCCCAAGATTAGCCTCGAAAACTAACCTACTCCTTGAAAAATTCGATCCCTTTCATTCGTTGTCACCTCCTACAGACTTAACATCAAACAGCAATATTCCTGTTACCTCAAAGACGAACAGTTTTACTTCAAACCCACCAGGCCTACCCCAAATGCACTTGACTCTGTAGTACCACAGGCTCTACCACCTTCAGCAAAAAACCTTAGCATTACTTCCCATAAGACCAACGCCCAGCCTCTGTCCAAACACTCATATGAGAACCGTTATCTGGCCTTCAAAACTCCATCACCCATTTTAGCTCACCCTCCGGGAGTGGGACCACTGGTCACCCTTATAAACCAAATTGTAATCCGACGAAGGTTAGAGCATGTTAAGTGCCGTATTACCCATTGACACTCGTGCCTTTCTATCCCATCCCATCTATATTACAACACTAACTACCAACCTGCGGTTAACATATACCGACCTCAAGCTCCATCATCAGAAGCAGACTCTCATATATTCCCTCCCTTCGGGTGTTTTAATAGCCCAACACCCACCAGCATTTCGCGATCCACTTCGACTCATCTTACTCAATGAGCCCCATAGCTGCCGACCAACGGAACACTAAGACCATCACTACCTACGCGGACTAGCCATTCCAATTCACTGGCCGTTGGAGGGGAAGTTGGACAGTACCACTTATCGCTTCCGGTGGGTCATTTCGCCCGCCCCTGGGAATTTCATGACCCCATCCCTCATGGTGATTCAACTAAACATGGCTTACCAATGACTCCTCAGTCATCATTGCCCATACAAACCTTATGCTTGCAAATTACCACTCGATCCCAGGAATGTTAATTCTCCCAACAGCCGTTTCATTCCTGGGAGCAGCGATTTCCATTACACCAACCATCTTTTTCTTGGGAACTACCGTCCTGCAGCAGCAGGAACACTCCATAGCCTTCATCAAATCTTCCTATCACAAACACTGCACCTACCGGGATGTACAAATTTAAACCCTGCATTCTAGTCCCTTATTTACGACAAGCAGTCAAAAATATTACTGCCACTATTGCCCATGACAGCCTCTTCCTCTGAGGCTTAATGTAATGTCGTTGGATTTCATTATTCTGGTCTAATATTTGCCGATGTAGCATCCTTCTGCCATGTGCCGATATCCCATCACTCAAACTATGCATCAAGCTTCCAAATGAGAAAGGCAACAACTGAGAAAATAATTGGTTGAGAGTCAGAATGATTCCCGCCAGTTGTCGCTGTTTCTATTAGATGCTCCCTGTATATAGGGGAAACGTAATCTACTCGTCCGTTAGCACTCAGCTCTAATTACGACTTCCCAGTACTCACCGAGACCTGGCTCAATGATTACACTCCGAACGATGCAATTGCGATTACTGGATATCAATCACGCAGAAAAAGTTGCCAATTTCAGCGTGGGGGCGGCTGCATCGTATATCTCCGCAAGTCAATACCAGCCTCATTGTGTCAAGACACTCAGTTAGGTTACGTCCAAGATATACTTATGGCCTAGGGGTGACATCCGTATTGAAAACCTCTTGATGAGATGCGTGTACCGCCCACCGTGTCCCTATCGGAACGATTTCCTAATCTTGAATGGCGCACTTAACTAGACTTCCATCTTACCAGATCCCAAATTCGTGGCGAGAGGCTTCAATGCTCCAGGCGTTTGCTGGTCAGGCTATACTGTTCCTGACTCCTTGCTCCATTTTGTTACTAATAATCAGCAAGAAAAAGGGGAACAGCGCCTAGCCCACCCGATAAGCAACCGAAATATTCCAGGCCTAGTATTTGTCATTGGATTAACGCATGCCCGCAAGTAAATTGAAGGTTGTTCCCCTGGATGCGATCACCTACCCGTCAGCTACACAGTCGTAATACCNCGGGAGTGGGACCACTGGTCACCCTTATAAACCAAATTGTAATCCGACGAAGGTTAGAGCATGTTAAGTGCCGTATTACCCATTGACACTCGTGCCTTTCTATCCCATCCCATCTATATTACAACACTAACTACCAACCTGCGGTTAACATATACCGACCTCAAGCTCCATCATCAGAAGCAGACTCTCATATATTCCCTCCCTTCGGGTGTTTTAATAGCCCAACACCCACCAGCATTTCGCGATCCACTTCGACTCATCTTACTCAATGAGCCCCATAGCTGCCGACCAACGGAACACTAAGACCATCACTACCTACGCGGACTAGCCATTCCAATTCACTGGCCGTTGGAGGGGAAGTTGGACAGTACCACTTATCGCTTCCGGTGGGTCATTTCGCCCGCCCCTGGGAATTTCATGACCCCATCCCTCATGGTGATTCAACTAAACATGGCTTACCAATGACTCCTCAGTCATCATTGCCCATACAAACCTTATGCTTGCAAATTACCACTCGATCCCAGGAATGTTAATTCTCCCAACAGCCGTTTCATTCCTGGGAGCAGCGATTTCCATTACACCAACCATCTTTTTCTTGGGAACTACCGTCCTGCAGCAGCAGGAACACTCCATAGCCTTCATCAAATCTTCCTATCACAAACACTGCACCTACCGGGATGTACAAATTTAAACCCTGCATTCTAGTCCCTTATTTGCGACAAGCAGTCAAAAACATTACTGCCACTATTGCCCATGACAGCCTCTTCCTCTGAGGCTTAATGTAATGTCGTTGGATTTCATTATTCTGGTCTAATATTTGCCGATGTAGCATCCTTCTGCCATGTGCCGATATCCCATCACTCAAACTATGCATCAAGCTTCCAAATGAGAAAGGCAACAACTGAGAAAATAATTGGTTGAGAGTCAGAATGATTCCCGCCAGTTGTCGCTGTTTCTATTAGATGCTCCCTGTATATAGGGGAAACGTAATCTACTCGTCCGTTAGCACTCAGCTCTAATTACGACTTCCCAGTACTCACCGAGACCTGGCTCAATGATTACACTCCGAACGATGCAATTGCGATTACTGGATATCAATCACGCAGAAAAAGTTGCCAATTTCAGCGTGGGGGCGGCTGCATCGTATATCTCCGCAAGTCAATACCAGCCTCATTGTGTCAAGACACTCAGTTAGGTTACGTCCAAGATATACTTATGGCCTAGGGGTGACATCCGTATTGAAAACCTCTTGATGAGATGCGTGTACCGCCCACCGTGTCCCTATCGGAACGATTTCCTAATCTTGAATGGCGCACTTAACTAGACTTCCATCTTACCAGATCCCAAATTCGTGGCGAGAGGCTTCAATGCTCCAGGCGTTTGCTGGTCAGGCTATACTGTTCCTGACTCCTTGCTCCATTTTGTTACTAATAATCAGCAAGAAAAAGGGGAACAGCGCCTAGCCCACCCGATAAGCAACCGAAATATTCCAGGCCTAGTATTTGTCATTGGATTAACGCATGCCCGCAAGTAAATTGAAGGTTGTTCCCCTGGATGCGATCACCTACCCGTCAGCTACACAGTCGTAATACCTTTCCACGGAAGCATCCCATATCCAATCCCTAGGCTCTACTTTGAGGCTTGTCAACTTTGCTGCGCAGGTGTGATTGGGAATCACTCGTCCTGGCAACTGAGATTCGAATAACACCTGACAAGTGTTATTCACTCATGCACGAAAGCTTTGGCACAGAATCACGTGACGCCCACAAAAAAGAACACCCATGACCGATTAAGCTACAAAATTGCCAAATCTCAGATAAACTTCCTTAAAACCAGGAAAGCTTCTTCGTTTCCACGATTCGATCGCCTGTCAAAACAATTAGAAGCCATAATAGACTCCCATAGTAAAATGCAAAAAGGACTTTCTCTTAACAAGTCCAACACACAAGCTGCTCCGGTACAACTAGTTAAATCAGGAGCCAGCGACGCTAGGCCCTCGGCCACTCCTATCCATCACCTCACTCACAACACTTATTTAGGCAACCCCAAGTAATCGCTGAGGCACTTGGTAGATTATTTGCCTCATTCCTAACAACCGGCAATTACCTTCCAACCTTGTTTCCACCATGCCTGGCCTCGGAAAGATGCTCAACAGTTTCCCTTTGGCCGGAAGAGGTAGTTCCGTTGCCGGAAAAACAGAACTCATGTTCCACCCTGGACCAGGCTCGCTACCTCCAGTCGTCTTTACAGTAGGTGAGTGGGGAGATATTTCAACACCGCTGGCAAACACACTCAACCTCTGTCCAATGCGATGCATTCCCCTCCCAGTGAAACGAGCCTATCATAATCCTTATAAACAATGAGGGCAGACAACTTAACCTAGCAATTAAAGACCGATCAACTGTATCTCCATGGTCTCTAGAATCATGGAGTGCTTGATTAAAAAGCCGCTCACGACGCGTTTTATGGACTACCGACTTGTCAACAATAGTCAACATGATTTTTCCCTAAAAGAAATCTTGCGCTGCGTGGATGACTTACTTGATCGTACCTTGCGTATGCCTCTCGCACATCAAGAAATATACAATATTATTATTATTGGTATTATTATTATTGGGAATTAGGCTTAATGTAGTTCTGCGGCGGCCGTTAAACACATTTCACCCTGCGCACTTACTTGACAAACTTACACGAAACGGTCATATGGAAGCAACCCGTACGCTTACACCAACGGTCTTATTAATGACGTGAGTTAGAGCATTTTGAATCCTCGGAGGACAAAATAGCATTACACTGGATCAGCCGAAAATGAGTAAACGTTATTTCACTGCAAACCTTGTGTAGGCATCAAGTTCAAATTAGAATAAATGAAATAACAAAGCTCCACACTATATCGGGCATTCATAGTGAGCAAGAATGCACAAAAACATGATGAAACTATAAGGGGTTCAGAAATAAGACAATGAAATATTTGTTTTTAGAGTCAGAGAACTGCAGCTAGGTGGAAGAACATGTACTTGCAAAGGTTGCGTGATTTGCTGAGCTTGTAAATGGTTTTAAATAATGGAAATGCTGACTAGGCGATATGAGGTCTTTGAAAAATCAAGTGATATGCAGTGTGGCAATTAGACATTTCGGATAATCGCTAGGTGAAAAAAAACACGACGGTGAACATTCCCGCTTGTCGGTCATCCGTTTGCTTCTATACGTTTCAGCAAAGCCTGCAGCTCTGTAAATGGCTCTAATGGCTACTCAAAAAGAGCCAGATCCACCGCTGTAATATCCAATGGAAATGTCCTTACATCTCCCGTCCAGTCGACCCCAAATGAGCCTCTAGTCAGCCCAATAATTGCCACCCCAACCCCTTCTCAAATCCGGTGTCCAACTTCATCTCCCTGAGCTGGTCACTGTCGGCCATGGCCCGTAAACTTCAAACTCTTACCGTCCGACCCTAGGCGATAAGCGCTACTCTCTTCCTCCCGTTTGCAACGCCCTCACAAATCCAAAGGCCACAAAACCACCGCCCTTAGGCGTTTTCAACAGTCCCGATTGTTCAAACCGCCCTTAATCCAAACTGACCACAAAATTTCTGCTCCAAGGTCAGTAAAATTCCACCCATTCGCATTCTTCACCATCCTCTGACTGGATGATCCTACACACACTACTACCCTCCACCTTTCAGTTACCCACCTTTTCCTGAGAATTGTCCCCCACCGGCCCGGCCCCTTGAGAGTGTGTACTGCCGACCATCGATGTGGTTGCAAATCATGGCTTCCACTAATACAAGAATCTACCTCCCTGGGACCATTCTTTATTACACGAAACTTGATTCCTCCGGCTAGTTTCCCCCGAGATGGCTACAACGAAAGGCCTCAACAGACGCGGTCATCCAAATACTAGTAGGCGCCGTTCACCGGAGATCGCCCGTTACCGCCTCATTAATAACCAAAACAATGGCCCCACCGATAACCAATCAAACTTAGGTAATGACAACCCAACTTGACAAGAATGCTTTTGCGGCCTCTTCTGACGCAGGGCAGGGAACTGGTATGGCCTGTGGTCAGCGAGTAAAGCGGTCTACACAGTTGAGTATGTAGACGCAGCCGTGATGCGGATGGAAAGAGCCTACGGGATCAACGTGTACAAGGTGAAAACGTGTCTGGAAATTGGGTAACCTAGCTAACGGAGCTTTGGTATGTTGATGGACTTTTGCTATCTGGCATTGGAGGCAGGCGCGGGGCGCATGTCACGTTTGACTTTGAACCATATAATGCACTCAGTCACTAGCCTCATGGAAGTAGCCACATCCTGGTGGGAGAGGTTGTATAACACCAGAAATGTGATATAACGGTGAGCTGATGGAACCACAGGCCTTGGACGACATTGCAATACGTCGCAAAGAATTGTATACTGCGAGACTGTGATAGGTACGACTGCTAAGGTTAATGATCCGTCTCTTCGGAGTTTGTCGATACCGGGATCCGTCCGTGCCATCTCGTCAAGGTCGATGCTCGGTGTCTGAGACAAACGAAGCTGGCGTATACAAAATGGTGCATCAGCGGCGGGGTTATCTGCCTCAGAGACATGTCGTGTGTCTACAGTGAACTTTGAAACAAAGTCTAAGTGCCGGATCTCGCGTGGCGAGCGCTGGTCAAAGGCTGAATGCAGCGCGTATACCAGCGGTTTGTGATCCGTGAACACCTTGAGTGGGCGACCTTCTAGTGCGTGCCTGAAGTGTCGGACAGCTAGGTAGACGGCGAGCAACCCCTTGCCAAACGTGTTGCATCTGGACTCTGCCGGCTGCAGCCGCTTGGAAAAGAATGCTAAATGCCTCCGGAAACCGTCGGTGTAGTGCTGAAGTACAGCTCTGACTGCAGTGTTTGAGGCGTCGGTTATCAAAGATATGAGTGCTCTCGGGTCCGGATGTGAATAGCGCCATTTTGGTGATAGCATCCCTAATGGAAATGGAATCCTGTTTCGCAGACTCGGGGATTGTGAACTTGCGCTTAACTCTCCGTAACGGATCTGTAAGAGGGTAATTTCCTCTCCGCAATTGGGAATAAAAGGCCGGAAAAAGCTAATCGAGCTGAAGAACTGCCGTAACTGTCGGTAGGAATGAGGCTCTGGGTATTCCGAAAGGTGTGGTCACTGCCGTTTTGGGTCTGTCTCTTTTCCGGGCATCTGATTACGTGCTCGAACTAAGTCTATGCGGCTGAAGACCTTGCAACCGGAAAGCGACGTAGTGAGGTCCCGTATGTGGGGATTGGGTACCTATCGGGAACGATGACCCTTTTCAGCGCCCTGTAGTCTCCACCTGCTTGCCAGTCGCCACTGGTCTTAGAGACCACGTGAAGCGGAGAGGCTCAAGGACTACTGGAAGCTCGGATGGTGCCTAGTTCCAACATGTGATCCAATTCCGCCTTGCCCCGGCGGAACGTGTCAGGAGCTAGGCGACGAGGCCTGCTAATTGTTGGGGGAATTGCGGTTTCTATATGGTGAGTTACCTTGATGCTGACGGCGGGAAGTGGGCCGGCGTGTCGCAGTATTCCCGGGTAGTCGCGAAGCTTCCCATTGTGTGGATGTTGTCCTGGCGGATTAGCGCACTGTGGCGTTATTTGGTTGACAACGGCGTACGAGCCGGTCACGGTCAGCGACGTTTTACGATCTATTATTTTCCTGTGCCGAGCCTCGACTAGTAGGTCGAAATGCTGGAAGAAATTTACGTCGGCGACGATGAACATCCAACGAAGTTTACCATTCAGACCTAGATCAACGGCGACGGAACGATGTCCGTATGTGTAGATGTCGGCGCCGTTCGCAGCCCGTAACGTCCTTGCCTGTGTAGTGATCAAATTGCTCGAGTCTCGGGGGAATACGCCACCCTCGGCACCTGTGTCTACCAGGAACAGCTTGTTAGTCATCAAGTCTTTGACGTAAAGGAGGCGACAATTAGTAGATAACCCGGTTTCGTGTGCCGCGACCACGAACCTGGAACCTAGTTTCCGTGTTTCTTGCCCAGAAATGTGCGATCGGTTTTATACCGTTTTGCTAAGCTTTTCAAGCGATTATGATACTTACAGGAAGGGGCGCTTGGGTGGGGAGATACTGTGACTACAGCGCCGCGGAATGAACCGATTTCGTCGCCGGTTTCTATTGACTGCGAGCCGCTGTAGGGGTGCGTCCATCCTTGTTAGAATAGTGGTTAATTGGTACTGCAAAGGTAAAGATGCGGCTCTGGGGAATGAAAAAGTATTCAAAGTTGAGACACCCGCAGTCTAGCGCAAATAAGATTGTCAGCAGCTTCGGCGTGTTCTTCTGACGAAATTTGCGGGCCGCACAATGAAACACAGGCAGCTATGGTGGGAGTCGCTGAAGCCAAAGCTCACTTGGCATTTGGTCGTTTCCAAAAGTTGCGCTTCGAAGACATCGCATTTCTTGCGACAGTTTTGAGGGCTTTTGACTTTTTGGCTCGAAGACTTGAAGCAATCGTCGGATGCGTTGCACAACGAAATTGAAAAGGCTGTCGCCGTCACCAATTCTTCTTGGCGACCTGGCTCAGACGGTGTTCTCCCCGCCCTATTTTGCTTCGGCAAACCCAGCATGGCATTTCTATTGTTAAACCATTTTAATATCTCCATGTCAACTGCAGAATCGCCCGAGCAGTGGAAAGTATCCACCGGTGTTGCTCTCCACAAACATGGACCACCGTATGAACCTAAGACTGCCGCCCAATGAACCGCACGCCCATTTTGTCCAGACTCATGGAGAGAATTTCGAAGAGCCAGCTAGTGGGCTTTCTCACGACTAACGATTTAATTGGTGGATCCCAGCATGGTTTTCGTAAGTACAGACCCTGTACCTCATGCCACTTTGTTCCGATTGATCTGGTTGGAGAAGGGCCATTATAATCGTCTTCTTTGATATGACCAGGGCGTTTGATCGCGTGCCACATGAACGATTTTTACTAAAAATCAAAATATGTGGCCTAGCAGATCCGCTGTACTCTTGGGTAAATTATTACCTTTCTGGCCGTTCTCAAGTCGTCANTATGGGAGAAACCCTATCGCAACCACAGTCAATCATTAGCGATGTGATACAAGACGGTGGCATCGGTCCCTTAATATTCTTGCACTAAGCAAACGACATCTTCCGAGCAATACGCCACGGCACACCCTTCTAATTCGCCGACGAAGTCAGGCCGATCTATTCTTTCGACCTATCTTTCCCACCTCAAACCATAGCCAACATCACGGGGAATTTAAACTCACTGGTACAGTAGTGGGGAGATGGAGCGATGAATTTCACTGTCACTATAATTTTCATATTCTCCCGGGTAAGCTCTTTATAAACGGTCTCCCAATACTAACCACCCGGTGGACAAAAGACCTGGGATTGCCATGCTCCTGTTCATTCAATTTCCGAGGGCAGGCGGTTTGCTAAATTGCAAACGTCAACAGGGCTAAAGGCTTCACTGTTGAAACATTGTGCCCTAAAATGCAAGCTGATTCTATACAAATCACAGTGCAGACCACAACCGGAGAACTTCCCGATAATTTTCTCAAACATGCTTAAAGTTGATCGTGTTGCCGTAGAACAAGCACAACGGACATTCACAAAGAAATATCTTGGTCCTAAATCGAGCCTTAGTTACAGAGAACGATGCGAGCTGCCACAGCTTGGCCCCTTCTGGTCACGTCGCGCCAAGCCAAACCTCACATTCTTTTCAAGCTCTTAATGTCGCAGACACATGGATGGAAACCCCATCCGAGTCGTTAACGAGTGCTCTTAACCCTGAGGAATCTACCGTTCCCCCTTGAAATACCACCTTCCAAAATGTCTTTCGGGTAAAACCTCTCCGCAATTGTTTACTCTATGGAATAGATTACCTGACTCTGTCCGGCCCTGTCAGAACCTAACAAAATCAAGACTGCATTGTCAAAATTTCTCAACGTATCCTCATTTATCAGCTTACCTGGAATCAATATCAACCTGGCCCAAGCTTTCCAAGGCTACCCAAACTCTTAGCTCTATCTCAAATTAGTAAACCAAAGCTGTACCACCCTCTACTGGTGTTCTTATATACACTACTGGGACCAACGCCTTAGCTATTATAACATCCGTGCCGCACCTACAACCGTATATGCAACCTGCCTCCCTAGTTTTCCAATCACACGACCGACCTTGGTTCAGATGATGCCTCTATTTGCCTACGGTTCAACAATCACCACAACACCATGCTTGCGCCCAAGCTAGACTAGTTCTCTGTCTTATGCATCAGTTCTTGCACCCGGGCTATGCGTGTTATTGCTGGTTCCGCCGCCTTAAAAGAACTCCTGAACATACTAGCTTATCAATCATGCTAGGACGCGCTCCAATACTGGTCCGATCGCTCCAAGCCACGCCACTGATTGCCTTGAATACCCGTACTTAGACAAACCTTCGTGAATGGTCACAAATACGGTTATTGCTGCCGCTAGAACAGCTTGCGCACCACTTCAAATTACCCACATACTGCGACAAAGAAAAACAGCATAAGGAAATTTATGGCCAGTGTATTCAAAAATGCTTTTTTCTACTCACAAAAGATTCTTCTACTACATTGCACTTCAGTCCAGTTTAGCGCCAGTTGCATATGAAGGCAATCAGCCGTCTCGGTAGCTCCATATTCTCAGTGTGCAAAACGTTTCAGGAAATCTCATCCTATGAATAATTTGTGGTAGTTTTGCCAGTATGCCTCCGCCCTCTACAGCATTTTATCGGTCCTTTATCGTTGATGAATGCGACCATCTTATCCGTCTTTTATGGCTTTCCGCCTGCATTTGACCACTTCCCATCCAATTTTCATGTGCCCCTTGATCTTCATCTCCCCAGTTTAACTTTTCTGCCTATTACGCAACGCTCTGGACGTCTGATGACTCCGGCCATACCTCGACACCTGCTGCTGCACCCTGGTCAAGTTTTCGCCAGCGGTAAGCATATTTAGTGTACTAAACAAGAATTGACTCGCGGTCAGCTACTCACATTTAGCCCCAGAAAATCCTGCATAAACTTGTAAAATGGTTTATTCTTTCCTTGATATTTCATTGACACACCTGTCCACTGCGTATTGCGTTACAGATTCTGATCGCCCTTCTCGGGCAATCTACTGAGGCATATATCTCCATACCACTTCTGATTTTTGTTATTCGCGCTTCATCTGCATCATCTTTGTACAAATTTGATTTTGCTTTGTGCATGCCTCCCGCAAAACAAGAAATATGCGTCATCAATGTTATCACAAATTGGCCACAATATTTCCGAATTCTCAAGGGTCGATCGCCCTAACGTTAGAAATTCTGGTGAAGGATTCCCTTCCTGGATAAGACTTTTCCCGTGCTATTTTATCTTCCACGCTACCTTATGATCTTCTAATGCGTCGGGATATATCAAGAAGTACATGGATGAAACCAATTCAAGACATGAGGAAGCAGAATTTTCTGACTGTCTCTTGCTATAAAAATCCAAAAGATGGTTTCTGTTATAGCCCAAGTAAATAACTGAACATTTCCAAAATCCCCATGGAATTGCTGAACAAACTGGAAAATTTTAAGGTAGCACAAGTGGCAAGCATGCTAGCATTTAGAATCACTGCCAACGTTTCCCCCCACTTCTTAGTTCATCAGACACGCTTACTGAAGCTACTATGCGCCACAAGTTGTTACCATCCTGTTCAAACTCAAATTACCGACCCTAACATTCTCATGCTTTTTCCTTATCGTCTCTTTATGACTGCCCGTGGCAACTCCTGTCCTAGTATGCGGCCCACGCTGCTGTCCGAGACACATTTTGGTGATGCGCTTTCTTGTCATTTCGAAGTAGTAGTATTTGTGGTAGCTCACATGTGATTAGTTGCAACTGATACTCCGTCACGTGAACGACGGGTCCGTAGNCATCCTATGAATAATTTGTGGTAGTTTTGCCAGTATGCCTCCGCCCTCTACAGCATTTTATCGGTCCTTTATCGTTGATGAATGCGACCATCTTATCCGTCTTTTATGGCTTTCCGCCTGCATTTGACCACTTCCCATCCAATTTTCATGTGCCCCTTGATCTTCATCTCCCCAGTTTAACTTTTCTGCCTATTACGCAACGCTCTGGACGTCTGATGACTCCGGCCATACCTCGACACCTGCTGCTGCACCCTGGTCAAGTTTTCGCCAGCGGTAAGCATATTTAGTGTACTAAACAAGAATTGACTCGCGGTCAGCTACTCACATTTAGCCCCAGAAAATCCTGCATAAACTTGTAAAATGGTTTATTCTTTCCTTGATATTTCATTGACACACCTGTCCACTGCGTATTGCGTTACAGATTCTGATCGCCCTTCTCGGGCAATCTACTGAGGCATATATCTCCATACCACTTCTGATTTTTGTTATTCGCGCTTCATCTGCATCATCTTTGTACAAATTTGATTTTGCTTTGTGCATGCCTCCCGCAAAACAAGAAATATGCGTCATCAATGTTATCACAAATTGGCCACAATATTTCCGAATTCTCAAGGGTCGATCGCCCTAACGTTAGAAATTCTGGTGAAGGATTCCCTTCCTGGATAAGACTTTTCCCGTGCTATTTTATCTTCCACGCTACCTTATGATCTTCTAATGCGTCGGGATATATCAAGAAGTACATGGATGAAACCAATTCAAGACATGAGGAAGCAGAATTTTCTGACTGTCTCTTGCTATAAAAATCCAAAAGATGGTTTCTGTTATAGCCCAAGTAAATAACTGAACATTTCCAAAATCCCCATGGAATTGCTGAACAGACTGGAAAATTTTAAGATAGCACAAGTGGCAAGCATGCTAGCATTTAGAATCGCTGCCAACGTTTCCCCCCACTTCTTAGTTCATCAGACACGCTTACTGAAGCTACTATGCGCCACAAGTTGTTACCATCCTGTTCAAACTCAAATTACCGACCCTAACATTCTCATGCTTTTTCCTTATCGTCTCTTTATGACTGCCCGTGGCAACTCCTGTCCTAGTATGCGGCCCACGCTGCTGTCCGAGACACATTTTGGTGATGCGCTTTCTTGTCATTTCGAAGTAGTAGTATTTGTGGTAGCTCACATGTGATTAGTTGCAACTGATACTCCGTCACGTGAACGACGGGTCCGTAGACCGGAGAAGCTTGATGTAGAGAACAAATTATTCCTTGAAAATTATGCTAACTCTCCTATCAGATCGCTGTAATCTGCATCATAGGGTACATATAGGTTATACCCTCAAGAGACTTCAAGCTTGGAAAACAAACCATCCCCCTTAATTGCTAAAATTGCGACCTGGGTCTAAATTATTCCTGCACCTTAAACGTATCGGAGCATGCTTCCCACAAATGGCGACAGCAAATGAAATCGTGGGGCTGTTACACCGAACTCTGAAGTTGATCGGAAGCAAACTTCATCTTTTTAGGACCCACGTCAAACTCGTTCTGGAGTATTGCTCTCTAGTCTGCTCTACCATGAGGTAATGCAATATAGTGGCGATCGAAAAGTCCAGCGTGCATCTACCAAGCAGTTGATCGTCTACTGTACAAAGCTCACTTACATGGAACGCCATGAGTCGCTGAAATTAGGTCCCTTGTGACTCCAACGCATTAGAGTAAACCTGGTATTCTTTAACGATATTATCACAGGGGACAGCTGCGTCTCTGCACCTGGTGTTAAAAACCAAGCTCCCGTACTCTCTCCGAAATGCGGATTCCACTATATCTCTCCCAGTTCCAAAGGTTTCCGTTAGAGCTAACTTCTCTATTGTTAAATATTTATCAGTATGGAACAAACTTTCCCAACAGTTGCGCATTCTGTCACCATCATCTATTGCACTTGAAAACGAAGTACGCAGAATAGTTGCTGTAAACTTTTTCATTAATCTATGCCACCCATACCCGCTTGAGGTTCGAGTATATGAAACTGGATTAGGCTTCTGAAAAATGCACTGCCACCTTTTTGTTCATTGTAGAAAGGAAGGCAAATCTCCCTACTCATGTCATTAGGAATCAGCGTAGTCTCCTCCACTTCAAACAAAGCTCGGACGGCAGCGCATGCTACTAAGTTACATGCAATTCTACGTCGTATGCATCTCACCGTTCCTCTGCCTGAAAAAGTAGTACCTATCACTCGATAGTCTGACTTCATATCCATAAGACTTTTCGTTCTATCTGTGCATAGCCTTGCTTACCCACAGCTCTCTCCCACCGACTCATCTAGCTAATTCCAACACCGTCGCCAAAACGGTGTGCCAATTATAAATGGCAACCTTCTTCCAAAAATATTCCCTTTCATCCTCACCTTTGCATTTCCTCAACTCTCCTCTCCAGGCAAATGACTCTGGCCTTGAGAAATCGTCTTGTTTCTGACGAACCCAAACGGTACTCTCAAGAGAAAATAGGATCAAAATCTTGGATTCTTTCTTTCTCACCCCTCATTGATGTCTTTGTCCGTTTCAGACAATCTAGACCTCATATTATCGCCATTAACACAGAGTCCTACGCAATATCTTCTTTGCCCGAAGTGACCGTTTCCATCTGTCATACCCGCTGGCCCCGACCATTTCTTGTTTCCGAAAGAAACAGCCTCCTAGAGTGGAATATAATTCATGAGTTCTACCGTGAATCGATCTCCAATGCAGCTACCTTTGTAGCTCGATCATTATTTATATCAGCAGCAGTTGTTCCCTGTCCGTTCTACCAGGTATCGGTTCATTCTCTTTACCCATAGCGTAGACGATCCACGCGCCAGCTCATCTATTTAAAAAAATATATACATGTATATATTTAAAAAAACCCGGATCGCTCAGCCGCCATTCATATATTTTGAATTGCACTGTGCGCTATAGTAACTACCTTCTCTGAGCCGTTCGTGAGATTCATCGATTCTAAATCCGCAAATGGCCAGACTGCCGTCCGTCTTTTACTTTCTGTCTCATAGGCCGTATAGTTCTGTTTGGATGGAAACACTTACCCATTCTCTGGTGATTATCCGGTCCTCGGAATACGATGTCTCTCTTACCCATACCCAAACTGCATTTGAATTCCTTTCTCCACACCACGAGTACACCGGCGTCACCACAATAGTGCGGGTCGCGGTCATATCCACCGCTTTGGCCGGCGCACATCGGACGGGCAGCTCGGCTGCAGCGGTGTGCGGCTGCAACTAGGTTGGCGGATTACATCTCCTGCGTTCACCCTCAAACGGTGTTTTTCAGGTTGGGTGGCCAGCACTCGGTCAGCCCCACCCATTAGCACTGTTGTGGTAAACAGCACTGTAGCTCATAAGTTCACGTGCGTCACTTTGTACTGGCTTCCTCTTGCTCCTTCCCGAAATTCTCCTAAGAAATCCATACAAAATGAACTCACGAATGGTCAGCATTTTTATTGGCATCTGATATGAACAGACGTTCACAATGCATATTGACACCCGAAGGCAGCTGAAGACCGTCGTTTTTCATTAATCTCTATTCTCATCTGCGGTATTTAGCAATAGACCGACGCTCCTGGTAACAGTTCTCCACACGAGTCCAACAGATGTTGCCTCATTGGATCCCGGGTTTTCTTCTTTTCCAACCCCACCATTATTGGACCAAGCTGAAAATCATGAACTCAAAACTGCTCAAAACAAACATGCATTAGTCTTACGGTTACAGAATTATCATCCCGTGTCGCCGCTTCCCTTGCTCAACGGATTGTGCTTCCAGGTTTTTGCGTTGCATACTTCCTCATCTGATATTCAGTCTAGTTTTCATTCATCTCCATCCCGTTATCACATCCATATTGATCCTAATCTCCACCATACAACTCCCTTGATTTTCGAGGATCCCGGACAACTGGCGGCGTCAGCCATTGCCTTCCAGCCATGTTTTGGCCCCGTGATACGAACCTTTGATGCATTAATGATAGTATTCCTCGGATTGCGGAACTGGTAACCAGTCACAGGAAAATCTTTGCGAATCATTATCCGGCTTTTATTAAAATCTCGAAACAACGTGGCCAGCAAGTCAAACCACCTGTTATGATCATGTATGCGAAAACACTGCATTGCGTGTCTGCTTTCTGTTTCAGGTGTCTGCACTATGACCTCCTTGCACAATTTTTATCTTGCCTTGCGCATGACTCTCGTATTTTGATAAATTACTCAAAGTAACAAACATCAAAAATGACTCAAGTTTGCTCTTACGCCCTATTCCTTTTCGATTAATACTATTGGCATTTCCTGTGCATCATCCTTGTAAAAATTCGATGTTGCCTTGCGCGTGCCTCTCGCAAATCGAGAAATACACTATTGTTATTATTATTACAATAGTCAGCGCGCGGTTTGAAATTTCGCTGAATTTGGTTTCTAGCTGTGACCAGTTTACCTGCTTATTGTTTGGTAGAAAACCTTGTGTTTGTTCAGAAACATTCCACAAATTTTTCTATATATTTCTCCTGCGCCGAATTTGTCTCTTTTACATAGTCCGCTTTTCCCACTCAAACTAGTTTTTAACACCTGCTTAGGCAAAACGTGTAAAAATTACTACCAACAGAACAGACGAGCCACGATCTGCACCTAAATCGCAAAAAGAAACTGCTGGGTAAAACTAGTTGATATATTTTATGAAATAAGAGATTTGAAGACTTGGAGCAACGATTGATCAGCGATGTTCCCCAGATTAATTCAGCCGATGCAATAATCACCACGCTGGCTCCCCTCTCCCATTTCAGTGAACCTTCGTCATACTCCTCCTTACACGATCTTGCTGGGGTTAGTGGATTCATTGATTCAGCGTCTTCTGAATCACTTAGACTTATTTCGAACAGATACAATGCTGTAAGCTTTAATATTTTACACCGCCAAAGGTTCAAGAAACCGTATTGAAGACGTGTACCATGGATCACCATCCTAGTCATTGCGTGAGACTAAGAAAAAGGGTCCAAGAAAAATTCTGCCCGCTCCTGATGCAATTCCAAGAAGAAAACATCGCCCGTAAGTTCATCAGGAAGAAAAATACGATCGCTATAATCACCATGTACAAAACTATAATATATATATATAATGTATATTTCTCGATTTGCGAGAAGCATGCGCAAAGCAACATCAATTTTTTACATAAATGATGCACAGGAAATACGAACAATATAAATGGAAGTGACAGGGAGTGAGAGCGACCTCTAGTAATTTGGAAGGTCTGTTTGCTTTTGTATATTTCTCGACACACGAGAGTCATGCGCAAGATAAGTTCAAAATTAGGCCAAGAAGGCACAGTGAAGAAACGGAAAACGGAAACCAAACATACAATGCAATGTGGTTTCGCTCACCATATCATACCATGCAATGTGGTTTCCCGAGCAGGGGGCTTTACCTGAAAGCTAAATAATGGTTCGCAAAGATTTTTCTGTGGCTGATTTCCAGTCCTACACTGCGAGTTATATTGTTTGAATGCAACAAAGGTGCGTATCGCGGGCGCAAAATATGGCTGGAGGGCAATGGCTGTCGCCGCCTGTTGGCCGGGGTACTCGATAGTCAAGAGAGTCATAGGGTGGAGATGAGTATCAGTATGGATGCGATAACGGAATGGAGATGAGCAAAAACTAGACTGGATATCAAAAANCATAAATGATGCACAGGAAATACGAACAATATAAATGGAAGTGACAGGGAGTGAGAGCGACCTCTAGTAATTTGGAAGGTCTGTTTGCTTTTGTATATTTCTCGACACACGAGAGTCATGCGCAAGATAAGTTCAAAATTAGGCCAAGAAGGCACAGTGAAGACACGGAAAACGGAAACCAAACATACAATGCAATGTGGTTTCGCTCACAGGATCATAACAGGCAATGTGGTTTTCCGAGCAGGGGGCTTTAATTCAAAGCTAGGTAATGGTTCGCAAAGATTTTTCTGTGGTTGCATTCCAGTCCTACACTGCGAGTTATATTGTTTGAATGCAACAAAGGTGCGTATCGCGGGCGCAAAATATGGCTGGAGGGCAATGGCTGTCGCCGCCTGTTGGCCGGGGTACTCGATAGTCAAGAGAGTCATAGGGTGGAGATGAGTATCAGTATGGATGCGATAACGGAATGGAGATGAGCAAAAACTAGACTGGATATCAAAAAAAGCAGTATAATACTCAAAAATTCTGGAGGCACAGACCGTTAAGCAAGGAGAGCTGCGACAATGGATGGGAATTGTGCGACCGTAATACTAATACATGAGGTCAGTTTGGAGCAATTTTGAGTTTATAAATTTCGGCTTGGTCTGGAGATGAAGGTGCCGTTGGAAAAGAAGAAGGCGATCCGGAGTCATATAAGTCCAAGTCTGGTGGGCTCGTGTGAATAACTGTTACCAGGAGCATCGGTCTATTGCCAAATTCCGCAGATAAGAGTAGGGGTTGATGAAAAACGACGGTCTTCAGCTGCCTTCGGGTGTCAATATGCATTGTGAACGTCTGTTCATATCAGATGCCAATAAAAATGCTGACCATTCGTGAGTTCATTTTGTATGGATTTCTTAGGAGAATTTCGGGAAGGAGCAAGAGGAAGCCAGTACAAAGTGACGCACGTGAACTTATGAGCTACAGTGCTGTTTACCACAACAGTGCTAATGGGTGGGGCTGACCGAGTGCTGGCCACCCAACCTGAAAAACACCGTTTGAGGGTGAACGCAGGAGATGTAATCCGCCAACCTAGTTGCAGCCGCACACCGCTGCAGCCGAGCTGCCCGTCCGATGTGCGCCGGCCAAAGCGGTGGATATGACCGGATTGCGGAGGACAAAACACCGCTCCAATGTGAGGTATTTGGTCTCCAAAAAGAAGCACCGCCGCCTCCCATAGCTTGCAAATCGTTAAGTACCCCTGCTATCCTCCTGCACCACCGAACCCATGTTCACGGTCACAGGCCCCAAAATTCCTTGTTAAACTTGAAGTTGGCTTAGATGAGTAACTCTCATCACCTCCCATCCAACCGCCAGGTGAAAGATTGGACCTTAAACCATCCACTTCAAGATGCGATTCCCCACTGCAGTCCTCTACAACCCCATCTTCGAAATCCCGGCGGAAGTCTGCAAAGGACGCGATTGGTTTTGTTAGAGCATCCAGCGTGCCCACCCTACCCGCGAGCACTAAAGCTTGTCTTATTGTTCCCTTACCACTAGGTCCCAACCCGCCCAATACACTCTAAAATTGTCACCCAAAGGGACGCTACCAGTGCTATTTAAGCCCAAGAGGTCACAAAACACACGTAATACACAACTAAAAATAGTTGGCCCAAGGTTCAGCAACACTTTAGTAAATAAACCAACAATCCCTAGAAATTCAAACCTACCAAGATATTGAAGGCAGGCTAGATCCTTCAAGTCCCCTGGTTTCCACCTTTTACACCCCGAAACAGCTACCCAGTTTCCCTTACAGTAAGAACCATTTGGCCACACTCGTGTCTCCCCTCCACCTTCTAGGGATACCGTCAGGTCCCACTCCATCTCGCTGTACCCAGTCCCACAGCAAACTCAGTGGATGCTATTTAACATGCAACGGAACAAAGTGTATTTCAAACCCGAAAACCGTGTGAACTATAGACCAAGGTTGGTGGCTCCATCTGATTACCGATATCTCCCTTATACCCTAAGAAGTTCCACATTTTACAACTCTGTGCCATATCTATCAAAGCCTTTTTCTCAGAAAACCACAACCCTTCTGCTCTACCTCCCATGCTAATGGTCTACCCTATTCTCCCTATATAGGATGGAAAACATGATCACGTCGTAGATGTCCCGTGTGACTGAATGCAGTGTGGACGGATTACATCACCCCGGCTCACGAGTGAACCATCCACCAGAAGTCACGCTAAGCTCACCTGACAAATCATCTACCGTCCACATTTAGTCATGCTACCCTGGGCCGAGGATTCCCTGATCAAATGATGTAGCACTGTTCCGGATAAAGGAAGCTCCAAATAAAACAAAATTGGTTGAAACTAAGAATGTCGACTCTCCGTAAGACGGTCAACAAATAAGAAACCGAGCTTCATTCGTCACGATACCAATCAACGGAAAGAACTCTTCAGGAACACGTTTGCTACTATTATTAAATGCACGCTCAATGTTACAAAAATTGAATATATTCGTCTTTTTACTCTCTCCTCAAACTTTGGTTTCACACTTATCATCACACTCCTGACAAAGCCATGGTAATTCCCGGCTAAAATTCTTCAGGAAAAGCCGTGAAGCCCAGCACGGACGTGGGTGCTTTGTCTACGTCAGAGAATCTTTGCGAGCTACTTTGTGCCAGGATACCATGCTAAACATGCTTCAAGATTGCGTTTGGGTTAGAGCTGATACGGACAATAAAGGCCTTTTTGTTGGATGCATGTACAGCCCCCTAGTTCCTGCCAAAACGATCATTGTGGTTAAGGGGAGATTGTTAAGCATTGTAATCAGATGATGATTATGCCGATTTACAAGAAATGTGTTGAATCGTCATGTAAAAACCACGGAAGAATTTGTTTGAAAATTACTGCATCAAAAATAACGATAGTCATTTTCCTCCTTCGATTTCCTGGTGCGTGAGAACCAAGCCGATTTTCGACCATGTCCCGTTTTATTGACTAAATTTACACTTTGCAACAGATTTCAGGAAATGGTAAATTTTGTAGACCCACAATTTACATGTTTGTTGATTTAATTGTGGAGACCAACTCAGCCGATCATGCAATACTGTAACTGAAAGGTGTGCCGAGAAATTTGTTTTACTTATCCAATCGCTGTGTTTGAATAGGTAAATCGGAATTCGGGCGTAAGATGATTTGTCACCAGAATCCACCATAAGGAGTGGTATTTTCTCTAGTTAGATCCTCGAAATTTTGCAATTGAGACAATTATGGAATTACACATATCCGCATGTGAGGGATGTGACATTAAAACTCATTCAGAGAGGAAATTGTTCGATTTCGCAAATCCAGATTTACTGGTGATTCTGAATGGAGGTTCAGACTGACGATTTCGAGAAAATCAAAACCCAATTGAAAGATGCGCAATCCGGACAGCTAGAACAGCAGTTAAGGAATAAACGTCTCTTTATTAAACTCCTCCGACCTACGGACCCGTCGTTCACGTGACGGAGTATCAGTTGCAACTAATCACATGTGAGCTACCACAAATACTACTACTTCGAAATGACAAGAAAGCGCATCACCAAAATGTGTCTCGGACAGCAGCGTGGGCCGCATACTAGGACAGGAGTTGCCACGGGCAGTCATAAAGAGACGATAAGGAAAAAGCATGAGAATGTTAGGGTCGGTAATTTGAGTTTGAACAGGATGGTAACAACTTGTGGCGCATAGTAGCTTCAGTAAGCGTGTCTGATGAACTAAGAAGTGGGGGGAAACGTTGGCAGTGATTCTAAATGCTAGCATGCTTGCCACTTGTGCTACCTTAAAATTTTCCAGTTTGTTCAGCAATTCCATGGGGATTTTGGAAATGTTCAGTTATTTACTTGGGCTATAACAGAAACCATCTTTTGGATTTTTATAGCAAGAGACAGTCAGAAAATTCTGCTTCCTCATGTCTTGA
>LUCM01008689.1:21463-52110 GCA_008360955.1 Fasciolopsis buskii | reverse complement strand
TTTAGCTCACTAGAATCAAATTAGTCAGTCGGCCGAAACAGTTCAAATTGATCGATGAGTATAAAAACATTTGGATTAAATGGATCAGGATTTTGTAGCAAAAATTTGCTAATGGAGCATCTACGAAATGAGGTGGATATTTTTGCTTGCGGTATTATTCTCTTCTCTTAGATTATTTTTTGTCCCTGTAGCGTTTCGGTGTTCCTTGATTGGTTTGAACGGTTGGAGATAGGCTATTTCTATGAAATAATACACACTGTGATATTATCGCTCAACTCGCCATGAAGAAGCCATGGAAGCACTGTACAGCTGTTTCATTCTTGTTAAGAATCATCAGCAGTGCATATCCACCGCGCCCGAACTTGGACGCGAACCCGGACAGACGATTCTGATTCGAACGCCTTAGCCATTACGCTACTGGGCAGGCTCTGAACGGTCTGTTGAACTTCACCACATGATGATGTTGCACCTATCCGTCACTGATTTGCACGGTTACTGTCCGCTAGCATACAGTGATCGACCCCTACTGATAGATGACTTCTCTGCAGGTAGCCTAAGTACGACGAAGGCTCTGGATATGACCTACAGAGCTCGATTGCTTGGCACATTTTAGCAGTAGGAGGTTGAATGTTTTCACCAAATAATTCATCATGTGATATCATTGCTCAACTCATCATAAAGAAACCATGGAAGCACCACTGTACATCTGTTTCATCCTTGTTAGGAATCATCAGCAGTATGACAGGAAATTCAGTGACATTTATCGTATTTCCTCAAACTGCCAACAATGCATGGGGGATGTCGACGAAGTGAATCCCCACGAACTCCTGCTTGTGCTACTACTCACTACTCAGTACATGAAACCAAACGCTTCACTTGTGATTCTAACAGAAGACTGCTGGCTGATGTCCTCGCCAGTTGTTTCATGATAACCTGTAAACGGAGCAATAAGTGGCTTCTACAGTACCAAGGAAAATGAAACATTCAACGAAGGTTTCTCCTGTCTTCGTCTTTATTGACTACTGAACAAAGTGAGGTGAAAATTAACCAGTATACGAAATCAATATTACACGGAGTGTATCGGTGGTATTACTTGATTCACGCTAACGTTCGATTTCCCAGTGTGTTCCGGTTACCAACACTTTACGTATATTTCGATTCATCCCAAACGCGATCTGGCTCGGTTATCGATCGTTTATGCCACTCCTTCCAATAGTACATTCGATGGACGCGGTATCGTTTCTTGACAAGTTTGTACAAGTTCCTGGTTAGCAGCCGCTTACATACTGAGTGATGCGATCATTTTCTAACAATGAATATGAAATTACTGTTCTATTGACTAATTTGTTGGTCGTATTTATCACTTCCCCTTATTCAAGTAACGTGCACATTGTTTTACTCAATAATGAGCATATAGAGCACGAACAAGACTAACGTGCCCGAAATTTCCCTTCGCCGTCTTCTTTTTATTGGGAAAAGGCCAGGACTGATTTTTTTGAGACTTATGTTACCTTCACACCATTGGGCTTGTATGGCTATCAGTGGAGCAAAAATGCAAATATTCGTTTGATGTAAGCTTCCGAATGTGCAGTACCCAAAATAGTTTCAGGTTAACTGAGAAGAAAATATTTTTAATCTGTTCTGAAATCTATTTGATGCTTCAGGCTCACATAGATTGTGCAGCGCAGCACACAAGTCGGACGTTTTGTCATAGTCTGAGAGCAAGCAGGCACCGCGGTCCGTTTCATCGAGGCATTGATTCAGAACAATGTCAGAGTGTTTGGTGGTTGAATTTCGTTTCGGTGCCGGTTAGATTTTAGGGAGCCGAATGTTCAAGTGGTTTGCGAAACTCCGGGCATGGCGGCACGGTGTTGTCTCTATGCGGAGACAATAGTACTACTGGACTCGTAATGGTGCATCTAGATTTGCGGGTCACTGAAGATCCGTTAGAGCAAATCTTGGGGATTTCAAAAGGATTCCCACTCAAATTACGTTGCTTTAGAAGTACAAACTGATGAAGATGAGTGCACGTTGGCAACTCTGTCGGTGCAATGAAGACCAACAAATGGATCTAGTGATTCGGAGTTGTCCCCTGCTTGCCAGCTTCTGCCTTAGGTTCCTCATCATGATCAAAACATCGTCTGGAGTAATGAGTCTTGGGTGTGCATATGAAATAATCGATTCATCGGACACTCCTTGGTGCATTATCACCCCAGAAATTTTGTTGCTTTTGTGATTTGGTCAAGTAGATTAAATCTGTTTTTGGGAGCAAGACAGTGATGTGACGAATGTACCGCTGAAACAGAAACAGTCACTGGAGCTTTCTATTCTACCCGCTGCAGCTTGCTGTTCCATCCGCTATTTTCGGCATGTGCTGACAGCTGTAGCCAGGTATCGTTCGGGAACTCGAGGACAAAATTGTTATCTCATGGTGATAATACGCTTACACGCAGACCCGACGTTTTTATACATTTTCTGGCAAAAGAATCCATTTGGGAGTCTGATCACCTACACCAGAACCCTCATCAGACTATATGGAACAATCTTGCGTTCTGAATTGCCAAACGCGTGATGAACAAAGGCTATAATTATTCACCAACTTTTGCAATGGAGACCTTTCCGGCTAGCCTTGACATATTAATCGCTTTTACCTTATCTAGCTGTATTTGCAAATAAATTAGGTGCGCATGGCGTTGTAGGACAGCGTTTCTGGAGAATTTGACTCCTGTCATCATCGTGTGAAATAGGCAGTGACGAACATCTGAAAGCTTGTTGCGTACTCTTCGAAATCGGGTTCTTATGTAGTGCATGAATCATGCAGAAGTCGATACAACCAACAACGAACGAAAGAATATTGGTCCGCCGTTGTTTCTCTTAGTGTTCTTATTCGCTTACACGTGACAACGTGCAATCACTCAGTTTTGTTTGTTCGATACGTGCAAGTGTTTATGACGCGCGATCGAGCAGGTTGTCGTTTAGACGATAGACATTTCGTCTTGAAACAAAGAGACATTGTCAGCGTATGTTCGCAGTTAGCGGTGTTCTATGATTATAAGTTTGTCATTCGCTTAACACTTGAGTTTATGGACGACCCAGAATGCAAAACCGGACGTCTCTTTTTCTGCTACCTCATTAGATCTCTCATGACCGTCGATTCCATAAGACCATCGTTTGTCTGGACTAGTTCGACGATTTTAGGTGTGTAGATTTGCTCCTGTATCGAGTGCGCTAAAATCTGTCGATTCATTTTCACGGTTGTTACTGTCTGAAGAATTCGGATTTATGACTGTCAGTCTGTATGATTTGGATTCGAACCTTGTTAGTTAGTTTAGCCATTTGCTTTTCATTCGAATGTACATGTGGTCCAGTTCGCTATGTCTGCCGATTGATAGGTGTGAAAGTTGCCAGACTAGCTTCTTGGTCGTTCGATCCGTAAGTGCAGATTTATCCAGACTGAACTTGTGCTCTACGTGATTCGGAGTGAGGAGGAACCGGCTGATAGGTGTTACGACATTTACTTCCATTTGGGAGTCCTTTACCAACCTAGTTACAGGAACCAACGTTCGATTTTTTTCCGGTGTTAAACCTAGCCAAATGAAATTAATGGAGTTGAAGTGGGGATATTGTTTTTGTTTATTGCAAAGTGATCTGCTTACCGTTCTTCTATATCGTGCACGTGTTAACGGAAACACATCTGAAGACACCTTTTTCCACTAATGTCATCACAGATTGTTTTGGGGATTTTGTCTGTTTGGGACGCTTGTCTTTACGCGCACACATACAAACATGGACAAACCAACCGACAAACAGGCAATTTGATCTGTACGGGGATACAATTAACCGGAAAAGGGATGATGGAATGGCGTTTTACAGATGACAATGCAAATGAAAACCGATGAAATCAGTGATACACAAAATCATCATTGATCTATCCATGAATAATGCTTGATTGAAAGTTTCAAGGAAAAAGAATTGGTACACCAGTTACGTGTGATTAAGTTAAGTAATTCGTTTTAACAAATTTGAAAAACGAAATATAAAACGGACAAGGAAGCATTAGAATTCAAACTTCCGATACTTAACCGCGAACGAAGCTGTCCAGAGGAAGCGGAGTTATCGATTGGGAATCTTTATTCTACTTTTAATCTAACTTTCTTAACCCTTTATATCCCCAATCACGTAAGACCTATTTATCTCATTTCATCTTTGTGTAATAACCATTTTTATGAGCTGTGCATTGTATTTGCTTTCCACTCATGACCCTCAACTCATTTCCCCATCTCGCTCGATGTCAACCGTGGGAGAATAATAGATCCTGCAATGTGATCGTGTTGGATATCGTCTCAGCAAGCCGGTTTGTACACAGATAGTTTGTCGTCTGAATGAACTGCCCAAAAATCGACCTGTGCTGGTCACCGTCACCGGCTGGTTGTGGGCGAAGACCCTGTTTGAAAAGCACATTTCCGATGTCGACGTGAGTTAAAACGGGTGCCGTTTTTTTCACCTCACCTCACCCCACCCCACCCCTACCCTCTCCCATAATACGATCGAGAGTGTGTGTGTGTGTGTGTGTGTGCAAAATTGGTTGTTCCAGTGGGATTGAAATCGTTCACAAACAGTTATTGGGATCGTCTCGTGCTCGTTGATGCACCGCGGAGCGCAGAACGTAGGGAACGTTTATTATCTGCGAATTTTAACCTGATACGCTCCTGTATATGGTCGTCCGAAGGTTGAAAATCGCACAATTTGATTGGGCTAAGGTGCAATTCAGTTATTCGTTCAGACCCACTAGTTTTGTCCACCTCGGTTGAACCTCTCTTCCGCGCAAAGATTATGAACGGGAATTGCTTGTCTGCATATGCATTCGCAAGACGATTGTTAATGATTGTTAGGCTTGTCTGCCCAAAATAACTAATGGCTCTTTATTTTAGTTCATCTTCAGCGACTATCCAGAAGGAATCACCACTATCTTCTCAAATTACTTCCACTATTCTTCAAATTAAAATAAGTAGTGCCAATGACCGATTCGTCCATTAGGAGCAATGCGATACGCGGTATATAATTACACTACTAGCACAGAAGTTCAATAGCGGTAACCATGGTGATATGAGTTAGGCAAAACTAATCGATGGTTCACGTTGGTCACATGTTTGAAACGAACCCTGCTTTTCGCCTCCACACTAAGAAGGGATCTGGCACGGTTCACTCATCACCACCATCCAAAAGCACGTCCTAGACTGGCAAAACGCTAATGCGAGAACCATTTGTTGGTGTGTTCACATTCCAACTCCGCGTTACTCCTGTGTTATGTTATATCCGCATAATAGTATATCCTTTTCCACCTCTCTTATGTACCTGGTTAGACGTACCGCGTCGTGTCGGCCTACTTAGGTAACTCCGAACAAATATTTTACCGATTCTTTTATCTGCAATCTACACCTGATCGACCGAGTGCTGCGGTCATCGCAAATGGGTTCGTTGGTATCATTCGTTGCGTTTATGGTCTACGAACTTCCAAACGTGTTAGCCATTCACGTCACCATCCCACGGATGCAAATTCCTTATTCCTTTTTGTTTCGAATGCACTTGCAATTTTAATAATTCGGGCAAACTAAAATCATCAAAAGCTCAAGGGTCTCAGAAAAGACGATTTCTGTGGATAGATATATTGGGCAGTTAAGAACGTCACGCATCACCTTAAATATCATTCTAATTGTTACACATGATCGAACAACAGCCTACCAAAATAATCACAGACTTTGAACGACGAATTTATCCTGCGAGACTAATGAGGGTTAGGAAAAGTCCAAAAAAACGGTTGTCATTACGTAGCAAACAACCTGATTTACGCTAGTCGAGCCGGGATCAGCTGGTACTTTAATTTATCGATTTATATGCACTTAGGTGGTAAATTCCATTTGAAACGCTCTGGCATTCGAATTAATTCGGTACCCGTTCAAGTACTTCTTGCACACTGTTACAAATCGATATCCTGTCAACGTTCCCTATGCATATCAGAATGACCGTAAATCAAAATTAGTCCTTGCCCTGGTTGTTATTTGGCTTGCAATTAGCTTGCTGAATTTGTTGTCCAAATCCTGCTTGATTGGGCACTATTTGGCTTTCCTTGGCTGAACAACACAACACAACAAGTATCAAAATATTTTCCACCAGGAAACTGCCTTTCTACGAACGCTTCTAGTTACCCCTCCCCGTACTCACCACAAAACCGCATAACTGAAGCAAACGGGCACTAATTTACGAAAACTTAGCTGGCATTGAACTATGGAGAGATTTGGAAAGTGTCAAACATCTGTTTTTCAAAGGCTTCGGGTGTTCGTCAAATTTGGTATCGTTAGTTCTATAAGAGGTCACTCCAATTAAAAACAACTTTCTGTGTAACTGAGCGCCCGGTCTCTGTCGCTGGTTGTTATTTTACCGGACAGCTTAAGAGGAAGAGACGCAACGGTGTAGCAATGCACTTCAAAATCGTCTTCTACATGTTCATATGTCAAATTTTGTTGAAAGTAAAATAAGGCGGCAACACAGACGTTTTGGTTCATTTGTACTCTTTTGGGATTTTCTCGCTTCGTACTTCTGCGTTTCAGTCTGTTTCGACTCTTTTATTGTGTCGCACGCAAGCCCAGTAATCTATCCAAAAAAATACAAGTGAAATGGGTAGCGTAAAACACAAAATTAGTGGGATTCCATGCAAAATGAAAGTGTCAGCACCTAGTGCATAACTCAGCTAACCATTTTATGGACCCTAAGAACTATAAGTAACCAATGCCCGCTGCGCAATAGTCCTGCAATTCACGGGAAGTCGCAGTTGTTGCCCGCGGGAAAGCATGTTGCCATTGAGAAACGAGGCCATCTGTGGACTTGCTGAACACAATGCTTAGCCTGTGTCAACCGAAAAGAAAACCAGGACATTAAAATTATTGCAGCTAAAACTAACCACAGATTTTACGATGCTGCCATGAAACTCTAATGCATTTCCATTTTCCCGGTGCAATAACGATGGAGGGCAACGAAATTGCCCGTCAGCCCCCTATTTATAGTCCCAACTCGGTAGAGCACATTTTACCCGCCGGTAAAAGGCATTCATAAAATTCCTGTTGTTCCAATCCACTATCTGATGACTTTTTTGTAAATCTGGCAAGATATTTGGCAGGTTACTAGTCGAGACTGTTCAGTGTTACCGGAAGGATAATTAGTTGCACGTAACTAGAGGTAACGTTTGTTCAGTCAAAAACTGGCCTAGAGCTCTCTTGAACTAGTCATGCTAAGAATGTCCTCTGACTTTGGATCTTTGAGTTGAGACAATAAAACGTTGGTCACCATAATGAGTTAGCACGGTAAGCTGCGTGTTCTGATCCGTTACTATATGACTTCCGTTTCTCGATTGATTTTCAATTTTTGGGTGACCTTGGGAGTTGATTGGAAATCCTTCTCCAGATATTTGCGTGCATATTGCCAGGTCTTGTATACTATGCTTTGGACCAGCGATCTTTGGGAATTTACGTGGCTGACCGGAAATGCTCAAAGTCGGAAAAGCCGACCGGGCCAAAACCTAGTAGGCGTACCAACCAGAATAGACACAGGTAAACCAAGTGGCGGCCTGCATACTACGCGTTCGATGTATAGCCCCTTACTTGGTCTTTCACTTAGACGCCGGGATCATTTCTTATCAGGATTATACAAGAGGTGAGAGTCAAGCCTCGAGAAAGTAATTTCATCAAGGCAGAAGTGGCTCTGCAACTTTTTCGGTAAACTGTCAACTACAACTCAATGAACTTCGATGATCAGAAGCCTCAGAAACTCATCTGTTTGGGCCACAAATATCCACTTCAAGAAGTAACTGCTTTTAGGGGATAAGGATCAACAATTCAACTTCACTTGGAAATATTGGGCACATCATCTGTCCTGAATCCTTTTGGGGCATCAGCTTCCAATCGGTTTAATTTAAGCAGTTTTCTATTCTTAACAAACAATTTTAGTAGTGTTTTTGAATTTCCGGACCAAGCTGTTAGAAGTCTAGCAGTTCCAGTAGATACCACAGGATATTCACAGAAACTTGTGACTGCTTATGTAAAACGTTTACTCACTCCGGTGAACGGATATCTTGCAAAGTCAAGCTGCAGATACACTCAGCGCCACTCGGCTGGAAAATCCGTGTTTCCTAACTACTCTGCCAAATGACATTGTAAGTGTAACGGATTTTGATTCGGTTCATTCATCACCGTGGTCAGTGATCAACACTTCTTCAGCGACATAACATCGGTTGCGCCAGTCGGTAACATGAGCGAAAACGTCGCATGAGAGAGTTAATTAATAACGCTCCATCAAATCAGCCAGCAGAAGAATCGACTGAGTTGCCGCCGAAGTAGAGCAGTCGTCTCTTCATCTAATCCCGTTAGAAAACAGGATCCAGAAGTTATTTTTGGCGTTAGGAGCAAATAAATACAAAATGCCCAATATCCGACCACTCATCTGTCCGGTCCAGATGGAGATCTCAAATCTACTTGTGTTGTGAGCACATTTTTTGTGCCTCCCACTTTCCGATTGTCCGCCAGACGTGAAGAAAAATCCCCACTTACATTCCTCAACAGCCAATGGTGTTGAAGTGTTGATCCACAGCATTTGGCTTGGACACTGATGTCCCAAATTTGACTATCATCACTTCCACTCACGTGACTGCAATCGACAGTTTTCATTCAATTACTACCCTTCGTCTAAATGGGCATTGTATTAAAAAAACAATACGACCATTAATGTGAATAGTTTGGCCTAAATTACAATGTACACTCCACCTATGTTTCCAATAGTGCCTAACCTAGCATTCACCGTTCGTCAAATAAAATTCTGATCTAAAAATTGTTTGCCCGGTCCGCAGGTTTTTGGCAAGAGAGAGAAAGATTGAATTTTGAATTTAAATCCGATTGGTAGAAGCAAAATCGCTTTCTTGTATGCTGATCTATTCCAATTTAGGTTTAATTAACCGTGTATTTCCGGTTTTTTAAAATTGTTATGGTTTGTTTCACTCGTGTAGAAAAATGTCTTTCTATTTGCTCAGAAATTTATCAAGAGAAGTTTTCATCTTGTCCCACTATTAGGTGATGTGTTGTTGCATCTAGAAAATGGTTAATTCCACCGGCACCCCCCCTCTCTGTCTACCTTAGTTATTTGTTGGAACAAAACTTTCATTTGTTATCAGGTTGTCACATCCTTGGCAGTTGATCAGGGTTACGTGCCAGAAGGAGTGGTTCCCGCTCCGGATCCGGTGGGTTATTTTCATCTGGCGCAGACGTTTTTTTTCCCTCAAATTCGTCCGAAACTCTTGCACCAAATACCAATATGGCCAATCATTGTTGGTGTGGTTCTTGGTATCATTTTCCTCGCTCTGATAGTTATATTACTCTACCTGTTGGGTTTCTTCAAAAGAAAGAAACCCGTCTTGCGTCAGGCTAGTTACAGTAAAGGCGGTGCAGATGAATTGGAACGTCGGGCCGAAGAAGCTCAAGAGAAACCGAAAAAGTATGCCGGTTTTGAAGAAGAAGAAGACGCTTCAACGGGGGACAAATACGAGCGAGGTACAAAACGCAAGGCAAAAGGAAGGCATCGCGGTGAACTGAAGATTTTACATCCATCCGACTTGGCTTCAACCAAGGTGGCGGACGACAGTCAGCATGAACGACTACTGGACGACAATTCTGGTCAAGTGGACGAAACAAAGGACGCATCGGATACCGCAGACCATTCTTGAACCAAAGACATTTCATCAAAACACTGGCTTTTCCTTCACGCGAAACACAAATGAAAGGAAGGTGTTTGTCATTGATGTTATCACTAAACCAGAGTGCAGCGGTTTCAGATAAGTGTATTTACCCAATAGCACGAATTTGATCCAAATATAACCGCACTCACATCAAAGGACACATGTTCAGATTTACCTTGATTTTGGTTCACAGAAACTTCTCCTCGGTTTGACTGTGTTCTGTGGGCCCTTTTTATGGTTCCCTAATGGTTTTGGTTTGCATTCGAAGCGTTCTGCACTAACTTCTCCCGTATCACTTTTACCAACCTTATTAAGTTATTCCTAAATATCAAATTTTATTTGAATATAATTTTAACGAGACAGCAAACAGTGGTCCACCTTAATCTCAAATATCATAAATGGTCCATCTTGTTTCCTTTAACTGATCAATACAAAGATCGAACCACTTTTCCTACGAAACCACGTGACAGTACCCCTATATTTATGTGTATTCAACCAATTTTTCTCGTGTGAGGCTTTATTTTTGGTTACTTTTAACTCCTTACCGTTCAAAACCGATCCGTTATTTTCCTAAGCTATTTGTTTTTGCTTTCATTGAAACGAAGAAATGACGCAGTCCACTTCTGCTGTAGACTTATACAGACGCACAAGAAAACACGCACAGGCACACAAACACACACACACATATGCAACTACTTGCAGGTATATCTCCTTGATGCAACCACAAAATTGCTTTCATTTATTGTGAAACAGATAAGCTAGTTTAGATCCGTGCAATGTTCTCGCCCACACCGCACCGTCGAAGTTTCATTGAGCAATGCAAAATACCCCTTCATAGTTGTTCCAAACACCGTTTAGTTCTGGCACATTTTGGTGTGTATCCGTTCCTCGTGACGCATATTTTCTTTAGTTGTATAAATATATGTGTTGTTGAATTTTGTAACCGAACATTTCCGCGCGTGTTTTGTTTTCCGTCGGCCATAATGTAATGCACATCTCTTTTCACAGGTGCGCTGAAGCTTATGATACTGAAGACAATTTTACCCCACCGCTAGAACCCATTGGATTAGAGTTTGTTCCAAGAGGCATCATCTGAGTCTCACGTACGCCAGAATTTTCTCGGAGTCTGAAGTGGAAATGCTTTGTGAACAAGTAGCAGGCAGGTTGGAAACAGACAAAGCATTTGCTTTTTATCCATTTTCAAGAAGGATTGACTGTCGGTGTGAACGTGAGTGGTACGTTAGTGGTATGTGTAAAAACAGTACTCAACTTGTCGTGCACGAGCGGCATAATTTCGAAGCCCGCGGAACGATGAATTTAGATTGAACCTTGTTTACACTGAGCTTCTTGATCACTCGCCAAGGCTGGGTGCGGGAACGCCATCCTTAACCGACTTCGAGTAGACATCAGCGCAACATCAGACTTAACATCGGCAGTAATAGGTTCACCTTCGATCCTACAACTTAATTGGTTCAATTACAAATAAACTCTATCCATCTCTACGACCTAGCTGTTGCATGCTTTCCTAAAACCAATACTAACTGAAAGGTGGACGAACGTTGATGTGTCATACCCAAGTACTTCCTTTGTCCGAGGCATTGGAATCATATTCATATCTTATCCTTATGAGTTTAGGATATCCTGTGACGACTTACCTCATGCCTATCTCCTCAACTTAGCTCGAGAGTAGACGTTAATGTTTCGTAAATATTTTGCATTCTTTCTGGCTCTCTTTTGATAAGAGATCATTTTTTCATCGGAACCCTTGCTCTTGTCATTCGTTAGCTATGTGAGAATTCGGAATTAAGAGTCTAGGTGATAGTCCGTGTTAGATCGGTCTAGAAGCGTCCATGGGACAAATCGAGAGCCATCGTTCGGATTCCGATTCGCCCGAATAGGTGGGGCGAATTTCGGATGAATAAAACGAAAGTAAATTCTGTTTGGTTTGATCGGCGGTGTTCATGCGGTCAATATTATAACAAGTTAACCTGGACATCACCGGCTCACATCCGGGTACACGGTGACCTTCAATCTGTCAGAACTCCGTTCCCGAAAATGGCATGTATTGCCGTTTCAGTAGTAAGAAAATAACGACGAAATGACAAAGAAGTACTTATCTTATTTGTGCGCTGTTTTTGCAAATATGCGGCGTTCATTTTGTTCGGTATGAAAGCTTAACGAATCTCCGATGCGGTAGTCTGTAAATTCTCTATTGGTCCGTGCATGTATCCCTGCTGTTTTTCTCAGAGGTTGACCTGTAAACCTCTCTGGCTTTTTCAAATGAATGTTTAAAAAAATCGATATCCTATATTTTGTTTTCCATGGCAAAAATTGTGTTGTTAATCTCACGGCTTTGTTGCGTGCGTTACAAATGTTGTATCATTCGGAATAAATTCTCGTTTCTTTTCACGGCAATTTCGCAATTGCGGCGGATGTAAATTCGAACTATGTAAAAGGTTTGAACGTTTCGTTTATTCAGCATGTTATTGTTTATTCCAGTTATGCACAGATCGCTCTCATGGATTGTCGCAATGTGTTTCTACGGTTGAAACATTCAGTCGGCCTAATCGTCGTGCTGCGGGCTGTGTCGGTTGTGGACATGCCTTACATTTTTGTGACGTATTTCAGACCCGTAAGGCCAGTCCCTAAGCTTGTTCCTGTTGAGCCAAAAATCACAAAATCTCAAAGACATTCCGAATAGGGTCGTCTTACGAACTAGAAGCTTTTTAATGAAAAATTCGATCGAACACAAAGACACCCTTACCGGAGGACGAACACAGAGGTAAAACAAGTTTTATCCATACGAAAGCGACTATACTGGCTTGAACGTATCGTGACACGGGTAATATAAATGCAATCATTTCCATCTCATGAATGAAATTAGACAATTCATTTTGAATCACCGTCCATCGCGACGTAGTGTTATTTGGTTCCGAAAATCATTCTGTTTCTTGCAGCAACAGTTGCGCAGTTTTGATGCGATTTCCCTGTTTTCTTCTTCGATAAACTTTGGAACAAGTTATGTGAGAAATTATGGCAGCTTATTAAAACAACCAATCGCCACTTGTTGAAATAATTGATAATTGTTTTTGTGTTTACGAGGAATTCTTGTCGAGCGATTTGGGCATATGTTTCCTCGGGATGACGATTTGGAACAAGTTGAAAAAACCGCAGCAACATTAAGTTCACGATTCGCATACCGTTTTTAAAAAAATACGATGTCAACTGGGTCAATCGATAACGAAATCGAAAATAAGGAAGCCGGTGCTTGAAAATGTCTCATTCCAACCAATAAATTATTTATGAGAAAAACATACGTCAGATATGGATGAATTAATGGTCATAAAAACAATCTGTCAATTGATTTCCTGTGGATTTAGACGGACTGCTTTCCGGTGATTTAACTCTACGCGTAAGTGATGCGTAAAGTCTCGAGGTCTAATGCAATGAAAGCTAAGACTCTCTGAAGATGCGAACCTATGGGCGTGAATCACTTGCTGGAAAGTTGGACGCTACAAACCTTGATTCATGGATTCCCTAGGCCACGGCTGTCTTCAGGGAAGTCCTCAGCGTAAGTGCTTATTGGGGAAACGCAGCATCTGACAGTGACAAAAGGCACCTTCAAATCCGGGTGCATGGATTAGGGCAGCTTGCTGTTGTGACAAGTGCGTGGGTGAACCACTTCAACAGAAGATGCACCCAGCAACATGGGCCTCACAGTAGAGAATCCAACCAAGCTCGAGAGTTGAGCGCACATGGACATGTGAAATCGGCAACTCTCTGTGTGTGTGTGTGTGCCAGTGTGTGTAGGCGTGCACATGGCGACTAGTTTTCGTTAGTGGGAGATTTAATGTGATTTTTCGAACGATTCATTATGCAGCCTAAGTATACAGATTGCCACTGAATATCATGGAAGCACAGTTGTTTCATTCCTAGTTAAGAATCACTCGCAGTGGGCATCCACTGCGCTCGAACTGGGTCGCGGACCCGGGCCGAACGACCGTGAGCAGGACGCACTAGCCATTACACTAGCCGAGGTGATTCTTAACGGCTTTTCGAACATTACTATCACAAGATATAACCCCATATCCGTTACTGGTTTTGTCGTTTAAAGACTTATGCTGTGAAAAATCGAGCGGCGGATAAGTTGGCGATATTTCACACATTGTTGGTGTTCGTTGAACCGTTTTAGTGGCTAAGGCGTTCAACCCACAGTCGTTCGCCCCGAGTTCGCGCCCCATTTCGGTCCTCGTGGACATCCACTGATGATTGCTAACACAAAAGAAACAATTACGCAGTGCTTCCATGATCTGCATTGGCAAGCTGGAAGTTGAAGTTGATGAATGAGCCATTAGGAGTAGATTAATGCTCTCGAGGATCCAAGACCAATACGACGGATACGGATAATATGGTCGGAATCACGTCAAACCGGGGTCTACGTGGGTTGGTGCGAGTAATACAACCAGTGAGCCTATAGGTTGGTAGAAAAGAAAAGGTCAACAACTAAAGTTGAACGAGATCAAAGACGTCAGCCTCGTTGTTGTTCGTGTGTTCATTGGTGGTGTTAGCAGCAGGATCGATAGGACATGAACGGTGAAACGGTAGAGCGAATGCGATACAATACAACGGTTAACAAACTGGGAGTGGAATAGGGCACATGCGTGAAAAATGCGTACTTGCATGTGTGGTCTCAAGCAAATGGGACAATTTAGGTGCGAATTTCAGTGGCCAACGGGAAAGAGATGTCAATCGGCTAGACATGGACCTTGGAAAAGGTAAATCATTAAACGAAGAAATGAGAAACAATGATTCAGAGAAAGTAAATCAGCACCATCGATGTGCTACAATGAGGTTATTGTTTGGTAAGTCAAAGCTTGAAGATTCTTCATCTGTGTCCGATGTTATCACGTGCGAACCCAAACAAATGTTTGAATGACACTGATCGACACATTCTAGTGACACTTAGAATATATCCACGAGCCAACCAATGGAGCAGCCTGCGGCCGCAAGTGAGAAAGCTCATCGGAATCACTCGCTTCAGATGGGTTCTTTTTCACAGAACAAGTTTTGGCTCATGCCGTTCTTGAATTCAGCAGTCTTTTTGGATTGCAATCGCCCCGGTTAGCCACCCAACAGTTTCAGGTTCAGATCGAAGGAACAAAATCATATCACCATCTTGATGGCATGAATGATGAGTACGTAGAATACGCTCGAAATGTGATGCCGAAAGTATGGGAATCCCATACAGTGGTCGACTAAGCTCCTCAGTCCGCAGAACAGAGAAGACTCAAAGGAATAAATGGATGCGAAAAAAGCACTCTATATGTTATGATGCTGATGGAGTGCCGATACTATGTTGCATGAGATGGTGAACCACAGCAGAAGATGCCTAGTGGCCGGAGCGATTCGAAAGAGAAGACTCTGGAAAGTGCGATAAAACAAACGGAACCAAGAAAATGTCACAAGACTGATATAATGATTGAAAACAGACCTTATAGAAAATCTTGTCCGAAAATAATCGATTTTATTCGAAAGATCGATACCATGGTGAGTGCCCGCAAGAATCACGCGGCGGCTCTTCGGAAACTCCCCTCTGGTTAGGCAGGACTGTCCTTTAGGAAGATGACACGTGGATAATCGTTTAGAATATTACGCTGTGTATAAGGATGAAAAGGAAACTTGATTTGTGAAAGAAGCGGCTCTTCGTGAGCTAAAATCGCCCAGCCCACCTTCGAAACAAAGAAACCAGTTACGGACCCAGTTTTGAAAGAAAAATGCTAGGCTTCGATTACGGTGCGAGAGATTCGTTCGTTCTTATCGTATCCAAATGTGAAAATTCCCCGACCCTGGGCCACTTTCGAACCCAAACGAAGTGTGAAAATTTGCGAAGTGGATGATGCGTGCTTACACAATTTTGGCGGAAAACTTATAGTTTTCATTTAAAGTATCTAAAAATCCTCGAGCATGATCAAGTGGTAGAATGCTCACAATATCAAAGACCACATAGCGTTAATGCAAAGATTCGAATCCTCTGGAATGCTAATCCTAAAATGCATTTGGCTTTGTTGCTACTGAAACCGTGCGTGCTTGGATGAATAAAGTTTTGGTATGGTCCATCACGGTGTGTATGCTTGTAATGGAACTCGTCTAGTTATTGAGTAACTCGCTGACCACGCATTTCGTATCCCGACCACAGAACAGTATAGAAAGTCAACTTATGCCATCAAGATGATTCAAATACACCTCATAATCGTGGAAGAATACGGTCACAGCGAACAACACTACACAATCAAAGGGTCGATCGGACAGCACGGAGGAAGTGGACGCAACGAGGGCTCTGAAGCAAGTCACAACATCGAAAGGGGAGTAGATATACGACCAGAGCGGGCCAATCAATATAGAGTTAGAGAAAGAGAGAGAAAGAAAGAACAATCGAGAATTTACAATGTCCTGGATGGGAAGTGACGGCTGTGCAGCGCCAAGCGGTAGACATGAAAAATTGAGATTAGCCACTGTGGCAAACCATGATGGTCGAGGGACCCGAAAATCAAACTGGGTGGTGGATGACATTAGGAAATAACTGATTATTGGAAATGAATGCAAGACCAAGTGACAACACGAAGAGGGCAGTTGTTCGAGTAAAGATGGCAATTCGGAGAACTGCAAACTTTGTCCAAATGATGCTGTAACCTATCTGGACGGCTGAGGGAGGGGAGAGGGGAGGGGGATGACAAAGGGACCTGGGGGAGGTGTGGATGACAAATATTCATGTGACCAGAGGAGAAGTTATGAGTGAAGTCGAGAATGAACCGCTGATTTTCGAGTGACCTTTGACAGCTAGTGCTAAGAGAAGATAGAATGGAGATGTGGACAGACAAACGGCGCGGAGGCTCGTAGATTACGAAAGAACGATCTAAGCAGCCGGCTCAAGTCATGAAATTCAAAAAATATAGCCAAAGAGGGGCAAAACATATGAGCGAGGGAAACGTGGATACGCGGCTAAGTAGGAATTTTAGTGAACTTAATCCTGAACTTGGTACAACACCTTGTTTAAGGGGAATCTGTAGGCTTCACGTGACCTTGCTAGCCTGAACATCCGATAGTGGTTTCCAGCAATCCGACAATGAAAAATGAACGTGGACAAACAGTAGGTCTTATTCATGTCGCTGTTCACAATTTAGAATTTACTGACGGTGACTTCATTAGGGGCAGCAGGTTTAAAATTCGAGAGACCCTTAGGAAACGTCCGGAGTACGACTCCGAATATGCCATCCTTCGGATTCCCAAGCAGCAGTTGTCAAAGTCCCCAGTCGATAGAACACAGAAGACTCAAGTCAAAACTCAGATCCCTGCAATGTATTGTATATATCATGGTGCCAACGTAGCAACGATACGACAATACACAAGCAAGAAGACCACGGCAGAGCAGTGCCGAGTAGCCGAAACGATTTGAAAGTGAGCACTATCGAGAAGTGCAACACGAGCCAAAGCGTGCCGATTTCGTGTGCAAAAGCAAACGCAACGGGACAAATATCACAGGATTGGTATCAAGCGTCGAGAAATATGTTACAGTAAATAATTTCCGAAAACAACCGATGTTCTCCGAAAGATCGATGCTATTACAAGCCCCTAGGTTTCTGTTGACTTCATATCAGATTTCCTGTTTGATTTCTCACACATCAACGTCAATTTTACTCAGCAGTCTCCTAAATGAGCATTTACCTGCTCAGTTTTTAACCCCTACTTAATGACAGTGTCACTCATTTCACAGAGACTGCTAACTCGGTTTTGATATCTGCTGTTCTTTAGGAACATTATTCGCCTCAAATGGCCGTATGTCCTCCCGAATCCTGAAATCTCTAATAAGACGCAAGGAGCACTTCTACAAATCACGTAGTAGCTCAGGTGTGTGGTATATTTCTAACTTAATAAAAGCTGAAATCAAACGCATCGACACTACATTTGCCAGCCAACACTTGCGGTAACAACAATCGATTCCTATGGCAAGGCACTCGACTGTTGTGTGGGAAGAAAAAGAAACATGCGAAATTTTCTGCTGATGTCGACAGCATCCATTTTTTCTAGGAAAAAGGTGCTCGACCTTCTCCACACCATTAAAGTTACCACTGGGGTTGGTCCTCACAGTCTGCCCTCAACTCTTTTGAGGCATGATGCTGTGGCTCTGACCGATGCATATACTTCTCTGATTAACTCATCATTAAGCTCGTCTTCTATCCGTGACTGCTGGAGACCGGCCACTATTATTCCCATATCAAAATCTCGCAGTTCTAGTGCATTAGCAAAACGCTTTCGCCCCATCGCCTTCACATCTTCTGGTCTAAAACTGGCGGAGCGCGATATACTTGAGGGCCTGCGTTCTTCCATGATTCCTCCTGACGATCCCTTTCAGTTTGCCTACAAGTCTAACAGATCAAATTTGGACGCTGTCGCCTCCCATATTCATTACATTTGTAAGTCCTTAGACGCATCAGTGATATCTGTGGGTTGCATCTTCCTGGAATATTCGTTGGTATTCGACTCGGTTTCGTGTTCTCTTTTACTTCCCAAACTGGAAACATTTGGTTGTCCGAGGCTTTTATTAGCATGATTGTCTGATTACTTTACTAACCGAATCCAGTGCACACGAATGGACGGTAAAAATTCCAAACCGTTGACTATCAGCTCAGGCGTGCTACTTACATGAGCGACCTATCAACTAGCTCACCCTTTAATCTGTTTAATTTTGCTGATGAAGTTACCCTGTCTCAACCCGTTTCGAACAACGATGATTTTCAAATTTTTCCAACAACCTATCTTCTGCTTATGATTTCTGTACACGAGCTGGTTTAAATCTCAGCACATCTAGATGTTTCAAATTTCTCTTCTCGCTCTCTTTCTCGGTCAGCCTACCCATCTGGAACGTCTTTCATCAACCCAAAAACAACTTCCCAGGGTTGATTCTGTGAAATGTCTAAGATTTACTGTTAATAAAAATCTGAAGTGGACTGTCCACATTTCCACCTGTGTAAAGAATCTCCGGCGATTGTCATTTCAAATCAGAAAGCTTTGATACTAAAAGGTGTAGGAAAGCACCAATGTGTTTTTCCAATCTTTCCTCACTGTTCTCCTGTTATTTTTCCAGGTTTACTTACAAGAGACCTTAAAATTCTTCGCCCGGGGGCTATCGCTTATTAGCTGTGTGTCTTTCATGCCACCTACTGAGTTGTACTTCTATCTATGTGATCAACACTTATCAACATGTGAGAAATTTGCTCACAACATTCTTTCAGGTCCCACACATTCTCTGTACAACGATCTTTCAAAGTGCCTACCTCATATTTCAACACCATCCACTTTTCGTTCCATGCCCTCTAGAATCAATATCTATGGAATCTCCACTGTCCCACATCTAGCATGCATTTTGACAAACCGTGTCCGTGTTTCGGCCGAATTCCTGAGCTACCTATCAAGACGTGTTCAACTCAATCCCCGATAAGTTTATTTTAATTCCTACAGGGTGATGAATGTGACATTTTGTTATTTCTCCCTAGGTTTTTGACTGAAATGGACCATTTTGTACACAATACAATATAATACAGTATGATGCAATAAAATAAAATACTGTATAATGTAACGCACTAATTAAAAGCGAATAATGCAGATTATAACATGAAAGGTGGTTGCTTTCGGTTTTGTTTGAGATGCCATTGAGATGCACACAGAGACTCATGTAATTGGTGAGTTCTCCCGATGCCCTTGAGCAAATTTTTGTCTCAGATAACAATAAATCGGTACGGTCAGACTGTAGTCAGAATGTTCCTGCTGCATAAGATTGATACTCTTGTTCTCATTCGGTTACTAATATGATTCGGAAGTTTCTTGAATTCCTTGGGCTTTTCTCTGAATTACATGATCAGTTATCCCATTTTCAGTTTTGGAGATTCCAGCAGTAAAAACAAACCGCCAAATATAGTGGATCACTGGTTACCGAAAATTGGTGAGTATTGCTTGTAAGTTACTGGTTGATAAATGCTACACACATAAGCTTATTTTTATTCCTTCGGTGATCTTGGAATCCGATAACAAAGGGCTGTTTCGAGCGATTTTTCCAGAGGGTAATTTCTGGAAGGGATTTCGACTTGCCAAATATTTTCGCTTCTTAGACTTTGACATAACCGGAGGAGGAGTTGTACCTGAATGATATGTGTTTAGGAATGTGGATTAAAAAATTTACCATAGTAATTTTTAATTTCGAAAAAGACACAAATCATCTTTCAGGAAAGCTGCAAGCACATCTGAAACTGGTCGTTTTAGTCTACAACCGTTTTTGTTGGTTTTCAGATACGACTTTTACGCTGATTAGATTATGATACCAGTGTTGACATTTATTCGTTTGCTTTTTCAGTGATTAAATTTCAAACGAAATGGTTAACCTGTTGAACTCATCTGGTACGGACTAAACTCATTGGGAACACTAATTTACTATTTGCTGACGCCGTGAGCAAGTGTTCGTGATACGCCTGTCGCAGTTCCGGAGGTCAAGTTCTACATTAAGGGTTTTAAAGAATGCCTGACTGATTTGAAGACTCGGGGCCACAATGCACACCGTTTGGTGGTATGCACCGAAAGCAGGAGGTTGATCCGAATTCCATAGTCAAGCAGTGCAATAGGTAGTTTCGTCATACTGAGCTACAGAACCTTACCTAAGGCCTTTTTAGCTATGAAAAAAGCATCGACTACTGAAGTAGGAGTTTACTTCAGTTGGCACACTTGTCAGTCTCCACTCAACCTGCTACGCACGTACCTGTATCCGCTTAATAAGCAACTCTCAGGTCACCCATCCGACTTCGGAGAGAATGAAAATGAGTGAATAATCTGCATTCACTCAAGCGTGTGCGGCAATCCAATTACAAGAGTACGTGGATCGTTATCAAAACGTTTGAATCAGTAGAAGGGTGCGCATACCGATCGACTCGGACCGGAAGAAATTCGCCATTCAGTTGGAGCACTGGGTGCTGCTACGGTAGATGGACCGGCGGCAGGTACAACCAGTGACTACAATAGTCACAAGCATGCTTCACCTAGTCAGCTAAGCGGATCGGCGTGAAATCTGCTTGAAACGGAATGCGAAAGTTCATTGCTCTGAGTTGGGTCAGAAAAGCTGCCGAGTACAAAGGGGAAGCAAATACATTGGCCTAAAACATGTTGGTGATTTCATCGGGTAACGTAAAGATCACTAGTTCCTTGATGGGTCTGGATGGAAATACGGTCCCGAATAAAGCTACACATTAAACAATGGGCGAAGAAAGCGAGGCTGGCAAAAACTGAATTCTACTATGAATTCCTAGGTTCTGCATTTTCTTCCTCGCTTCCCATTGTATATTTAACGTTTACAAGCTCCCAATTATTTTTGTAACAATTTTAGTTACAAAGCACATAATCCACTTTAGTTTGTCCATTGCCATTCCGTTTTGAACAACCAATGCAATTTCAGACATATTTCCCTGTGTATCTACTGCTCTACTTGTTCATAATACTCTTAAAAGCCCTAGCAACCATCCACTTTTATCAGCGTTATGTAGTTACACTTATCTTCTAGTTTTAACCATTTTACTTCACTTCAAAACTGACAGAGCCCATTGAGTTTTGTAAACTTTGCCACTTTCTGAGTAACGCCATATCCGCTGAGCACGCTGCTGAGCGTGTGTCTGCAAGTACACTCAGAAAGAAGTTTGTTATTAATTCTTCTTCCTGTTGTCACCTTTAGTTCCTGCCATAACTAATACCTTGAAGTCCATGGTCCCATTGGGTACTCCTCTATGTTCCCCTGGAAGATCCAAGCATTTCCTTAGAACATCCATGTTTTTCTTCTGTTGTGCTTCATTCCGTGCAGCCTTGAGAAGCAACGTTTCAAGGGCCGCCTGGTTTTTTCTCGTGACGCGGCTGCTGCTCCCATCTTCATCAGGTTCCAAGAGAACATTCGTGAGCTTCCTGTACGTTACACCACATCCTAAGCCCGCCATATGTACAATTACGTCGGGAGGGAGGATTGGCAACGGCAACACAGGCTCAGCCTCGGAAACGGTTTCAAAGCGAACATCGGTAAATTCCTTCTTCTTTGTATTTGCGTATTTCCCCTAGGTTTACCACGGCGTGATTTACCCTTTTCTCGGAATTGACAGGGATTCCAGTAGTATGGTCGACAGCATAATCTATCAGTTGGTGTTCTTCTTATTCTGGCCATCCTATACGAACTGATGTTTGATCTTAAATATGGCGGACTGATTGATGTGACCCGTATGTGATACCATGTCCATCCGAGAAATAGTAGGCTTCATAAATCCATACTAAGAGTACTGCTAGTGGGGGCCGCGGGGCGTCCAGTGGAGGTACTTTATTCTTATTCCGTTTCACTGTCGCCAGCTAACTGCTCGAAAGCATTGCAAGAGCGTAGTCCATTTATTATCCTGTTTTCCCATGCCTCTTTTTTTTACTCGATAAACCTTATTTTCCAGAAGAATAACCGTTGCGTCTTGGTTCACCTCTGCTGACTGTATCCCGGCTAAATTCATCCGTTTACTGATGTCATTCTTAAAATTGGCCGGCGGTCACGAAGCAGATAAGGTCCTGGCGTTTGGATGTGAAGGTAGCGGGTTCAAATCCTCCCACCACCGGTCAACTTACCCACTTGGCATCCCTTCGTTGGCCTCGGTCCCCTTCCTGAAAAATGATGTACATTGTTATTTCATTAATAAAGGAAGTAAGTGATAAAATGTCCTGCTTCAGTGCTTCAAAATTGGGAGTTATTCTTCGGCCAGGTAAAACACGGTTTCGGAAGAAATACAACCACTACAACGTGCAACGCCGAAAATCCCCATCACTGCTAAACAGAAAGTTCATGAGAATACCCCATGCACCAAACAGGTAGACCAAATTAAAGTGTACCGAACAAAAGTCCTTTGAGAACCAATCGGAAAACGATAATGATCGAATAAAACTAAATCAGGTTCAAAATATGCTTCTTGCCTTTGGAGAATCAATAACTTGATTGCCACCTGATGGGGTTATTTACTTCGAGTGCTTTTCTTTCGTCAAAGATTTTATTTCGTCATCCAACGCAGCTTTTTGCCAGTCAACGTCGGTCTGCTATCGTGCAGCTTCATTTTTCTTATCTTTCTGACTATTTTTCTTACTATCGTATTCGTCTCAGATTTACAGGTGAACTCCAATCTTGAATCCAATTTTATAGTCCACTTTAGTAAAACCGAGCCACATTCCTTCTTACCAGCCGATCTCTGAATCATATCAGATATGATTTTTGTTGCGAGTTAGGTCAGCTCGAGTTTTGTCCAGAATCATTCCGGTGATTTCAAAGGTTGAATCTAGATTGGCTTGGGTGGTCACAGTAATTTATTGCACAAACCCCAGTCTTCTGCTCTCTTGCTGATTTCCTCATTTGTGATTTAATCATTGATGGGAATCAGACATCTGGGCCTCGCAATATATCACGTACAGGGAGGATCATTCTCACTGGCCTTCCAAAAAGACTGACGGTCGTGTTTATTCCCATAACTATCGACTGCACATTAATAATTTCATGAAGAACAATGAATGAATCACCACACGGTTTTTAGTTTCTATATATCTCCTTCGCTTATTTAACCACGTCACCCCTTTCATTGTTTGATTCACTATAGTGAGGCTTAGTGAAGTGATGTCTAAAGTGTTTCGTCTCTCAGCCTTTCCGGAATTTCGTGATGCTAAGCTGTTGGTCACAGTCGAAAATCACCCGAGTCGGATTTCCATGTCGCGCAAAGTCATATCTTATGTTGCTAATGCGCCCAGCGAACATAGGAGTGAGATTTTTTCTGTTACGGCAAATGGTGGTCTGGTTCTATAATCTTCCCATTTTTCACTTACACGCATACTACTACTTACAATGTATTTATACATGCACTAATATGCCAATACACATTGTATCTTCGGAACTATGGCGAAAAACGGAAGCAATACGACAGAAGGAGCGGAATTAGGACAGATCTCTGCGTGGAAATTGCCACATATCAGATCTCTCAGTTTCCAATTACCCAACATCGACTCACCCTAATCGTCCACGATACCTTAGTAGGCTGAGGTATTACTCACTGTCACAGTCCATAGTAATCCTTTTTATTTGACTGTGCAACTCTAGCCATTGCACAATGAAGACAATCTTCAAATCAGCAGAATTTTTCCATACGAGCCAGCGGCTGTCTGAACGGTCCAAGAACATCTGGAAAATCTCGTCATATATGTGAGACAAGACAAGGTTCAAAGGCCTTATTTCGGTGGCCGGCCGGATTCATCACGTCACAGCATTACCGGCAGATTTTTGGTATTATTTTGAAGAAAACTCTCATTAAGCGAAACTCACCTTACCTTAAAAATCTCCATCTTTTTCCTGGAACGTTTATTCAACGAGTCTGAACCCATGTTACTCGCCACAACTCGGGATACTTGTGTTCGCAGGTTTTTAATGAGTTCTTAATCTGTATGTCATTTTATAGTTGCATTGATGTTTGGAAGAAAATCGGTTGTTTTCGGAAATTATTTACTGTAACATATTTCTCGACGCTTGATACCAATCCTGTGATATTTGTCCCGTTGCGTTTGCTTTTGCACACGAAATCGGCACGCTTTGGCTCGTGTTGCACTTCTCGATAGTGCTCACTTTCAAATCGTTTCGGCTACTCGGCACTGCTCTGCCGTGGTCTTCTTGCTTGTGTATTGTCGTATCGTTGCTACGTTGGCACCATGATATATACAATACATTGCAGGGATCTGAGTTTTGACTTGAGTCTTCTGTGTTCTATCGACTGGGGACTTTGACAGCTGCTGCTTGGGAATCCGAAGGATGGCATATTCAGGTTCGTACTTTGGGAGACTTCTAAAACCTCGTCAAATGGTTTGCTGTAGGCCATCCGGACCATGTGATTGGCCGTCCGGGTTATGTCTTGCTTTTTGCCATCAGTAACTGGTTCCTCGTAGTTTTATCGCCGTATTACTGTTATTGGTAACGTTGTCTGTGTATAGAAGATACTGTTTGTCAAACTGGACATCACTATTCTGTCCCCAACACATATTTCGAGTGTATTTTCTGGAGTCAAACCACGGGCATTAGTATAATGAAGCGGTCCAAATTAGTCATTTCCTAACAATGGAAATTTTATCGTAAATTTGATGAGGCATGTTGAATCGATGATTGAACCTGAGTTCCGTCGGTCGTGTAAATTTACTGATGTGCGTTCTTTGGGAACATCGAGGGAAAGCCTTGGGATCTGCAAAAACGAAGGTGTACGGTTTACAGCTGTCTGATTTCGATCGTTGGTTTGCTTCTCTATGCTGTAATATTAGGCTTTTACGCCAAATGGCATAAGTTGACGAGAATACTGGTGTGTTCACTGTACAATAGACAGTCGTATTTACCTTGCCCATCGGGCAGCGAACCATCAGATATACCTACTAGCTTTGTGGATAAGACTGTAATGAAAACAGACGAATATGATAAAGATATATCTCCCTCAGCTTCAAAGCTGCGGTTCTGAATACGTGTCTGCGTCATCTGTTGGCAATTCTTGTCATTTTGGTGATATTCTCAATGTTTATGTCACTTATCACTTATCACAGAAATAAGCATCGGCAGCCCAATGAAAGTGAAAATACTGGGCAAAGTAGAAGTCGTGCTGTCAGCATTTTGCCTGATTCATCCAAATTCTTTATCCATCTACGAAATCTCTTCGAACACACCCATAGTCACTAGGGCCACTAGGCCCACTGTGCGAGGGGAACCGGCAACTATGACCCAAAAACTTGAAGTGTCAAAAAACTGGATGGAGTATCACTGGATCAGGCCTGACACTGAGCTGGGATACCACAAATTACCGTTGCTATCACTGACTAACAGGAGAATGAAAAGTATTGAGAATTACGGGCGTTTTGATCTGGACGAGTGAGTACGTGATTTTAAACCAGCCATTGGTAAAACTGCTAAAGAAATAATAAATAGGCTTCACGCAACTAGACTGTATCTGCTTCTTGGGTCGTCTTGACAACACTGGTCTATTTTGGGCCATGCATTCCATTTTCTTTGTTAGCCTATCTCATGAAAGGAACAAACCATCTAACTTAAGAAATTATTTCAATGAGCTCACGGAAGAATTAACAACGCTTCTCATGCAGGGAATTTACATCCGTCGGAAAGGCAAGAGTGGTGCACTTGCAACTGTCATGATGGATATTTTAGATTGGACTACGATCAGGCAGATAAAGCATCACACCGGGTGTTACATTTCCAACGGATGCACTATTTGCGCTGTTTATACTTCATGCTATGTGGCCTTCCTTGATAATGCATCAAGGAAAAGAAATGATTGTGCCTTTCGATTGCTAAGACAACTAGAACGTCTCACAGATCCAATTTTGAGAGATGATCCATTTTCTGGTCACGTTCACTGACCAGGGGTTGGGAGTAATACATGTCAATTGAGCAACAGTGTGTCCCCGGCCAATTCCCCGAAAGGTGCAATAATGTATAAAGTACGTCTGTAATCACCGTTGACGTGATCAATGGTACAGTTCACTATCGTGCTCATGAACATACAGACGAAGTTTTCATCAATGTAGTGCTGTTAACACAATTAACAATTTATCTGTCACCAGGTATTCCGTACCATAGAAACATGTTTGGTGTAAGACATACGAACGAATTCTTTACTGAAGTTTTACATCTACGTGATGCTGTTTTACGCTGCTGTCCACAGATGACCTCCTTGACAGGTTAGTTTGTCTTATTCACGGTCACTTTCTTGGTAATCCATGTAGTCCGTTTTCTGGAAAAATTTCTCTGCAGTCATGAATAATTTATGGGTGGAGAATGACAGTCAAGTATCATGGCCAACCTCCATCTTGCCGAAGGTGCCAATTATGTGCATATATGTACGTGGATTCAGCAATCAATGCAATAAACTTGCTGCAGTCAGTCGTGAACAAAAATGGGATGAGAACACACGCAGTAAGCGGATTAATTTCAGATGAAAATGTCACAGATATCTGCTGGCGTAGCTTCTAGGCAGAGGTCATTGCTGTATTTTATGCATTAGCTTCGCTGTCCCCGGCAGCAAATGTCACAGTAATTATTCTAAAGTATTTCAAACTGAATATCACTGACGACAGTAGAATCGATTTCAAGAAGCTAAACGAAGCCCTTGAAAAGGATGCACATCATAAGCAAAATTAATTAACAAAGAGTCCGGCAAATGTTTCCACATTGAATCCGGAAACACCTACGGCGATAACACGCGTGATACAATGAAGCAGCTGATGAAAAGTCTTCTTGGCAAGATAAAAATGGAACCAGCACAAAAAAGAATTACTTTAGCCTGGGCAAAATTTTCCAAGGTGTTGGTACTTAGGCTGCTTATCTCGTATTTCAAAGCTTATACGTAATCCCGTGCGGTGAATACATGCCGACTATTGTGCAAAACTTATGTGAAGTTTCATAAAGTAACCAAGCTGTGGAGATAAATCCAATTTTCCGTAGTCCCACATCGTTTGCGAGTGGCAAAACTGCTTTTTGAGGTCCTTTGGAGCCACTCTTTTAGTTCATACATTTACTTTGAGAATAGGTCGTCATTTTGGTTGATAGATTACCCCGAATTTCCGGACTTCATTCCGCAACCATATGAGGTGAGTCGAAGGTGACGGGTCGTTGATCATTTAGTGATCAATGAAACCTATTGAAAATTGGGAAGATGCTGAACTAGCTGGCGATACAGGCGAATCGGCGGTGTGCTACACTTTTCCAGAGTGAGGACCAATCATGACGAGGAGACACTACTGATTGGCACCGTATTCACTAAAAAGTGGGCTTCGAGCGGTTGACAAATTTTTAGGAATTGTTTTAACTAAATGCTTGACCTGCGATCGTACATCGGGCTACGGTTGATCAGGGTTGTAGGTGACCTGCAATGTGTGATGCAGCCTGGCGGTTGAAAGTTAGTCAGAGGAGTTAGGCATTTTATGGTGGAGCTGCTTATAAATGTTTCATCGATTGGGGTGTTGAAGTACTAAAGCACTTGACAAGACCAAAGGTAGCAGGTGGATGTGCACTGGGACTTTCTCTTTGGGAGAAAACCTATTATTCCTGGATATCAATTATTCTAAGATCTGTTTTAACGCTCGATATCGATTTTGACATTTATGTAGTTGTGTTGGCTCTATCGCAACCGAGATCTGCACGTTTTTGCCCATGCGAATCATCAGTTCAGAATAGCTCCAACTACACTTCATCTTCTGCTGTGGTATGCTTTCCTGTGTATTGTCATGTCTCTGCCATTTCGGCATCATGATATATACAAAGCATTGCTTGCATTCAGCTGCTGGCTTGAGTCTTCGCTATTCTGTTGACTGAGATGCTTTGTCAACCGCAATTTCGAGGTCACGTTACAAACGTTTACATTGGTGAGTCCGAACCCAGGGAGTTTGTGATTCTCTAGTGTTCCGTTCATCCTCCTGTTGCACGATATACATTTGTCGATATATTGCCGCAACTAACCACGTCCGGGAAAACTAAAATACTGTGCAACACACATAATACCATTTCTTTTGTTTCATTTGAACCGGTGGCATTCTTCCCTCATATCCCGGGGTCGGGTTTGCAAGTTTATAGTTGCAGTTTAGGGCACGCAGGATTGTCCATCAGATGAGGCAATTTACATGCGCCTTGGGTTCCCTTTCTGCCAATGTACTGAACTTGGAGGGTATTTGTTGAAAAAGACTTTCCTTCAAGCGACATACTATTAGCAACACAAAACCCAGTCATTAGTTGACTCATCTTCCATCCCCTGCTGGCTCTGCTGAAAGGGATTTGTGATCATCCGGGAACTGGATGGAGTCACTTCTGTCGATCTTCAGTCCACGGTGGCGGCCCTGCTCGAAGATTCGTCTTTGAGCAGGTCAGCTCTCGCTACCGATAAGAGTGTCTGATGTGCCGGTAGTGGGGCTAAGTCCCTCATCGCCACAACACTGTGCAATCTCCCCGGTGTAAACAGAGACGAATTCCCAGAGAGGTACACTACTTCTCGACTCAACTACAACGGCTTTCAATTTGAATATAGAGTACGTGACCCTACACCTGCTGTTGTTGCACGTAATCCTCGATCCGCACGGCCTCTTCCATTAGAAAATGTCCGCCATCCCTCAAACTCAACAATACATACAGACGGATAGAAGCATCACTGCCTCGGATGTTGGATGCGAGTGACACGTCCATTCCTACGTACGGCACGAGACGGCTAGAGGTCAACTTCGGACTACGACGATGGCATTTGCGGAACTTTGTAACTGAGGACGTTGCCACGGGTATTCCGGGATTCGATTGTCTGCAGCACCACCAATTACCTGTTAATCCACGTAAGCCGCAGTTGATTGATCATACGTCGGACATTAAGATTACGCTTTTCGAAGCCCGCCTGGACGCCGACAGAATCACCGGTATAAGTCCTGGTATTCCGAATGATTTTAGTCCCTGTTTATCAAAGTTACCTTACAAACTAAACCTTTTTTAGGGATATATCCAGCGATTGATCGTGTGGTGCATCGTCGACAGCTGACCACCAGTAATGAATCGAATTCACCGATTAATAGCAGACAAACTAGCACCCGCTGAAGGTGAGTTCAACACTTTTCTTGCTACCAACATTGTTCGTCCTTCTTATAATCCTTGGGACTCGACGCTACACATGGTCGTAGAAAAAGGTGGCTTAAGTTGCCGACCATGTGGAGACTTCAGTGCACACAACTCCGTTAACCGTATGGTAGTTATCCGATACCTCCCATACACACCACAGAGTCACTCCGTGACACAACTGTTTTCTAAAATCGATTTGGTGCGAGCATACCACTAAATACCGGTCGCCGCTAAAAATGTCGACAAATCACAGCCTAGACTTCTTTCAGGTTGCTTGAGTCCCTACGTAGGCCTTTTGGGTTGCACAATGCAGCTGAGACGCTCCAGAGGTCTATCGGTAGCACTGTGCAAGGATTTGATTGTGTTCACGTCTTTATCGATGATTTGTTTATCGCGTCATCGAATTGGAATTAAAAAAGCCAACATTTGACTCAACTGTTCCAACGCTTTTCCGATAACAGAACAGTAGTCAATCCCGATAAGTGTAGGCTATCCAAGGCGAATTTACGTCCATGAGTGAAGGTAATCGGGCAATATTCAAGGTGGGGCCTAGTGTGGTTCTTAGAGATGATTAGCTTGAAATCTTAAGTGCGGAGTGCCCTCGAGACAATTGCAACGGATTTTTTAGCTACGGCAGTTTGATGGTGGGCTTGCTCGTGGAAGTTGAACGAGCGGGAGTACTACAGCCCTAAATCCTTAACCGTGTGTGGCATAGAAATCGGAGTGCCATTTATAGAGAGGAGGCCCAAGGGAGCATGACATTTATGGTATTAAAAAATCTTGCCAGTAGAGCACGTCATAAGTCGCTTGGAACACCAAAAGTATTCAGGTCTTCATTAGTAAGTGCAGGCTTGGGGTACACCGAACCAGCTTCAAAAGAATAGACTATTTTAATGTCATCGGTAAACAGGAATGGTGCGCTATAACGAATAAATTTAAAGATAACATTAAAATATACTAGGAATAGAATAGGACTAGGGACGCTACCCTGAACAACCCCACTGGTAATAACGCAGAGCTAGGGAAGACAACCGTTAATATTGATTAACTGAAAGCGATCAGAAAGGTAGGTTGATAACCATGACAAGAGTGGGTTTCTCATTCCATATGTCGTAAGTTTGGCCAGATGTCTGGAGCGGGAAA
>LUCM01008689.1:0-19517 GCA_008360955.1 Fasciolopsis buskii | reverse complement strand
CAGAAAATTCGACTTCTGTTTGCCTTCCAAAGATTTGGTTCTGTCCATAGTTTGCTTTCCGTCCAATTTATTTAACCTCCTCTGTTTTGCCTCTGTGCCCTAAAGTAATAATTACTTTGCGGAAAATTAATGCCGTCACGGGCAACCTGACATAAATCTGCTTGTTTCGTTGCAGTCTATTTTTGTTTCAACGTTAACCTTAGTCGACTGTACACGCTTCGTTTGCTTACACTGATTCTTTGGTTGTCACGCTCAGGCAATCGTTCGTCGGACCTCACGAAGCTTGCACAATCCATTGTATTTGGTTGAAACATGTGGCAGGTGCCTTAATTTTGTTCTCCCTCCAGAAGTGTTCATTGGTGTGCAGCTTTGTCCTATTATTTTGACTACCTCTTGGCTGGACATTGACTGGAGCCCAATGTTAAAGTTATGATTGCTGTGTATGTAATTTATAGTTGGTGAATTTTGACGCAGAATTTACGGAGCGATCCTGTTCTTCCCTGGGTTCTGTGTCCAATTGAACTGCGCCTTGCCTTGGGGTTTTGGGGCACTATACAATAGGTGTGTAGCCTATTTTCGGGTGAATCGTTCCGTGAGTCACCTGTCGACTTCATCCAGACCTAGGTTCCCAAGTTTAAGCTTTACGTACATCTTGTTTGCTGTTCAAAAATGGACGACTGATGGTCATTACCTGACTCTGGGAAATTTGAAGTGTCCTCGCGTTAACTGGATCGACTATAAATACTTATAGTCAGCCGTTTTTGGGGACTAGATTCTACTCTAAAAGGTCTAACCTTGTCCACCGCACGTCTTCCGGCCGGCATGTACGCAACAAACTGGAAACTGGAAACTTCACCTCGGATACGGTTATCTGCTACGAGAGTTCTGATGTTGAAGATATAGCGCACCTTCGATCCAACAGGACTAGCGACCACCATATCCTAAACACCCGGTTGCGACGTGGTGTTTGGTCGATATCAAGGTCGGACGCTATGTGCGCAACGCCTGGTGGATTCCGTTCGACGTAGTCATCTGGGACGCGATGGCCATGTCCTGACTTCCTGATAGCCTGTTTGATACTGATGTGAATTAGGAGAATGTCAGCAATGGACTGCTGTACCTCTGTCAAGCATTCGCCCTTGTGTGACGTCGGTGTCGGCCTGCCCTATGTCTCCCTCATTCGACCGGGAGCCCCGAGATTTACGTGGACGTAGAATTTTCGGTTGACGACTTCGAACGTCTGTGCATTCAGCCTATGGGAACACTAGACCTATGTACTGCACGGAAGCAGACAAGAATTCCCGTTCTTGAGAAACTCCAAAGCTAAGTTCGGCTGGTGCCTGCAATCTTTTGTTTACCTATCTTAAACGGGAAAACAGGGCCAAAACCGCTATTCCGGATTTGATGAAGGACGGTATTCCAATGGATACAGTATGTGGGACCAACTTGCTAGCCCACCATGACTACTCCGCATGCGTCACTCAGTCTGAACCCTCACTCGCAATGACAACAAAAGTCTTTGTGCTTCAATGCAGGCACCTAGCGGAAGAGAAGTTTTCTGCGGCCCTATGTGCAGCGAACAGCCAGTCTCTGGGCTCGGAAAATTTATAAAATATATATATATATATTATATATAAATATATATATATATATATATAATATATTGGCGTTCTCGTCACTCTAACAAACCCGGAGCATTCGGAGACTGCCACTCTTGTCAGTGACTATTTCGCCTGAGTAATAGAGGCTCAAAACTAGATGCGAAAGATTTGCTAGACATAAATGGCCACGAAAGTTCGGAAAATGAGTCAGTCGCCATGGAAGCAGCGGAGAGGAAATTGAACGCGGCGTCTTTTGCGGAAGGTGAACTAATTTGGACACAACGCGGTAAAATCATACCAACGAGTAGGGTGCAGTTGGATGGATTCTTCCATCTGAGTAAGTGGGAAAAACGAGNATCTTGTTTGCTGTTCAAAAATGGACGACTGATGGTCATTACCTGACTCTGGGAAATTTGAAGTGTCCTCGCGTTAACTGGATCGACTATAAATACTTATAGTCAGCCGTTTTTGGGGACTAGATTCTACTCTAAAAGGTCTAACCTTGTCCACCGCACGTCTTCCGGCCGGCATGTACGCAACAAACTGGAAACTGGAAACTTCACCTCGGATACGGTTATCTGCTACGAGAGTTCTGATGTTGAAGATATAGCGCACCTTCGATCCAACAGGACTAGCGACCACCATATCCTAAACACCCGGTTGCGACGTGGTGTTTGGTCGATATCAAGGTCGGACGCTATGTGCGCAACGCCTGGTGGATTCCGTTCGACGTAGTCATCTGGGACGCGATGGCCATGTCCTGACTTCCTGATAGCCTGTTTGATACTGATGTGAATTAGGAGAATGTCAGCAATGGACTGCTGTACCTCTGTCAAGCATTCGCCCTTGTGTGACGTCGGTGTCGGCCTGCCCTATGTCTCCCTCATTCGACCGGGAGCCCCGAGATTTACGTGGACGTAGAATTTTCGGTTGACGACTTCGAACGTCTGTGCATTCAGCCTATGGGAACACTAGACCTATGTACTGCACGGAAGCAGACAAGAATTCCCGTTCTTGAGAAACTCCAAAGCTAAGTTCGGCTGGTGCCTGCAATCTTTTGTTTACCTATCTTAAACGGGAAAACAGGGCCAAAACCGCTATTCCGGATTTGATGAAGGACGGTATTCCAATGGATACAGTATGTGGGACCAACTTGCTAGCCCACCATGACTACTCCGCATGCGTCACTCAGTCTGAACCCTCACTCGCAATGACAACAAAAGTCTTTGTGCTTCAATGCAGGCACCTAGCGGAAGAGAAGTTTTCTGCGGCCCTATGTGCAGCGAACAGCCAGTCTCTGGGCTCGGAAAATTTATAAAATATATATATATATATTATATATAAATATATATATATATATATATAATATATTGGCGTTCTCGTCACTCTAACAAACCCGGAGCATTCGGAGACTGCCACTCTTGTCAGTGACTATTTCGCCTGAGTAATAGAGGCTCAAAACTAGATGCGAAAGATTTGCTAGACATAAATGGCCACGAAAGTTCGGAAAATGAGTCAGTCGCCATGGAAGCAGCGGAGAGGAAATTGAACGCGGCGTCTTTTGCGGAAGGTGAACTAATTTGGACACAACGCGGTAAAATCATACCAACGAGTAGGGTGCAGTTGGATGGATTCTTCCATCTGAGTAAGTGGGAAAAACGAGAGAAATCGTTTGTCGCTAACAACAAAAAGTCTTGCTCTATCTAAGAGAAACTTTGATCTACAGCGTGATGCATTTCTAATGGGCACCTTAGCCGCATGCAGAATAAAAGGTTCCTAGGAATGACGTTTTCTGAATTATCGGATATCCGAAATCTAAGCGCCTTAATACAGAGTTACGGGTGGGTGTTGAGAAGGACCTGGTAGCAAGAACCGCGGCTGCCGCATGGCTTAGTTGAACTTAATTGCTTCAGTAGCCAGTCGTGAGTCTAAATGGACGGACGGTCCATTCCAAATGACGGCATACAGGTTTGCGATCAGATTATTCCGATTTCGAACGGTAAAGCTTTTTGAGGTCTCTGGATGTGATTCGGAAATTTCATTACACAACCTTATGGTGAGCACCCGAGAAGACACCAGCACACAGCCCAGGAAAATTTCGATTTCACTTTCTATTTAATAGCTCCACGTTTTGCGCCAACCTACCAAAGACCACATGACGAACAAATTTCAGATGTCTTTATGGAGAAGAAAAGGAAGACCGTTCACGATGGTGAGCATAACATCCCTGTGATGATTTTATAAGACAATAGCAAATTTGCTAGGGGCTGAGTGGCTCAACCAATCGTGACGAATAATAATAATGATAACGCATATTTCTCGTTTTGTGAGAGGCAAACGCAAGGCAAGGTCAAATTTTTACATGAATGGTGCAGGGGAAACGTGAATAATGGAAATCGGAATGTATATGGGGATATATGCCACGCTGGATTACTCGGTGGGCGTGATCAGAATCTGCAAAGCAATACGCAATGCACAAGAATGCGAAACAAAATTAATACCCGGAAAAACTGTTTTGCAATATTGTACAGGGTTTTCTGGAACTGTTCGTGAGCAACGCAGTGCAAGGCATTCAGTGTTTAGGTGCACTAAATGTGCGCGTCGCTGGCACAACACTTGAGACGAGATAGATTGCGGGTGTCGAGTTATGGGCGGAAGCGCCAACGTCAAGATCGTTACGTGATGGGCAGAAGAGTTAAGCTGAGGAGGTACAGATCAGTAAAAATATGAAAATTGGATGAAAATTAGTCAAAACCAAGAGGAACGCCGTCCAGAGTGAATAGGGCGAATAAGATGCTGGGGAAAGCAGAGGAATACTATCAAGTTTGGCGAACTCTATAGAGAATGAGATTTTATGAAACGTTTTGGCGAAAGTATATGGAACACTCGGGACTGCTGATTGCATTCCTTTGCGGCTGGTGGCAAACTGGACTGAGTCGTGCAAGGAAGGAGGAAAGGTTTCTGTGAGAAGTAAAAATATTTTAAATACACCAGTCAAGGATATCCCCTAAGCCTTCGTTTTTGTTGTCGCAGTTTTTTGGTCTTACGTGTGGGGACTTCGAAGGGGGGCTCCAACCCATTCAAGCGGCAATAGTAAATTTTTTTGACCATTCATGAAGATTCACCTGACTTGGAGTATCGGAGGGGATCAGCGACGCGGTTTGGGTTGAACGGACTAGCAACCGAGGGCCAGGTCTTGCTAGCAGCGTCCTAGCAGGAGCGAGAAGCTAGCAGATTTGGAGTTGCCCTTACGGGGACGGAAATGGTAACGGCGCGGATATCCCGTGTTCGGGAGCTTAAACATACAGGAAAGAGGCAGTCTGGCGTGGGAGCCAGCTTAGGGATATGGCGATTAGTGAACGATGGAGAAATAGAGACATCATCCGACCCAAGTTTTGCTAATAATAAAGAACTTTTGGGGCAGTGTAACCAGAGTAGTACTGGGATCAGGTTGCCATTATGACGCAAACTAATTCAGCTGCAAGCATATGGTAACTACTTCGCAGTATTACCGTAGATTTTTTGACAGCTGCTGACCTGATACAGAAAGCGGAACTGCAAATGGAGATTTACGCAGATGTATTGAGAATAGAAGCAGACATTGAATCATGGCATAGCTTAGTCTATTTCTGTTGATTTGTTTATTGGTAATAGTGATGGTGTATTCCTTAAAAACGCGAGGCGTCTGGACAGCGAAAAAACGGAGGAAACGGCTGTCTAGAGAGTGTTTTAGCTGAGGCAAAGAAAATGCAATTAGATAAATAAAAGAGCCTAAACTCATGGAAATGGATGGAGAATCGAGGGAGACATATGTGTGCTACTTGCATGTCTGCCAGTTGGGAAGCTTTGGGTATATCGGTGCGCCAAGGGTAGATCCCCTTTAAAGGGTTAGAACTATACAATTTGCTCAGCGACCAGAGAGTCTTAATCTTCGATGTTGTCCATATTACGCTGCTATACTGAGTTCTAATGCGCCCTCAGATGAAATCCTATGGAAGGCAGAGACTAATAAGAAATAAGATGGTGGGATGTGTATTTAGAAATCGATGTCTAACTAAAGGGTGTGGTCTTCCGAGATATGGGTGTCGGTTAATTGAAGGACTTAGGTGGCCCTAAGGTAAGCATTTAGGGCAGCCTTAAAACTACATTGGTTCCGCATGCACGGAATGCTAATGAGAAGTTCGTTTCAAAGCTTGGCATAAAAAACAATAAAGAAATGTGACCTTAGAGAGAATTTTGCGACTTCTGTATGAATGGTTAGAGACCTTTGACGGAGAGTGTAAGGGCTAGCAGGGGAGAATATGTGGGTCGGTGGGGAAGGAACGCTTATTCATCAGGTTATGTAGAAAAGACAGGTTAATTTTCAGTCGCCGTAGCCAAAGTGGCTCAAGTTTGAGGGTTAGACAGCGTTCCTTTTAAGTCGGAGTCGTCGACCAACCTATCGTTTGCCTAGCGAAGCGCCTCTGAATACTTTCAATGGAGATCCTATCCAACTTTGACATGCTGGAGTATATCAAAGTGCAATACTCAAGGAGTGATCGAACGTGCTTTTTTATAAATGCTGAGGATGCTCTCGGATAGTTTCATTGTGCAAGCAATCAGACTTACATTTCTCCTAGCTTAAGCCGACTGAATAACTACATGCTCTGAGAAATTTAGAGAGGCTGATTAGTTGAGACCAAGGTCACGGATTGTGGGTCTAAATGCAATAGGAGATACGCGCAGCGAAATTAAACCTTTAGGCGGTGAACACCTAAGTGTGAGTATTTTGCTCTTATCGGCAGAGAAGCTCATCATTCAGGAGGCACACTAGTCGTCCAAGATAATGCCGTCAACGGATACCACCTGTGATCTGTGGCTTAGGTAATACGAGAGCCAGGACGGAAGAGAATCGGTGGTGCCAAGGGAGGTTAATCTAGATAAAAAGTGCGGATGAGTGACACGATCAAAGGCCTTAAATTTATCGAGGTAGATGACCGCGAAAGCCATACCCCGGCTCGCTAGAGGATTCAGGAAGTCAAACTGATAGGAGGAGCAAGAACGGGATTGGAGAGATCAGTGCTGTTTGGGGCTAAGTAGTTTGGAAGCTAACAGTAGACCACGATGGATCTTTTTGTCACTATTTCCATAACTTTGGAGATGATGGGAGTGTGGGCAATGGTACGGTAACTAGACGGATGTTATAAAGACCCCTTCTTGTGGATGGGGGTTATTACAGAGTGCTTGCAGTTGACCGGAACTGCCCAAGAGTTGATTGAAAGTGTAAGGAGGTTGGGCAATAGCAAAGGCAGGTCAGGGCCACAAATAAGAACAGCTGCTGGATGGATGCCATCAGGGCCTTGGCGAGTCTCTGGTTTGAGACCGGATAAATGTTGTGCAATAGTCCTAACGTCAAAGAACCCAGCAGATAAGGTGGGGTTGTTTTTATTCCGTAGTTGGGGTGGGTCGGTGATTTTAGCTGGGGACATAGAGGAGACGAACCATTGATTGAACGCCTCAGCTGTCTTTTGAAGTTATCGCAGACTCATCATTAGGCAAAACTAGGAAGTTCATTGAAAGTTTCCGACCATGGGATCTTAATTTACGTAGTTTTGAAAGTATTTTGGAGTAATTTTCATGCCTCAGCGATCTAGCTTTTTCTCTTCGAAGGAGAGCTTCACTGAGACGAGGGATAGTGTCGGGCGAATGATGCAAAAGGATAAACTTCGAAAGGTTGATTCAGTGGAACGTGCCGTTGCAACTTGGCATATTTGGCTATCAGGAGGGCAGGCCGTGAAGTGTTTCCAGTTTATTCGTTCTATGATGGTCAGTTTCGGGATGCAGCTGGCGATGCTGTGATAAAATTCATCTGCAGCCGTCTGTGGGTCAGTCGCTGGGGGAAAGCTTCCGCAATCAAGTTGGCGTACCAAGGAGAGCGACAGCCGCCATTTAAAATGACGTGGGTGAGTTGTGCCGATAGAATGGTTAGGAACGGAAGCATGGACATTGAATCAAGCATTAACTACCATGTGGTCGCTCTTCGACAGTCGCTTTCAAAGAAACCCAAGAATGGTGATCAGCATGTGTAAAAATTTGGCTTAATGCATTACGTCTTATGGGTGACGTTAGTTGGTGCAGCCAACCCCATGATGTAGGTGCGAGACGAAAGATGTTAGGCTTGGTGGTGCCGTGATCATGGGCCGGGTTATACCAGGGAGATTGAAGTCTCCGGCAATGATTTTCGATGTTGATGGGACGGAAGTAAGGTGGTCAAATGCATCCGCTAAGAAGGGGAACCAAATTTCAGTGTGAGGTGGAGCGCGATAAATACAGGCAGTATGGGCAACACAGGATGACAACGTGATAGTGAGCCATACCGATTCTTGGATCAGTTCGAGTGTAGGATGCATAATAACGGAGACTGATAGGCTCTGCCTTACATAGACAAGGGAACCGCCCCCAGGGCGGTCGTTTCTAGTACCTCGAAAGAATTGGTACCCCGCAAGAGAAGTCACACTATTAGGTCTGTCCTCGTTAGGCCAAGACTCAGTTAAGGAAGTTGTGTCCAGGTTGGAGAACGTGGCAAAGCCTTTCAAGTGTCTGAATTTATGTAGGATTGAACGACAGTTAATTAGCGCGAAAGAGAAGGCTATGTTGCCGTCGAGAGGGGGTGAGTGATAGGGTTGAAAAGACAAAGAGATCGTGCATGGAGAATTAATCGTAATGGAAATATTTGGGTAGGCACATGGTACTAATTCAATTTTAGTGGACGTTGAATGAGATGCGGCAGAAGAAGGCGGAGGCGAGATAGAACGAGGGCATATAGCATTCTATATTATACTAGCACTGTGGCAACCCAAGGTAGTGAGAGGAGATGTGTAGAGGGAGGCAGAAAGAGAGTGGGTTTGGGTTGGAATACTGAGGTGGTGGTGGTGATTCAGAAAGGGAGGAGGAAGAGACGCATTTCTAGCTGGGTAGATTTGGTCGAAAGAGACATTAGTTGGATGGGGTACCTTCTTTGTGTTTTGGCCGAGGAGCTGGTAAGCGGAGATTGGTGGTAGTACCCATATGACGGTGGAGATATGCTTAATGAAGGCCATAGACAGCTGTCCTGGGAAATCTGACACAACAGCGAAGGTTTTTGGCAAAGAACACCTGGCGCATCGCTAGATCTTTTAAATCTACGGCGCAAGTCTCTGGTTTTCTTCCGGCTCGAAAATTCTCTCAGCAGTGACCTCGCAATCCTCGTGAAACAAAAGGAGGGCAGTAGAAAGTCAGTGCGGTTGAAGCCAGGCAGTTGAGGCACCGGAATGATGGAGCTGACATAGGGATGGAATAGAGTAAGGTGGGAGTAGTTTAGTCCTTGGGCTAGTAACGCAGCGTTGTTCCGCCGGTGAATAGTGTTGTTTGTTGATGGTATAGGGGCAGGTTTACCATCAGTAACTATTGTTTGAAGGGTCTGAATTGAGCAAGGCGAGTTTTCATTGGTGCTAGGCATTTTTGCTTCGCAGGAAAGGGAGAGGTTATTATGGCCCACCGAGAAAGTCGTAGGTGAGGGGTTTATATGCAAGCGTTTCCGGGAGGGCCGTCGCAGTGGAGACGGTGGTGAGCTGTCTGAGTCAACACTTGCCTGTGGCTGTGGTGGGGCCGCAACGACCGGTTTGGTTACCACGCTCTTAGCTATACTGAGTAGCTCGGGGGAATTTATAATTGGTGGAACCGTTTATGGGTTCTCACTTGCATGCAGTCTGAGAACCCCTCTTTGAAAAGGGGCTTTATCAAGGGTAATTTTTAGGGATATGAACGGGATAGTTGAGTCTCTCTTAGCTTTGCTCCTGAAAATCAGCTCTGCGGCAGTGGGGCTAAGAAACTGAAACAGTACAGGACATGATCTGTTTAACATTCGTTTACGTAGACTTAAACAGTGACAGGGTTGTCCTGTCATATTGCAAGCAGAGAGGACAGTGCTTTTGAACGAGTCCAGTGGAATGCGGTCAAGAACATTATAAACCACAGCGTTCAACGATCTTAGGTTTTGCTGCTAAATTTCTGATGACGCTGAATCGATAGCCCGACAGACACCAGCGAGATGTTCGCGTGGTCGGTTTTCGGGGGCTTTAGTTAGGTAGGTGAGAGGGAGCAGCTTTGTGGTCACTGGTTCTATCGGTAAAACATTGTTGTTTATCTCATGAAGCGCTTGCTCTAATTTTCATACTTGATCTTAATCTCCACGATCACGTCTGTGACACTAACAGTGCAAGCTGGAGGCCAGCGAATGGGTTGTGAGGGTGTAGGCACGGTGCGTCTAGCTGCTATGATCTTGGTACGTTTAGGCCTGGAGACCGCCATTTCAACAAAGTGGGACGACGTGTATAGCCGTATAGTTGTGTGATAAGGGATGCACCTTGGGGGCGCCAATAGTTGTGTCAAGTCGTAGACTGGAAACTGGGCGAGAGGTCTTGGATCGATATCTTTAGTGGTTGGCTCGCACGGTCGGTATTGCAGCCAACTCAAATGTTGGCATCAGACAGTGAAATGATTATCATAAGCAGATCTGGGATGGCGTCAAGGCGAAACAAAAGGTTTGCAAGTGACTTGTGTTTGAGGTAGATCGAAAAAACACCTTCGTGACTAAATCGGTTGTTCCCGAATATCTGATAAACGTCGCTGAAGATGAGATTAGACGGGTAGAATCGTCAATCCACGTTTCAATGACCATGATGATATCATTTTCTTAGTTCATGATGCTTCCCGCCGGGTACAAGTTTTACACTCCACTGAGTGGTCATTCAGCAATAGCCCAGATTTGTGATTTAACAGGCAAAGAAGAGTCAGACAATAAATATACTGGTGAGAGCGCAGTATCGTTAGAACTAGTGGGAGCCAATATGAGGAGCGTTATATGTGGACTGGTTGTCTCAGCTAACTATGCTAGACGCCTTAAAGGTGAGCACATGCCACTGTGTTGAAGGTGTCATGAGGTATTCCTAAGTAGAAAAAATAGGTGCATGTTGGGAGACAGCCCATTGACGGCCAAGAATGAATTAGCTTGTGCAGCACATTTCCAGAATTTGCGGGCCAGCAACTAAGGTAATAATGGGTTATGTTGATATTGAGGTGCGGTTGAGTTATTTCGGTAAACAGATACCTAGACAGTTTGAGAAGGGAAATGGATCCATCAGGAAGGCTAGGACAAGCTGGCTGTAATTGAAAGAGTAGAAGAAACCTGATCAAAATTTGATGTTTGAAGGGGATTGGCTAATGCTAGTTCCAGAAGTCTTATGTCTAAGGGATGCAGCTAACAAGAGGGCCGATTAGAATTGCGATGGTGCCGTAACCCGCCACACAGCCAGTTGTGACGTCTGACTGACTGGGTTATAGGGAGCTTGGTTTCAGCTGTGTGCTGCTGCCACTGAAATAGGTAAACAAATTGTGCAGCAATGCATCAGTGCCGTGGGTGAGTTCCGTTTTGGAGTGGCTACCGATGACAAAGTACATTGCATTTGAGTAATAAGAGTGTGAAAGCTGCATGACGAGACGATTTATACACCCATCGGCTTATCGACGGTTAGAACCCCATTGGCTTTGCGCTTTTGATTGGATGATGCCTAACAACGACAAGAAACTTGGTGGCCCTTGATTGTTTGTTGAATCAATGAAGCAGCTGTGGTTACACCAAGTGCACAGTTACGCGCGACTTTGAACATAGCAGCGGAAATTTCAGTTCAGTATGTGCTGGAGACTTGCGCGTTCCAATTTATCTGATGCAGTGACTCCTAAGTTGCCCGACAGGAACCTGACGCAGAGGTGCATCAGCCAAGAAAGCAGACCGCTCAGGTTTGCGCTGTGAACCGCCTTGGGACAACTTCGGCAAGTTAGGTCTCCCGGGGATGAATGAGAGGCAGCTGTAGGCTTTAGTAGTGTTCATATCTTGCAAAAAAATGATGCTTTTTCATGTTTGGGCGCTCCCCGGTCTTAAGCTGGCGGAAATAAATTTTTCGGTGACAAAAACATCTTTCTTGATGAAGAGAATTTGCGGGCCAGTATAGTGAAACTTTTAAATTTCGCTGATTTCCCACATTTTGAGCACTTTAAATCGGTTTCTTAGACAGTATTTTGTTAGAGGACTTAAATAACAGGACCGATCTTTTGCGCAGCCTAGTCTACTGGCATATCTGATCAGCCACTACAGACACTAAGTATGCCTGATTTAATGGTCTGCAGCGGTACTTTGTAGGGAACGTTAAAAATATCTCCTTAGCTATCCTTCGTTTGACTGTGTATTTCTGTAGTTATATCATCCGGGTACCTCACAGTCTTCGGGAGTAGATTCGCTGGATGTTTCGGCTATGCCAGGCAGCGAGTGCAGTTTTCAAAGGTAGACCGTACGCAAACCGTAAGCCCACGGACTTTTGCCTCTTAACAAGTGTATCCAAGTGCATTTTCGGCTTCTACGGGGTAATCAGGGCTGTAGATCGGGGCACGGCTTGCGGTTCAAATCAGATGTTTCCTGGTCTTTCGGTATATCGCTGGAAACATTTCGGCCACCTGAAGACGACTCACATTGCCAAGCGCAGTTAAAAATTAGCGTAGGCAAACAACCACGCGCGTAGCTGCCTGCCGCGCTCCTTTCAGGTTCATTAAATCGCTACCGGCGAGTGGGAAGGAAACGATTCGACAAATTTCAGGCGAGGACTTGCGTAGGTGGTGCACAAAAATTTGAAGCCCTATAAGGAAGGCCTACCAATATATCGGTGGTTGAAACCAAGTATGACCCAAACTGATGCACTTGCCATGTCAGACTTCAATCGAGATTTAGTTTGACAAAATCAAAAAACCCGGGTAATTTGTTCAGTTGGTAGCCAGAATTTTCACCCCACGCACGATATAGGTCCAGTCACAGTTGTCCGGTTGTTCTTTTGGCTTACACGCAGACGCATTTTGTGGGATTGATCGGAGGTGACAAGGTAGCGGAAAACCGCAAAAGCCTAGCAAGTTAATATTGGAATGAATCTTCATCAGGTGCTGACTGGATAACACACCATATCCTGAGGTCATCCACGTAGGTGAGACATGGTGAAACGAGAACTTACGGGAGGCAGTTGGTGTGTATATCAGGAACAGCAGCAGACCGCAATTCAATTTCTGAGATGCACAAATCGCTACCAGATGAATTCAACAATTCCTACAGAGAAGAAAAAACAAAGGATACAAGTTTTAAAGCAGCAGTTCATTAACTTCAATAGATTGTTTGTTAAATGGCAAGCGAATATGTGGAACTTCATTTAGGACTTAAATGAAATATACAAAGCGGTGTCCATTGGCAGGGCCGCGGTCTTGGTCCACTTCCACATTTGCGAGCGGGAGGCAGGTTGGATACATTCGACCGTTGCTTCTAAGACCCATTATATTGCTGGTGGGGAGGCAACTGTCTTGTCTTTGGTCACACGATCCACTGGTTGTTAGACATCTCGTTGTCTTGATAATGACGGAGGAGGGCCAAATCTGGAGGCAACTGAATGCGCCCGACCTGGAACCACTCCTGAAGAGTAGGACGGTGGCGGATCTTTTAACTCCTTGAACACAACCTGCAGAGACCTATGCAATAAAGATTTTTGTGGGAAACCGAACGCGACAGTCACAAAACACCATCATCTGAGGCGGATAAACCTAATCGGAGCCAAGAGGTTGAATGATCGTTGCACATAAGGCCACAGCAAACTTCTCTTCCGCTAGGTGCCTGCATTGAAGCACAAAGACTTTTGTTGTCATTGCGAGTGAGGGTTCAGACTGAGTGACGCATGCGGAGTAGTCATGGTGGGCTAGCAAGTTGGTCCCACATACTGTATCCATTGGAATACCGTCCTTCATCAAATCCGGAATAGCGGTTTTGGCCCTGTTTTCCCGTTTAAGATAGGTAAACAAAAGATTGCAGGCACCAGCCGAACTTAGCTTTGGAGTTTCTCAAGAACGGGAATTCTTGTCTGCTTCCGTGCAGTACATAGGTCTAGTGTTCCCATAGGCTGAATGCACAGACGTTCGAAGTCGTCAACCGAAAATTCTACGTCCACGTAAATCTCGGGGCTCCCGGTCGAATGAGGGAGACATAGGGCAGGCCGACACCGACGTCACACAAGGGCGAATGCTTGACAGAGGTACAGCAGTCCATTGCTGACATTCTCCTAATTCACATCAGTATCAAACAGGCTATCAGGAAGTCAGGACATGGCCATCGCGTCCCAGATGACTACGTCGAACGGAATCCACCAGGCGTTGCGCACATAGCGTCCGACCTTGATATCGACCAAACACCACGTCGCAACCGGGTGTTTAGGATATGGTGGTCGCTAGTCCTGTTGGATCGAAGGTGCGCTATATCTTCAACATCAGAACTCTCGTAGCAGATAACCGTATCCGAGGTGAAGTTTCCAGTTTCCAGTTTGTTGCGTACATGCCGGCCGGAAGACGTGCGGTGGACAAGGTTAGACCTTTTAGAGTAGAATCTAGTCCCCAAAAACGGCTGACTATAAGTATTTATAGTCGATCCAGTTAACGCGAGGACACTTCAAATTTCCCAGAGTCAGGTAATGACCATCAGTCGTCCATTTTTGAACAGCAAACAAGATGTACGTAAAGCTTAAACTTGGGAACCTAGGTCTGGATGAAGTCGACAGGTGACTCACGGAACGATTCACCCGAAAATAGGCTACACACCTATTGTATAGTGCCCCAAAACCCCAAGGCAAGGCGCAGTTCAATTGGACACAGAACCCAGGGAAGAACAGGATCGCTCCGTAAATTCTGCGTCAAAATTCACCAACTATAAATTACATACACAGCAATCATAACTTTAACATTTGGCTCCAGTCAATGTCCAGCCAAGAGGTAGTCAAAATAATAGGACAAAGCTGCACACCAATGAACACTTCTGGAGGGAGAACAAAATTAAGGCACCTGCCACATGTTTCAACCAAATACAATGGATTGTGCAAGCTTCGTGAGGTCCGACGAACGATTGCCTGAGCGTGACAACCAAAGAATCAGTGTAAGCAAACGAAGCGTGTACAGTCGACTAAGGTTAACGTTGAAACAAAAATAGACTGCAACGAAACAAGCAGACTTAACTCAGGTGTCTTTTGACCGTTGGCCTGTATCTTGTTCTCCATGACCTAAGTATGATACATGTGGAATTCCGGACAGCACCACACTTTTTCCAGTTACGCTTGACCTACAATCCTCAACCTCCAAACATAATGCTGAAACTGATCTGACCGCCCTCACTGGCCCACCTTCGCAGTCCAACACTCGTTGCTTCCAGTCGGCTAGAATTTAGGCCTCGTAACATCCTCGAACCTTTTGATTTTTTTCCCAATGCTGTTAGGATGCCAGTGTTTCATTCGATTTTTACTTCAGCACCGCGATATCCTCCACCACCGTTGCACAAGGTCTTCACAACCCAAAAACGCACGCAGTTTACTGGCTGTTCTTGCATCAAACCAAACCATCTCAAAAAGGTTGAGCACCCTGGGCCGCCTCAAAAATATTGCCTAATAAAACAAGATTCAAAGAAAAAACGGAATTGCCCTGATATCGCGAATGAACCGTCTGTCTAAGGAGATAGAGAACTTTGTCGATTCCCTTCAAACGAAAAAGGAACTTCAAGCCGACATCCCATCTGCACCCGCACACCGCTTCAGCCGATCTTCAATGGCCAAAGCGGTGGATATGACCGCAACCCGCACTAGTGTCGTAACGGCGATGTACTCAGGAGGTGAAGGAAACAATGCGATTGTGGTGTGGTTAAGGGAAGCAAGATATTATTTTTCCATGGGCGGATAACCACAAGCGAGCCAAAACCACGGCAGTCAGAGCAAGGAGTAAGAGCTTTCGCCCAAACAGAACTGTACGGCCTGGAAGAGAGAAGAAACGGACAGCGATCTGGTGCACCCACAGCTCACAACTGTGGGTACAAATAATAAGCTGGCTAGAAAAGACAAATGCACTGGGGGCTGACTAAATTCACGGAGTGGAAATCATGGGTTATATTCCACCCGGAGAGACCAACCCTTTCAAACATAAGAAATGGTCGGGACCAGCAGGTATAGTAGGTGCAAACGGCCACTAAGGAAATAAAAGAAACCATGTCGGACTTTGTGGTCACGGAGAAATTATGAGGTCCGAGATGTTTAAAATGGACAGAGATATCAATGAGGAATGGAAAATGAAGAATCGATGATGTTGCCCCAGTTTTGTCTGGAAGGAATCGTTTGGATTATTGAGAAACCAGTGGTTTCAGCGAGCCAAAGTCATTTTCTTTGGGGAAGGCGATGATAAAATGTGAGAAGAGGGGATGATAGTGATGTTTGCGTTCAAAGATGATGGCCGAGCGGCGTTGCGATACAGTTTTGGCGACGGTGTTGGAATTAGTTGAGTTAGTGGATGGGAGAGAGTTGTGAGTGAGCGACCCTATACACAGTTGGAACGATAAGCTTTATGGATATGAAACCAGATTATTTGGCAATGGGTATGGCTTTGCAGACAGAAGAAGCGGTGAGATGCACCCGACATGGAACTGCATGTGACCAAGTGACATGCGGTAGTGTTGAGGCTCAGTTTGATGCTCGGAGTGGGAGAAACGTGGTGGTTTGCTACATAACGTTCTTCTTTTCATGTAAATGACGAAAATGTCATCAAACCGGAATAAATTTCTTGTGTTTGAAAGGGTTGGTCTCCCCGGGTGGAATATAACCCATGATTTCCACTCCGTGAATTTAGTCAGCCCCCAGTGCATTTGTCTTTTCTAGCCCGCCTACTATTTGTACCCACAGACCACAACATAAGCCACCAACCGTATATTTTGGCTTGTAATATACTTTCTGGCCCCTTCCTTTTCTAAGCCGCTCGTAAGATCAATCACTTTGTAACCCGCAGCTGGCAGATACACCAGATCGCTGTCCGTTTCTTCTCTCTTCCAGGCCGTACAGTTCTGTTTGGGCGAAAGCTCTTACTACTTGCTCTGACTGCCGTGGTTTTGGCTCGCTTGTGGTTATCCGCCCATGGAAAAATAGTATCTTGCTCCCCCTAACCACACCACAATCGCATTGTTTCCTTCACCTCCTGAGTACATCGCCGTTACGACACTAGTGCGGGTTGCGGTCATATCCACCGCTTTGGCCATTGAAGATCGGCTGAAGCGGTGTGCGGGTGCAGATGGGATGGCGGATAATACTTCATGCTTTCAGCCATATGCGGTGCTTTAGGTCGGATGGCCAGCACTTGGTTGGCCCCACTCAAGAGCAACGTTGTGGTTAGCAGCCCTATAGTCCCTTAGTTAACGTGCACCATTTTTTACTGCCTTCCTCCTGCTTCTTCCAATAGTTTTTTGCCAAAATCATACAAGACGGATTCATGGGGGAAGTATTTTCTTTGACATCCGATAAGAACTGACTCTCAGAATGCATCTCGACATTTGAAAGTAGCTGAGGATCGTCATGTCTCATGAACTATTCGATGTACATTACGGCTAACGAGGTACGCTCAAATGACACTGAGAAATACGGATGAAAAGCCCCGTTGGATTAAAATGTTTCGCGTGCAAATTCGTCAAACTTTTAGTGATATTATTAATGTGTATTTTTCGATTTGCGAGAGACATGCGCAAGGCAAGATCACATTTTTACAAGGATGATGCATAGGGAATGCAAATAATAAAAATTGAAAGGGATAAGGCGGTGGGAGCAATCTTGAGCTGTTGCAGAGACTCACTGAAAAGTGAAATGAGATGCTGAAAAACAGTGGGTAAAGTAAAAGTATGCCAGTGAAAAGCGAAAAATAGAAACTAATTTTTCGAGACCAAAAATGTTTCCTGCGACCGCTTGCAAGCAGCGGACTACGAGTCATGTCGTGTTTAAGTGCACTAAATGTGCTCATTGCCGGGGCGCATCAAGGACGGAGCTCAACAGCGTATGTCGGAATATGGCCGGAGTCCCCAGACGGCATGAGCATTACGTAATGAGCGGAAACGTTGAGCTGAAGAGATGACGGTAATTGAGTGAAAGGGGTGAAACCTGGCGAAACGTCAGGCAGATTGGATAAGACGCGTATATGATAAGAGCAAAAACCAAAAGGATGCTGAGGGTGGAGGAAGACTGTCAAGACTGTGTCAAACAATCTGGAGGAAACTTGTGAAGCTTCGGATATGGAATACCAAGAATAGTGATTATATTTGCATACGGATGGCAGCAAGCTTTACCGGGCAGTGGGTCAGATAAGAGAACTTTTTATGTAAGAACACCCCTTAACTACACCAGCCAAGAATGGCCTCTACACTGTCCTTTTTGTTGTCGCAGACTTTGATCTCAGTCATGAGTACAGTTGGGGAATGAGGTGCGCAAACCGTTCCGGAGACAGTAGTAATTGCGGTTTTACCCAATCGCAAAGATGTAAGTTGAGACATCCAATGCGATAATTGGTGTAGTTTCGGTTGACCGGACCAGAACGCAAGCGCCAGGTCTAGCTAACAGGTTTCTGACAGGAATGATAGGATAACAGATTTGGAATGGTCATTACGAGGACTGGAGCGTCAGCAGTGCTTCTGCTTTGGGTGCGAGATCTGAAACGCAAGAGAAAAGTAGTCTGGCTTTGGTGCCAGCTTCGGGTTATGGTGATTATTCGGTCGCGACAAAATACCTGCAACATAGTGCATCTATTCCGTAAAATGTGGTAATTAGAATTGAGCTATCGTAGCAGCTTCATGGGTAGTTGGATATTTGGTGCTACCAAGAACAACCTGTTCGGCACTTCCATGCCAGTAAAGGGGGAAAGACTACATGAAGAGCGAGGACTGCACAGTCCGAACGTGTTTGAGATCACGGAATGTGATGAGAGCATGGATCCGTCAAGAAGTACGTTAACATTTTCGTCAGTCCATGCTGGGGGAAGCTCAAGTGTTAGTTGTTTAAGTCGCTGGTGACTAGGGAACACCTGCACGAGGGAGGTCAAAAAGTGCATTAGCGTGGACGTGCGACAGAGTGAGCAAGTAAGCGGTGGGGCTGAATCCTAGATAATCTCAGAAAGGGCCCGGTCATGAACCAGAATTCTAACCCATGTTCGTAAGCCCTTTCTAGCCCAATTTTAGCCCGTGTCAAGTTAATTAGGAACTCGACATCTGGTAACTTTGCCAACTGGGCTTTGAACTGGGCTAGACTTGGGCACGATCCCAGGGAACTAGGGAGCTTGGTCCACAGCTTAGAGTAAGCAACTGCGAGGACTTTTGCCCAGATCGACAGTCGAGTCAGGGGTATTCTTAACGAGCATTGTTTACCACGATGTGGATAAGGGGGAATACCAGCGTCGTGCGTGACGTTTGTATCGGAGTGGACGTTATTACGGCAAAGATTAAAATGAGATGCAAGGTTTAATTTAACTCGGGGAAACCACAATGATTCAAGTCCAAGCGGCTCGCATCTGGCCCCGTATTTTAAGCTAGATGAAGGACCTGAGAGATTTCTGGTGAATGCGCGCTGCACATTCTTGATTGCAATTCGATCGACTTTACGCATATGCGTAGAGATAATCGGGCAGTACTCGAGGTGGGGCCTGGCATGGGACTTGAAGGCGATAATTCTGCAGTCTTTAGTGCGGAATGCCCTTAAGATCATTGTGGCGGTTCTCTTAGCTATAGCGGTCTGATAGTGGACCTGCTCATGGAAGTTGAAGGAGCAGTAGTACTGTAACCCTAATTCTTTAACTGTGTGTGATACAAGAATTGGCATGCCGTTTATAGAGAGGGCGCCCGGAGGAACATGGCATTTATATGTTGTCAGAGAGCTTTTCGCAGCATAGAACTTCATAAGCCGATTGGAACACCAGTTATCAAGAGACTCTAGATCTTCACTGGTAAGTGCAAGAGTGGAGCTAAATGAAGCAGCCTCAAAA
>LUCM01008688.1:0-48121 GCA_008360955.1 Fasciolopsis buskii | reverse complement strand
ATGCAAGACAGTGCATATGTATACTTGCATGTATGCATATATATATATATATACACCACTTACAATTCATTTCTATCTTGGTGGCATTCTGCTCTCGTTCCGAAGTTTGGTGTAGCCTATCTGAGTCATTAACGAATTACAGCTTTTCAACGAAGAGCTTCTATGCACATTCCTGAGGCCACAAATTAAGCGTTAGTGAGACATCAGTCCGGAGTGTAAGTGTCTGGATAATAGGACATCGGGTACGCGTAGTTGATAAGCGGCAATGATGTCGAAACTGATCGCGTGCTTTCGGGGAAATTTTGTTCTTTCGTACAGACACTACTAACAATTCAAACACACATATGCATGTTCTATACCATGAATAAAGATTTCCGGAAGCATAAGACGGATTTCGCGAGAATTGCCGTTTTATATCTAGGGATGTAGATAAAGGGACAAGGGGATACTGGGTATGTAAGCCTGTTAAGCGATAACTGTAAAATAAGTCGTGAGTTTTGTTTATTCATGCACTAAAGCTATACCACTACAATGTCTAATCCAAAATGAAAAACCAGCGACCGCAACCGTGATCCCGGAAATGGAATTTTCATTTCTTCTAACTCCTACAATAAAGACCAGGAGTGCTCAGGTGGATTGCGGTTGTCACCAAAAGGTCAGAGATGACCTTGGTAGTAGATATATAATGCACAAATCTAAGTGCAGATTGTGTACCAATGGAATCAAGGCGGATGAATGAGAAAGAAAGAAACAATGTGCAGAGTTCACCACACGCGTTTGCTCTCCCACTCTCCATCTCACATTACCGGCCACCCACCAGGATGTATGATTCTTACGTGGGCTTGATGGTACTCGGTTCCCCAAACCCAAGTAGACAGCAACTTCCTATCGCCCGGCTCGTTACAACACCTGACTCCAGGCCATGTAAACCTCAGAAGTGCTGGACATCCTCGATGTCAGCTGCACTCTTGGGTGCTCGCAGACCAATCCCCCGATGCAACATACAATGAGACGCGTAAATCCTTGAGACGTCGGCTGGCCTGAGAAATGATCGTGATCAGTGATAGACAGGGAGATGGGAAAGGTTGCAGCTATCGCCAATGGTGACAACCTTTGCCGACTGATTAGGAACACTGGTCCAGGTATGAGCGAGGTGAGTAAAGAATCTGGCTGCACACCGAATCACTCTCAGGAAGCTAGTGCGTTGATAGAACAATACAGGAAGTAGTCGAATTGGTCTACGACCGTAGTGAAACTTTCACTTATGCCTTCAAGTAAGCTAATGCAGGTGGATACCAGTTCTTCATTAGAAATGGACGCGATCAGGGAGATAGGTTTTCTGGAAAAGCACAAGGCTGCTGGACAAGATGAACTGTTACCGTCCCTTCCCAAGGATGGGGGCGAAGCGTTAACGTCGGAGTTAACAAAAATCCTGGGATCAATCTGGTCAGGGGAGGAAATTCCTAAGGATTGGAGTAAATCGGCGACCGCACCGACTAAGGTAATAGATCCCTAGGCGAAAACCACAGAGAAATCAGTTTAGTAAGCATTGCGTCCAAACTGGCCCCGGGTATTATCCTCCTCCAATTATCCAGCACTCGGGAAACATGTATGCATGGCATTCAAACCGGTTTCCGTTCTGGTCGGCGTTGTATTGGACAAGTATTCATTCTGCGACAGATCCTGGAGCACAACCACGCGCCACAGACCCACGATACCTGTCCTTCCTGAGCTGAAAGTGGCGTCCGACTCAATCGACCGTACAATTCTGTGGTGCTGCTTCTCACTGAAGAGTGCAAGAGAGATTCATTTCAATCATCCAACCGTCGCATGTGATCAGCCGAAGCCGAGTTCGTGTTTACGAGGATGAGATCAATATGGCTCTACGGTTCCGAAACATGGCCGCTGAGAGCAGATTTGCGAACATCGCTGTTTCCTTAATAGTGGTAGAACGCTGAGAGAATTCTGTGAGTAACTCAGAAGTTAGGTACAAGGCACCATACCGTACGCTTCAATCTCCAAAATAGGCGTGGAATGTGAATAGATGAAGGTAGTGGGGGACGTTTTGCGTAGGTCCATAGAACGACTGCCCCATTGTACGCTGTTCTGTGGGGCAGGCAATGATCGGAGGAAAGTTTGTGAGAGGGGGCAGATGACGGGTAAAAGTTATAAAGACTAACCAGCGGACTGGATCTTGTAGACACAGTTGGACTTCCGGGTTGGGGTCCACGAGATCCCCCGAAACAACCATTAGAGACAATAAGTGACACGGCTCAGTGGTGCATTCAGTGGCGTTCTTGCGCTCGAAACCATTCTGCTTCTTCGGTATGGTTCCCCAAGTTAGTATTTCCAGTAGACCTTCACCATTCCTCGTCCCTTCCTCCTGTTTGAACAGGATGTTGTGAAGTAGCAACCAAAAACAGACCACGTTGGTGCAGAGTTAATGCATGTACAAACTGAACTGAACTGAACAACTGACTTCCTGAGACCTTGTGTGGTCCTATGCCATGGTTGCTGATTCTTCCTCTTCTATAGCAGACCTTAGCGGCCACGGGGCATGCCCTCCCACTACATTCATGCTTCTAGCACGTTAAAAAGATTCCCGTACACACAGGTCGTTTATCATAATAGGTCACTACAGATTTCATAAAAAATAAGGCTGCTAAATCAGATATATCGTCGCGATCTTTTCCAATGATAGTGGCGAAGATTTGGCGCTGAGGTTACTGAATCTATCGAGGCCGACCTTGGTAAAGAAATATGGAGAAACTAATGTGGATCGCAATGAGCTGATTTCCAATAAGGGTAATAAATCTCCCCCTGAAAGTCGAAGAAGCTAATTCGGTTTGTTTCATTCTAACTAGCCGTGGACATTGTCCTCCCCCGACCACTTATGGCTGGCGAACAGTGCATGCGAAGCCTAACCTGGTTTTCGATCCCATTGGAACTGTTTCCTATAAGACAGCTGTTAAAATCAAGGCACGCCGGGTCCATGATCTCCTTTCTTGTTGATATCAACAAGGCGCTCGACTTGGTCGATTGTGCAGCCCAGCGGCATCACCTCTCACTAATGTGCTGGAGAAATCCATTTCCTTTCCCCTATCTATGCGAACACCCTAAGCCGAATCCGCATTTACGCGACTTTTTTTACCACTGTTCACCACTAAAAACTGTGGTCGTCAGGGTCACCCCTTTACCTTTTTCCCTCAACTATTAATTGAAACGATCGAAAAAATCATCGTATTCTCATGCGTGAATAGTAGCATTCATAGTAGCTCAGAGAGAACACTATGACTTAGAATAGGCAGGTTGTTTCGCCTGAGAAGTGGTTATATTGCAGGTTTTTTCTCGATCGCCTGAAAGACAGCCTAGGTATTTTGGAATCTATTTTATATCTCCGAAGTGTCAAATGCTATTTCGGGCACGAACTCGCCTAAAACTGAGTCTTGGCCTGGAAAGAAGCTCGGCAAAGTGGATCAGTTTTGCTGCATGGACAGTCAGATATTGCTAGGCGGTAGTGTATCGGATGAAGTGACTTCGTGTATACATAAGGCTCTGTCGACATTAACTGATTTGAGGGATTTGTGGCCAACCGTTTACCGACCAAATGTCCAGTTTACATTGCAGCAGTAAGATCCATCCTCGCATGCCGATTAAAACAGTCGTTGCAGACAAGATGTCAGTGCTTGAACACAGTCGTCTACGCAGCAGTTCTGGAAGATGGCGGAAATTTTCCACTGGCAAATCTGAAACTAGGTGCGAAGTATCGAGCCACAGATATCGACCAAAAAGGCACTGGAAGCGAACATGACATATGTCAGGCATACATGCAGACACTCCGTCGGCATTCGCTACTACTTGAATCACATAATGGTTAGATTATGGATTAGGGTGGTCAATGTATGGAATGGCGAAGATTTAGGAACGCTAATCCGTAGATTGTCCTCCAGGGTTACAGGGCTGAGGCTAATGAGATTCCCTCGGCAACGCACTCAAATGCCCCAAATCAGCAGTCTCAGCAACCAAAGTTTCCACTTATCTACGCATTTGATTTATGATGCTAATTCTTTGTTACTATTAATCGGTGATGGAAGTAAGCAATAAAAACCAGAACACGCTGGTGCAAGGTTTGTCGTTGTATAAAATGAACTGTTGCGTATATAAATGTACCACAGACTAAGGTAAAGACCTGGTGCGAGCGGAACTACTGCAACGGAGAACAATGTTGGAAGGCAAAGAAACGCTAGCATTCAACACCGTCGCACTGATGTGTCAAGTGATCCACTGTCTGAAATTATGAAGTCTTTGGAACTGTAGCTTCACTAAAATTACCGACAAAAAACTGTTGCTCACTTGGATCACTCCTCAGAAGCACAATCGCTCACGTGAGGTCAAGCAATACGTTGCAAACATGGTCGGCACTCCCAATCCCGCTGGTATCAATAATCTTAAAGGCTAGAAAATTGAAAAAGACGGTCGTCAGAGGAAAAGCCAGAAGCACCACGTGACAAAAACACCATTCGAATAACCGAGACCTCATTTACTTGGTTGATAAGTACTAAGGAGACAGACGACGGCACACTTTTACCACCACGCCCGCGCATGAAGCGCCCTAAGAAGCTAATCAGCATCACCTCACTGCCTGGTCTCATAAGAACCAAATGCATTTTTCCCAAAAAGCAAAACCAACGGACCGATGTCCGAGCGATACTCCTTGGTTGGCAGGACCAGGTTTTCTGGTCTGCTGAATTTTTCAGAAATCTGCATCTCTGAATATCACCAGTTACCTGAGCTATTGTTGTACTGGATGAAATCCATTAATTCGAAACCAGCCAACAAAACGGTCAAAATTCAACAGTACATTATCCATGGGAATGAATAATCCGAACAGAACACCAGTTTGATAAAAAAGGGTCAAACTATGGCAGTAACTTTTGTTCGACCCAACAAACTGTAGCAATCTTGGTCTCACTAAAGCAACGGTACGATATTTCGCCCGGCTTCTGAGCAAGACATCAGCAGAACCGCGTATCCTCTCGCGGTTTCCTAAAGACCAAATAACTGACATATATTCGGTTCCCCATAAGTTGACGAAAGGAAGCAAGTTAGACCAAGTTGTCATACCAACCACGGCTCGAACTCCAAGCGCCATAACTGTCTAGACTTACATGGCTGAAACTGTGTCCAGTTAGTTTCGGATTCCTTGCTGGCTGAAAACCAGACACAAGCATTTGATAGTGTTTCAGCGGTTCCCGTTTCAAATCGGCTCTGAATCGGCGTTCTACGGGACTGCCATCGCTTGATTCACACTAGTAAAACTTGACTAATTAGCTCTGGGTGATATCAACGTGTGTGGCTAGTTTAACCGCTGTGCAAATTATCGGGTTGCTTGTCAGAAGTCAGGGCATTGATGGCCATTCGCGGGAGGCATTACGTAGCCAAAAGCACTCGGTGGTAGACGACAAGTCACTGCCATTACCAAATTTGATCTGACTTAAGGAAGCCTTCTGGCCCCCTGTTATTCTAAGCCCCTGTCACGGCCCCAATTTCCCCTTCCTCTTGTAATACTCTATGGGGCACACTCCTTACAGCATACTCATGTCCCAGGGATGTTGTTGAAAAATATCACTGAAGTTCGGTATCGAATGAAAAAGTGCTCATCCCCGCTTAGGAACCCAGCCACAGTTTTATGTCGAAAACTCAAGAAAAAGAAAAGTGGATGTAGAATTGGTAGTTCGTGACCGCTAAATCAACCGCAAGGAAATTTTTCACTTCCCCCAGGTGTGCAGTGTCATCAGTCTGAGAAATTAAGATACTCCCCTTTTTGATTGGTGCACCCAAGATTTCACTCTCCGTAAAGGATGGGTGCAAACTATCTTGGAAAATTTCATCGTGCTGCACCACGACTTTCGCGCTACAGTAGTCTCACGAGTGACTACTCGCCCAAACATCAGACGCCTCATTCGCTATTCGAACACCGTGGACCATGATTAACTTAGACCGACAATAACGTCCTCCAATGAATCTATAGTGATAGCAGCAAGCCGACTTGAAGATCCAGCAGATGCCCTCGTGAATCCCGTCGTTTTCTTCCTGGAGGGACTTCCAGTCACTTCGCCGGCCATCCATGTCGAGCGAAAAATGGCTTCCCAATAGAAAAAATGGAAAGTTGAAGCATGCAAGAAAAGCACTCAATTATAAAATCGGCCAACGGTTGACGCGGAGCCATAACTGCGAATTCCAATGGACTTAGTAGAGATGCCGCACAGATAAAATTGTACTCGGCTCCCATACATGAGCTACACACGCATCCGGAGTTCACGGAGAAGCCCTTATCTTTGTACTCACTGGAATCGTATTGGGTTACGCTGTGAAGGTTGTTCTGATACAGGTGCTTTGAGATAAGCTCTTCTGGTTCGCCGGACACCGGATTAACGGTCGGTAGCTGCATTGCCGGCTTATTCCCTCGCTTTCACAAATACGCGAATGGATTTTACTGGCCACCGCGCATCCACTCACAAAACTTGACAATGCCAGTGGTTCCCACAAATTCGGGCTCACCACGAACTAGAATCAATATCCATAGGGACACTGTCCCATATTTAGCACACATTTTGACAAACCGTGACCGGGTTTCAGCCCAATTCCTGAGCAACCTATCATAATGTTCTCTGATCATTCCTCGAAGAGTATTTTTTTATTTATTATGAGGTGACGAGTGTAAACTTTCTCTCCTATTTTGTTTTTACCCTCACATTTTTCGACTGAAATGCGACATTATTGTACGCAAAAGTCTATGCAAAACAATACAACTACATAGTTGGAGTGGGAAAACACTGGTGTCCCGCAAATGGAGGACGACAACAAGTAATCAGCACTCTATTCATAACCAACGGCTTCCGGATGTCGCCGCGAAGCCGGCGTAGTGATCTAATCTCCCGGCAGTCGCTTGTTCAAGTGTACGTTTTTCGCACAAGGTGGCCGGACGCGCATCCTCCGACACAATTCCTGGGCGTATCCCACAACTCGACTTCTGTACGTTGTCCGCCCCCATATACATGCGGTTGGCACCCCAGCAGCCTTGTTTTAGCGTGGGCAACCGACGAACGATGGTCGCGCACAGAAGAGTTGTCCTTCAGGGGTAATGGTATTTAAATGAACAATTTTCCCACTCCGCATGGGGGAAATGTGTACTGTATCATATAGACTCCTGTGTACATTAAATATTGTCGCATTTCACTCAAAAAATTGAGGGTAAAATATAAAATAGAAAATAAGTAAATAAAATGAAATAATACACTCATCGCCTCGTAAATAATATAAAAGAACTCATCCAAAAATAACCACAACCCATTGGGACAAGCTGCTTAGGGACTCGGCCGAAACACAGTCGGGGTCTGTCAAAATTCGTGCTAGATATGGAACAGTGGAGTTCCTATAAATATTGATTGTGGAGGGTGTGGAACGAAAATCGGATCTCGTCGAAATATGAGTGACACTTTGAAAGATCGTTGTACAGAGGACGCATGGGACCAGAAAGAAGTTTGTGAGCAAATTCCTCACATGCTGATAAGTGTTGATCACAGATTAAGCGACAATTCGATTAGTGGTGTGAAGGACCCTCGGCTAATAATTGATGGCCCGCGGCGAAGAATTTCGAAGTCTTTTTTTAAAGAAAACCTGGAAAAATGGTGGGGGAACAGTAAAGGATTGCAAAAACATTGGCATACAAATTGGGAGATGGTGTTTTGTTTCACTTTGTAATGCCGAAGTTTCCTGATTAGAAATTACAATCGTCGGATTGTTTACACAGGTGAAAATGTGAGAAGTCAACCGCAGAATTTTACCATTGGTAACTGCTAGATATTTCACAGAATCAACCCTGGTAACTGTTTCTGAGGTCAGGGAAGACGTTTCGGATGGGTAGGCCGACCGAGGGAGAGAGAACAGGCATTCGAAACATTTAGATGTGTTGAGATATAAACCAGCTCGCGCAGCAACCACCTTCGTTGATAGCTTTCTTACCTTCCCCGTTAACGTCGTACCCGCACCAGCCAGGTTGACGGGTGATGACTGGAACGACATTTGACTGTCCATCCTACAGGTATTTTAAGCCGTTGGTTTAAGGTGCTGAGATCACTTTCGGTCACTGCAGAGTGAAGTCACAGATGGAAGAATGCTCCTAGCATATCTGAAACGAAAGTACGGGCAAATACCTAAGTATTCATATACCCATTCAATGGCGGTCAAAGAAAAACGAAAACAAAGCAATGCAGCGTGAGGCATGCAAAAGCTGCAGCCAACACTCATGGAAATGGTCTTGAGAAAGTTCAATCTCATCGATCGGCACGAGGAGAAATTGTGAACAGACGCCATTTTTAGAAGACACCGACGATACTGAATTGAAAGTGGCAGCAGACAAATTAGGTCGCGAAATTTCAGACGTATTACGTAAACCTCAAAAAGCACGTCTCCGGTCTCGGTTTCCCCCTTCCCAGGCCAGCCACGGCTTTCAAACTCCGCTCTATTACCTTGCGTCAATGTGGATAAAGTTATGGGCATCTGTAAATTATCTTACTTCGTCCTTCCCAAACGTCCCTTAGCACAACACACCATTAACTGGTACTGAATTTTAAATTTCAATCAACGCATGAGCTTCAACGAATGCAAAACAGCACAGCACGGAAATCTTTCTTCTAGTGAAGGCGTCTTTTCCCTCTCTGCCGATCATTCTGATGAGGAATTTCGCCGGTATCGTTCGGGGCAGAAATAAACTCTGAGTGGTGCTAGTCCTAAATCTCCCATCACAAGGATCTCAATGAGACACTACGCACATTCTGACATCCGGAACAGCGACGGGCCAAATTTTCAGGCAGTGGACTACCAGACTGGAGCGAAACATGGATTTATTCCTTCGGGTAGCCTGTTTAACCAAACTTTGGCTGCCCAGTGCGGTCGCGACCTGTGCTTTGCTCACGCACGCCCGCTTGTGCGCTTCTGGCAAAGTATACCCATCCTTCCACCGCTTCCGAATGCCTTTTCCTTGTACCGGTCAAGCGTCAGGGTTGGCGGCATTGTAATCACACAGCCGATTAAGGGTGATCCATAGGTGGTCGCAACGATTGAGGGAAAGCAATTGTAGTACGAGATCCGTGTTAAGACCATTGGCCTTGCAAACTGGTGTGCCCGACGTCATTGACTGTTCACATGTCTCTATTCCTCTTCCCTGGCGTCATGTGTTCCATTTGTTCTTTCTCTTAACGGATGAAATTTACCTTTGCTTTTGTTTTTAATTGCATTACAGTAAAGAACTCTCGAGTGTTACAAGTCAGTCTCCGTCTTTTTCCTAATGTTCTATGCCATTCCCTTACTTTTGCTTTCGTTTCAACCCCAGGCCCCTGCGACAATTTAATAATAGTAATAATATTGTATATTTCTCGATTTTCAAAGGGCATGCGCAAGGCTAGGTCAAATTTCTACATGGATGATGCAGAGGGAACGTGAACGATGGAAATCAGAAAGGATCTGGGGATATATACTGCGTTAGAATACTCGGGAGGCGCGGTCAGAATCTGCAAAGCAATACCCAGTGTACAAGTATGCGAGACAAAACTTAAAACCGCACGAGCTGCTTTGGAAAATTGTACAGGGTTTTTTGGAACTGTTCGTGATATCCTCTAAGCTTTCATTTGCTTTCGGAATCTTTCTTTTTGGGTTGCTTCTCACAAGGGGTGGGACAACACAAGATTGTTATCACTAACCCTCGTTTACCAAGCCCGAGATGCGGTGGATGCGAAAAACTGGAAAAGGGGTTATGTCACGGCCGTTACGGTCTCCAGGAGCGACGTTACGAACAACCTTGGGATTTCCACACCGTTCAATGAAATTTTTAGGTACACAGGTCATGACGATCACCCTCACCGTCTCACTGCTGCCCAGTAACCTTATGCAGGCGCTAGACCCGTGTAGTGTGGTACGCCTCCTACCTGATGTGCGGACCCAGATCGGTGTCATCCGATTTCCCTCTTAGTCAATGTGTTCCGTCTACAATGGCACCGCAAGCTAACGAAGACATCGCGAAGCTAATGTTCGAAAGCAAACTTTACTTTAGTCTTCGGGGTACTCACCTACAAGGTCTAATCGTCGGTCGAGTGCGGAAAACGATCATTGAGTTAGACATCCTGAAAAGCCGTTTTGATAGTAGATCGTCTTTTATGGCACCCAAATTCGTGGAAATCGTTCCAATTACTACCCGAACGTGCCTTCCGTCGGACTTTTATACCGCGGCTGACCAAGTCCCTCAGTCGACAAAATAGGGAAACCCCGGACAATGACTGAATGCCAAGATGGAAGTCACATAACTAACATCACACGTCAAGGCGATCATTAGAACGAACGATTACCCTTGAAGACAGGTATCGCTAGAAACTTAATCACGTCACAGACGTAACCTAGTATGGCGGGTTCAATCTGGCAAATTTCGTTGAAGAAGACTCAATTTGCAATATTTTACGCGAGTTCTCAAAATTATTTCGACCAAACATTAGCTTGCCATCCAACCGAAAGTGAGCTGCCTATGGTATTTTGTAGCGATTAGTTATTAAGTTTTCAAAATAGCCCGGGTTATTCTGAAGTTAAATGATGTTTAGATGTTACTATGAGTCAGGCATCATTCGCTGTCTCCAAGTGACATTTATTTAAGGTCCTTCACTGATAAGACTTTTGTCCAAAGTTCATCTAGGTTCTCCAGTTTTTCTTATTTTGGTCTGATGGTCTCTCCTGATAATTATCGCAAAAAGGGCAAGGTGAGATGATCAGACACCAACCGTCCGGGATAGGCAGAATAACAGGCCGTGCTGAACTTGTTTAAAGTGGATTCCTGGGCCATTCGTGAGGGTCCCAATACCACCAAATTTCCTCGGGACTAGGGAAGTGATTAGGACCACACGCAACTAATAATTGTTTAAAGGTGGATTTGTGCAACTGCGTTCTAATGGAAGACGAGTGTTCCCGGATACTTTGGTGTTACTGCTTCAAATTTTATCCCCATAGTTGAAGAATTCAAGGTTAATGCGGGCGTGGAGTCATAAACTGAAGTCCCGAAATCTGCGACGAGGTAACTGAAAAGCACAGAAACAAAGAAACAGGAACATCAAGAACAAGCAGGAAAATAAATCAGACTAGATCACGGCTACAAAAGAAAGAGTTAAGTAAATAGAGGGCGAGTTCCGCAGTGTGCCAGAGGTGGGAGCCATTGGGTAATAACGAAATGTAGATGCAAACGTTGCAGCTATCCCTCCAATAAACAGAACTACCACAGTAGTTCCAACGAGCAACTGGGTAAAAAGGGACAATTTCGATTTTGAACTGACTTGCGACGGAATCCGACGGCTCTCTCACGGTACTCTTTGGAACCTGGAGGAGACAGTCGTAGGGGCCATATCCAGGACAAAATACGGGTGCCACCTCGGACACCGCGTCCGAAGACAGCACAGTAAGCATTTTAAGTGAGCAAGGAACGCCTAAAAGCGAGTCAGGGATATGGTAAACAAACGCTTGTAGCGTTCAAGGGAAGTTGGGTGAACTAGCTACCAGGACTACGAGATTCGATGCAGTCGCCATTGCAGAAAATTACACTAAGCCCGAGGAAGTGGGCATGACGGATCAAGTACCATACAAACAAGATAGAACGGACTGTAGACAAGGCGGCGGAGCAGCCATACTTGTGCATCAGAACACTACAATTTGGGAGGAGCCGTTCACAGTGTAATCGGCGAATGTGTAAATATCCTCATGATTCGTCAGGTTCCTAAAAAAACGCCATGTATTGTGTGTATGCAAAGCTCCAAATACGAGCATTGAGGAGGATATCGAACGGTCTGGTCATACGCAAGCAGTGTTAGCCCGAATTAAGGAATCTATAGTATTAGGGACTTCAACTTTCCGGTCATCAACTGGGAGAAAGGAAAGGTCTCGAGGGGAACTCTAGAACCCTACAATGACTGCTTTTACACGGTCTGACCCAGCACGTAAGATAAGGTACTAGACATAGCATGGGGCAACGCGCCTCGCTACCAGACTTGGTGATCACCAGGCATCAAGGAGATATCAGAAAGTTAACACCAAATGAGCCGATGGGTAAAACTGGCCACTTGATAAGTAGGTTCATACTTTCGCTGCAGAATGAACCGCCAGCTAGAGCCGCTTTCAGGTGTTATAGTAAGGTGAGGATTGAGGAAATGAGAAGGGCTGCGGCATCGATATTGTGCTTAAGAAAATTGGGCATTCTTTAGGGAAGGGCTAATCGGGTTAACGAAACAGCTTGTTTGTTAAGGCTATTAAAAGCAAGTGTCAGTCACCATGGTGGTGCACAGAAATAAGGCAAGCAATAGGACCTCGAGAAAGATAGGCAACGTACTACGTATGCCGCGCCCATCAGATGTACGATGGCTACAAACAAGCTTGTATTAAAACGTAGTCGCTCCAACGAAAAGAAAAGTACTTTTGAGCGTAACTTAACAAGAAATAATAAAACAAACTCCAAAGCGTACTATGTGTATACACAATCTAAGAATAAATCAATGACTGTGTGGCCACCCTAGAACGACCGGACGGGAGCCTAGTGTTCATCGAATTCGAATAACAATTCTTACTATAAAAATCCAAATTTTCCACTCGCCAGATGAAGCCCATGTAAACTTGGGAATTGTACAACTGGCAAGATCCTGGAAACCCCGGCACTCTTTGAAATAGAGCAACAGTTTTTGACAGTCAAACACGCCAAATAAGTTTAAGGTCGCATCTCCGGACGAGACGCGCCCGGTTACCGTTCGTTCATCAACGGGACAACTTGCAGTCTGTTAACGAGCTTCGCAATACCTTCCGCAGGAAGGGAAACGCACCTAAAGAATTGAAAACTCCCAGAGTAGTGGGAAGACACAAAGTCGCTGATTCTAACTCTCATCTTGTGTAAGTTCCTGGGAATCATTAGAATGAGTCTATGCGAGCAACTAATGGATCAAAATGCTATTTCAGCAGCACATCACGGATTCCCGGTAGTAACTTCAAACCCCAAATGCTTCTTACTTTCTCCAAATCAGGTATCCTAAATGCAAAATGAACTTTGCAAGGCCTTTTATTCGGTTAAATCCGATCACTTAGATTCCGAAATTGAAGCATTGATGAATGGCTGATACTTCGTTAAGCGGCTTATCAGAGAGAGGACATTTGGCTTTAGTATTTTAGGGCAAACGTCTTACTCCGCCATCATGCCACGTGGTGTTACCCATTATCGCTGCTAGGACCCATACTCTTCCTCATTTTAAACAACCTCCCAGCAAAGAGCATGCCCCACTCATGCTACCTTTTCGCCGCTTATTTCAACGTAGCATGTGTAAACCTAGAAGAGAACATTGAGGCAGCCATGTAATTGGGACCTTCTATTGAACCTGGCCAAATGTCAAGGGCCGATTAAGAGCACAGACGGATCAATATTTGTGATATTACGGGCGTTTCTGAAGTCAGTAACCTGGGTGTAACGGTTGGGAACGATTTCAAGCCCTCTAAGAAGCATCTAAGCAAGGTGATTAAGTACAGAGCGGAGCATTTTGGCCGAGGTCAGTGATATTCTGCAGAAAACCCGAAGCGTTTGGGCCTTTTAAATAATCATAGTAAGGTCGCAACTGGAGTATTTTTCAAGCCTGTTCGCCATGTTTACAAAAATATGTGAATTTTATAGAAAAGCTGCAGAGACTGGGCATTAAGGCGGTGGCTGATCGAAGGCACAAAACTTTGACGAAAAACTCCATGATCTTGAAGTTTCTTGTTCAGACAATCGTGTGTGCGGTGATCTAAATAAGACGTTCATAATAATGAAGGGTCACTCGAGTAAATAACTTGAGGATATGTTCAATCTGACACCAGAACGATGCAGAAGAGGGCTTATATTTTTAACCGCAGGGCCATCGCACAAGGCATCAGTTGAGTTCTAGGTTCGTTACCAGTAGGTTGCCTCTAATATGGAGCTGGGTTCCTGAGGGAAGCGTCAATATCAATAATGTTGACGGGCCCAACGTAGCTTTGGTTGCCCCCTGGATGGCGGTATAGCCAAACCTGGAAAGGTGTGTTTCTGTTGAATCATATAATGCGCCCTATGCTTCTCCATTCAGAAACAGTGGAATATATGCAGTGTTGTAAATCAAAGACAGGGTCCACAGAACACCAATCTGGACGCTGGACTAGTTGGGAGAGAAATGCTTGCCCTGTAGGCTAAACTAAACTACACAGCAGAAGCAGCCCCGGAGATTTTGACCATCAGCCCCATTATGAACTAGAAACATCATGGTTTAGCCCAGAACTCACGGTGCAACGGGGACAGAATTACAGCCATTATGCAATCTATTGACTGTCCAGCAGTCCATGAGAATCCACATTACATGTGGTCCCGAGGAGATGGCCGCACGTCTGGTGGCCGAGAAGATAATATCACTCGCTGAACGGAGCAACTGTTTTGGACGGGTGCCTTCTCTCTCAAATAGCTTAAACCAAGGCAAGCTTAGCAAAAATTCGATTTTCACCCAAGCCGACGCACGCCAAATGGTTGCCCATATGCCAGTTACCGAGACTGTTATCCCTAATACAGCAGCAACTGCCCTATGTGGCCTGTGCTGATCTCTTAGTATGGTGCCTGCACTCAGCAAAGCGGAACAAACCTTTTGGCGTTACATCGATGCCAGTTAATCTTTGCAGCCGCAAATCCGAATGACATCCTCGTCGGTAGTCGTGACCCAGCAGAAGTTATAGGCCGCATATGCAAATATTTTACCTGATTAACTCAGCACGAGGTCACGGCCAGCATGCAGAAGTGTAATGCGCAGTGGTAAAATTGGTTTAATTCTTTGGGGTTTGCGAAACACTGCAGTGCCAGCGATAATAGTGCACAAGTGAAAGAATGAAGTCAATGTTCATAGGAGCAGATAGGGCACTGACAAAAAAGGACTCACAAGAGAGGCATAACGGTGTTAGGTAGTAAGCAGCGGCGCGTGAAAGAGCATAGTCGAAGTTGGGTGACCGGTTTGTGACCTATCACGTAGGAGCTCCAGGGTGGACCATGCAGCAAGAGAGTTAGTAAAGGCCGAATGAAAAAACGAAGTCTCGGTGCATCAGAAAAACGGACGTATGGTGTGCTTTACAAATAAGAAGTACAAAAAAGGGAGTGGCGGATGGGCAGCAAGTGCTAGAAGGATATATGGAAGGTAAAAATTCACCAGCTGCGCCTGGTTATAGGTGGAAAGGGGTCCAGCACTGGTTGAAACTGTACAAGCCTGCATTAGTACATCTAATTTCATGGATGGACGTCATTTTGTAATCCTCAGCGTGATGCAAAACGGAAGTATAGCTCAAAAAAAGAGATGCGACGTTCATTTGCGAAAGTAGTAAGTTCCACCGCAGCCATCTGGAGCATCAAGTTGGCTAGTAAGCGATCGCAATTCATAGAACTGATGGATATCAGAGCGAAGTATAAGAATTTCCGCAAAGGTGTGAAAAATCCTATCTTGCTGTGGATAAAGATAAAATGGAAGTTTATTTGACTGAGTTCTAATGTAGCACGTGAAAAGTGGAGTCTAGTAAAGAGCGAGAATAGTTTGGTGCCAGTGTTTAAGGGCGCGTGGAAACAATGGTATTGGTAGTGCAACGACCACGGTTGTGGCAGTTCTTAGGCCGAATGTGCTTTGAGCACCCGGACCGAAAACCGTCTCCAAATGGTGAACTCATGTGTAATCCTCAAAAGTGGATTAGCCCACACATCATTGCAGCCAGGCCGCTCACCCGAACTGCTTCACCTAAAGCGGTGGATCTGACAGCGAGTCGCATAGAGGAGATCAACGTGCAAGCAAAACGGAAATATTCATTTGCAATCAAAGGAGAGGGGTCTGGGTAGTGGGCTTGTGGGACCGGAATACAAGAGCTATTAAAATATTTAAAAAACGATGACCTAAATGTGGGGCAACCCAATATGCATTCGTATATTTAGATACATATTTACACAGCTTGGTATGTGAATGCACAAATAAACTTTGTATATATAAATACTGGAGGGTATAAAAGTATGTCTAAACGCCACCTGCGCTGTGCTAATTGAGATACTTAGGTTGTGTGACGAGATTCGAGACATATAGCTCGCCGAGATGGAAAGACTGGTAGAAAGTCTGAACAAACTGGTACTTTGCGGATGGGCAGGAAAAGAAACTTGCCCTGGAGAGTGAAACAATCATAAAGCTTCGCCAAAAAGTCTGAACAAGAAGAGAAATTTATTAGTGATCACTGTCCAAGCCCGATTCGTAAGCATGGTCTACCAAGAAGCTCGAATATTATTTGCAGCGATTGGACGGCCGCAGTCTCAAAATAACTGCTGGTCCGATGGGCGTGAATGACAAATGGGATGTTGCTTAACCCTGGACTAGACGGTAAGGACTAAGTAGAAATTTAGTGCGGGCTAAGTTACATTTGTCTCTGTGATCAAGGGCATGTGTATTACGGGCTAGACCAAATTAGAAGAAACGGCTGGCGGGTAACTTGAAAAGGGTTCCATGTGTAGGAGATCGCGAAGAAAGTATATATTCATTTCTAGCCTACGTAGCCAAGGAGGGTATCGTCAGGGAAGAGGGAGGGCTGTCGTGGGTGATGAAGTTTGCGACATCATCAGTATATAGGAGGAACAGTAGGGGTTAAAATAAGCTGCCCTGCGGTACTTCGCTGGTGACAAACACTGCATTGGACGTGTCTCTGGACGAAAACGGATTGTGTCCGCTAGGACAGATAAGAAGAGGATCACGATTAAAATGGGGTCACTGCCGCCGAAAAAGCGCAATTTAGCTAAAAGATGTGGGCGTGGTTAGTGGTCGAAAGCTTTGTCCATGATAAAATGTTCAAGTATAAGTCCATTGCTGTTGTCGGTCAAGCTGGTAATGGGACTCAAAACTTCATGCCAGCATGTGGCGCGAGAGGGGGATCAAGAAAGTCCATGCCGCCTGGTACTAAGTAGATCACTTACTAGGAAACAGTCTTTTGTGGAATCATTACCGTTGCTTCCCATTAATAGGGATGCATCGGGCGCGTGGCCGAATAATCGGTCGTTAGTTACTTCCTGTACAGAACCCTGCTTATTCGGGGAAAACAAATCTCTTCCTTTATCTGTATGGTGTTAAACCAGAGATCGGGGATATTTACAAAACTGAGCGGCACCGGAGGTAGGTCATTTCTTCCGATCGGGCAAGCAGATGGCGGAGGACCGTCTCGGCCACGATGTCTGGTGTAATAAAAGTATAGAGGGAGTTGTAGCATCAAACGGCATTTTCATTAAGGATGCGGTAATGGCTTGGGGGAGGCTAGTTGATACTACAAAGGTGGTGGAGCTCATGGTAGAGGCAAAGTTGGCTAACTTCTTCAGCAAGGTCAGGAGACGTTAGTGTATAGCAAACTGAAAGTGGTGTGGTTGCATTTATTACCCTATGTAGCTTATATAGTTACGCTGGTTTGTTCGGATGTCCTCGGATTTCACCTCCATTTGCAGGTTTAATTTGCCACAAAGTGCTTAAGAAGGCCAGCGTTGCGGTCAAAAATGACCAGCTGAGAGAAGTCTTATCACAATTTGTGGAGTCTTCGCAGGCGCAGAAACAATTTTTATTGTCTGGATGATGCAGCAAATTCTGTCCAAAATATTTTGGTTAAGTTATAATTACCATCTGTGATCTCCGAAGCAGGTGAAAGTGATGCAAGGTAATCGAAATCGTGAACTAGAGGAGTTAATCCGAAATCTTTGGTATTTGAAGGGCTATAAATGCGAGCGAAATATATGGGGTTGTTCAATTTGCGCATGGTAGGCCAAAGTAGCTCTATCGATGAGCTTAACTTGAGATGCCTAAAGGGTAAAAATGTCAAGGATTTAATTTGCCACTGTCAGACATCCGCGTTCACGCTTGCCGACTCTGCCTGCTGCAAAGTCTTCGTACGCAACCAAAGAAATCTCACATGTTAATGTACACTCAGTGAGCTACAATTCATCAGAGAAGAAAATGCCCAAGTCGGACATGGTGGTAAGGCTTTGCAACTGAGGGAGCTTGCACAAAATGGACAGAGGGATCATTAGGACAAAATATAAATTCTTCCTTGGGTGAAGTGCCAGGCAGACAAAAATCTGAATAATTAGAAAAATGTCGGTTGAGTAAAGGTTATGTTGAATTGAGTGGCAGTGAGTCACTTGACTGTTTGGGACGGCTATTGCGAGTACTGGATACTCTGAGGCCGGCGACAAAGTTTGGGTGAGGCATGATTGGTATGGTGCAGGTCAACTTCCTGGGGGTTTCACCCTGTTCGTGAGGTGTAATTGTCAGTAATGGTAACTAATACTATTGTGCGGGCCATGATGTAGAGTGAATTGGGTGGAACTTGCTCAAATAAATCGAAGCAGCTCTCGGGGACGCACCTTCATGGTGGTTAGGGTGTAAAATATAATTTTCGTCTGAGGACACGCGTTGAGGAGGCAGGGTCAGATAAGGAGAAATCCGACCACTTATGGGCTGGTATGCAAAGGGGTGCTGTAGGTTCCTGAGAACAGTCGTCCCAGACGTTGGATGGGGCATGTCAAACATGTGTCTCGGCGAGATCGATAGTAGTACTACGAACTGAGGTTCGGTTGGCAATCCAGTTGAGACTGCCATTTCATGATCACTGGCAGACTCCCGGTCGACGTGGCTGGATGAAGAAACCTCTGACAAAAGTGAAGGGTTCACCCCACTCTGCAAAAGTAGCAAATGAGAGTGGTCCATCTGGTTGAACATCAGGTGGAACTGTAAGATTCTGAGTAGAAATTAGGAGGCCGGTGACCAGTGAGGAGGGGGACGAAGGTTCGAGTAACCCCAAAGATTGACTGTGTATCGGGGAACTAAAGCGACAAGCTGCTGGCTGCCAGTTGCTTGGTTGAATACTTTACGGTCTAGACTGGTGGTTGGTCTTATTGCATGTTGAGCTTAGAGCTTGTATAAAAATTTTTGAAAGTGATAAACTTGTTCGGCCAAATTCTGGCCCTGCCAGGCTAGGATACGTCTAGAAGGTGAACATGAGCCTTACATCTGGGGCCTGGGAATGAATCCCATGAAGTCAACTTCGGCACTAAGGAGGCCTCCGTTGGTAAATAGAGGATATTGTAATTTTGAAAAATGGCTAAGCATTTTAGTCCGGCATATTGGAGGATACGTTTGTAAGTGGGATAAAATTCGTCCAGGACAAAAGCGATGTTGTGGGCCTACGAAATGTCGCGCCGCTTAGCTTGGATTTTGGTTTGATGATGAGCCAAAAGTTTTGCTCTATGAGTCTCAGGTCAGGGTAGGCAACGACGAACGTCAGCACACTTGAGATGAACTCCTGTTGTCCCCGTTAGGTTTGGTTGAAGGGGTAAGCGGTTTTTGGTGAGAACAAAGGTCGTTGGTGCCAGGTGGTGTTGTATAGCTAGGGGTGCCCAAGTGTGGAGGACCTTGTATTGCCGAGGTCAACAGCCGATATGATTATGATGGGAGCAATGTTTCCCGATATCTACAGCTTATATCCGCAGTTTCCAAATGAGAAAAATTTACGAGTTCCGGGTATGACGGCATCACAGAGTTTGTTCGTGATCTACGTGAGCATTCTCAGTGCGGGATCTCCAGCCGTAAAATTACTATTCCTTGAAATGATATGGCAACTGCTGACAAATTCTCACTTCCGGAACAAATGTGAACTATGAAAGCACTGGGAATGCATGGCGCTGCGATTTACTGTACAGCCTAATATAGGTGCACTAATGGATCGCCGTTAAATACATTAATAATGCGGGACTTCACTGCTTCGATTGGCAAACAAACAGGGGCATTTGGCACAGTGACGTTCCTCTTCGCTAATCGCTTCTGAGCTTTTGGTGGCAATGGGGTCCAAATAAGAAAGCGTTCCGCCTGGATTCTGGGGGCTGGAACGCTCGGAAGTCTCCATAAAGTCCGACAAGGGAAACATTGGAGCTATACTACTTTCAGGTGACTGCGGTTTACGGCAGAGATTGCTGACCCTCCCTCTTATTCTTGCGATCATTTGCTGGCCCTATCGAATGGGTCGATAAAAGGCAAAGCTCATGTTTTTAATCTAACGTTTTTTATGCTGATGAACTAGGGCATCTAATGGTCGAGTGGCCTGTCTATTTGCATGGGCTTAGGGGCATTTTATGACGGAAGAATGAACTGTTCTACCAGAAAACTGGCCATTATACTCTGTCGGCATGATGCAGGCCAGGCAGTGGAATACCACAGGAATAGCGTGAAGTTTGGATAACAGGTGACCACTTCAGAATGCGGAGTCAGCTTAGGTGAACGTATATGCCTCCACAAAATTGGTCGGGATATGAGCCAGCTGACCAAGATTACCACGCAAGCGTTAAGAATAGCAATAAAAGGGTGTTCTACAAGAATAAATATTCAACAATGAGGCGAAATGCAACACTGTAATTCTCGCACTGCGTTCGAGCAAAAGATTTCGTCGAGTGACGTGTAAGACTTTGAATAGGGAGACAGGCAGAAAAGCTACTAGAGGCAGCTGTACGAAAAAACGAATAAAAGGGGCAATGGCTTTGGCGTTGTTTAATGAGATAAGGTGAAATTTAATCTTGGGGCATGTTAGGTTAACGGTTTGGAATGCTATCTTCCATCCACAGGGATCAAACCCCTTTCACGGTGGTGTCAGGGCCTCCGGAATTCGTGTCGTTCAAGCAACTCCTAAGTTTTGGTGGGTTAATGCAATCGCATCAATGATTTATTCCTTGATGGGTTTACGTAATAAAGCTATTGGATGATCCACATAAAGTCAAGGCTGAAAACTTAGTTCCCACGAAATGGCTACAATGTGAATTTGCGAAGTCGAAACACAACAATATCAGTGTGGCTTCTTTGTCGAACCTTGGCCCGCCGGCCTCGATAGCACTGGTGGGTTACGCCTTAGGTGCAGCCACGGGTGCCACATTGCAGTAGCTTTTATTTGAGGCTTGACCACCTGTGGTTTTCATTTTAATAAAACTGCAACCAAGCGGTTAAAGATATAGCAAATCAGAAAGGCAAAATTCCGGTAATTTATCTAGGCATTCATCATTGGAAATTTCATGGAAGGTCACAACTTCGCGGTTTAAGGGTCCTACCAAGGACCGGCACTTCTCCAGAGAACCCCGGCGCTCCGGTTACATTGCTCAGTACGCCAGGGACGTACGCCACATATCAGACGTCGATAACCCGGTCGCAGACGACTTACTCAGCATCCGCCACTTAGAAGTTGAGAACACAAGACCAATACATCTGAAAGGCAGGATGTCCGCAAAGGAAAATTATCAAAAGCTGGAAAATGTAAAATGCAGCGCGTTACTGCGGTTACAGTAATTCGCCACGTTATATGACGTGTGTAAAAGTTACCTAGGTGGCACGTTTTGAAAAATATGCGGGGTCTACCGCAACCGAACGTCGGGGCTTATATTACACTCATTGCCCATCGTTACGCCTGATAAAATGCGGATCGCCACGCCACAATCCGGACCCGCAACTGCATTTGTTGTCAAACACCCAAGATGCACGGGAACACCAAAAGTTTGCGAAGTCATTTTATTGTCAAGGACTCACGTTTCAGTGAGCGCTTATCAATCTGGCTGGTCCGTTGTCTCTATGGGCTGCACTTTTGTGGTCACTTGTGTGGTTTGTTTCGAAAATGGCCTTTGGCAAACGCCAATATCATGACCATAGCCCAGGCCCTCCCAGCAAATTGAGTAGTTGCATTCGAATGTCCAGCCGCATTTAATTGTCTGAGCAGAGAATGTTTAATTTTTCTCCGTTCTGCGCACCATACCCATAAGTGCCATTTTGGTAAACAAGGCGGCATTGGGATCGTTATCATCACGGTTTTCGGCATCAAGAAGTTCCCGAAACCTTCCCGAGGGCCTCGAGTCCAAGGCTGTGAATTAGGTGTACGGCAGTGTTTGGGGCTTTGCCACCTGAAAGGGAAGGTAAATTGGCTCGGTCGCACTGAAGGCTATCTTGAAAATTGGCAGCCATGTTTCACCGGTGAGAGTGGAAACAGACAATAGGATAGGGTGAGCGAAACCAGAGAGTGGGTTAAGCTAGCATTCACAGCGGGGTGTTTTGTAGTACCATTGACCATTCGCAATAAACCAATTACTTCCATACGTCATTTCCGCCATCAGCCTTGAGGTTTAAGGGGGATTTTGTGATACATACCTGGGCAGTTTTGTTTTTGCCGGTACGGATATGTTTTCTAATCGCGAATACTGCTGAAGTTAACCTGAGTTGGTTTGTCTCCGATCCTACTTCCGTATAGTCCTCATTTTTAAATCACTATATGCGCAGTTCATTTTGTGCACCTGGATGTAAGCTTGAGTCTTCACTATATCTTGGGTTGAAAGGAATTTTTCAGCAAAGGCTTCTGAATCCGATAGTGTCCACTTCCGGAGATCACATACCAGAATTTACAAGTAGATGAAGATAAGCCTAAAATATGAAGAAAAAGAGATAATGGCAACATCACTCGCAAACCCGGACAAGGGCATGACTTCATGCCTTAGAGTAGGCGCTGAAGCAAAGAGGAAATTGCTTCGTTGGCGGGTATTCTGATGGACACAAAATCTTCCGTCCGTTTAGAATCTTTCGCAAATATTTTACGATTTGTTACCTGTTGATGCCGTAGTTCATGAGAAACCAGGATAAGGAAGGTCAAATAATCCGTTGGCGATACAGGTTTTTGAGTTCCGTGATTGCCATCAAAAGTGCAAGTTAAAAGCTTGTCAAACTAGAGGAGATGCTGTAGTCACTTCCTAGGAAGTAAAAATGTGTTAGTTGTTGCGCGTCCAATGAGTGCATACATAGGTTCAAAATGAAGGAGTTGAGGTTTTCAAGGCAGAGTTTAGTCAGCTATGTTCCGAGGAGATCACCAAGGTTCATTAGGTTGGTTTGTGAATGGGTATCGACAGGAGGGTAAAGACCACGTTGCAAATTTAACGAACCTTCACTTATTGTAATGAACTAATTTTCATTGGGTTGTAAACCTTTGTGGCACTGCGCGATGAATGACGTTTTGAACAGACCAGTTAGCCGACCGGTCGTAGTTTGTCCATTGAAACTGTGTCACTAATTAAGATGAAGGATAAGGGCCTTTAGGAATTCAGACTGAATGTCCGGCATACATTTTAGTCTGGGAGCGCAATACTTCTACTCAGCGACGGCAACAAGCATTCGAGATGCTGAGCTAACGAAAGCGGCAGAAATAAGGAGAAACGAAAAATTAATTTTCCGTCGACCTCGGGAAGGAATGCATACTGGAGATTCGTATTTTACATCGGTCTACGAAGACTTCCCAAATTGGCTGTCTTTCCCAGTGATCAGGACAACTATGGACTACAACATTAGTTGGCGTGTGACGCTGCTAGTGGAAGCAGGAAGGCAAAAGCAAATTTTGGCCAAATAACCAGGCGGGTGTGAAGGGCAGCATATTACAACCTAAAATTAATTCAATTGCTGGGACAAAGCTCATCGGGAAATATTATTTAAATTATTCCTCACAGGAACCATGAGCCTGTTTATCTTAAATAAAGGAGGGAAAAGGCACACGCGTTGGTTGACCATTTATTGTCAACGAAAGCCAACTGATGGCTAGGTGGGGCTGGACTGCCCATTGGCACAAAGGAGACAGTAGCTCGCTCTGCCATCTAAAGTTAGGGAATAAATATGGCCCTCATCCAATATCAATCATCAAGTTAACATGAGCGAGCATGCCTGAAAAACAATCAAACAAATTTTAACGGTGCAAATCCAGTCGACTAACCGTGGAGCCAAAGCCGGTGGATATTTGCCACGGTGAGTGATACAAAAAAGGCATTTCACTGTTTTGTGTATTCAGATTCTGAATTCGTGAAGCACCAGCATTTAACAGATTGTGGAACCGTTTGTTTTACCTCGGCTCTCGTACAGCGCTTGCCTTCTCGTAACCGTTGTGACCACTTGTGCGCCACTCTTACTTGACTCCGTACGATTGCAATACTAACAACCCTGGCACTTGACCGGTACAAGGAAAAGACAGTCGGACATGGCAGCAGGTTGAGTATATTTTGAGCAGGAGCGTGGGCGCGGGATGTTCGTGAGCGGCGCAAAAATGGCTACTGGGCATGGCGGTCCATGCTCGGTTAAATAGGCTATCCGGAGGAACAAACCCATGTTCCGCTACAAGCTAACAAAATGCTGGTAGTGCAATCAGATGTATTGTTGCAGCCGACTTTGAAATGGTAGTGTTGGTTGGGCTTCTACCTACTTCGTTGACTAAGTCAGCTTTTGGAGAGCAGCTGTACTTCCCGATAAATGAATCATCTGGGAAACTTTAACCGCGCGCCCATCGACTGGCTGCGCTACAAATCCTTGTCATTTTTATTTTGTTGTTTTCTTGTCAGATTTGTGGTTCGATTTTGGTCTCCGTTCGCCGCTACAAGCAATCGGAATTATTACTGTTCGGAAAAATATTGTTTCCCAGCACCTCCTGTTGGCTGGCAGGCAGTTCTTGCATGCAACCTTCCGGCCCGGATGTCCATTCCGGCGTCGTGGAGTACAAAATCCGTTCTCTGTTTATGATTACGTCGGATCTCTACCTCGCACTTCAGGCACCGATCCATGTTCACACTTGTGTCATCCGCATGCAAGAACCGTGGCTGATTCACTCGTGTCGATAGATGACCTCAGATTCCATCAGAAGGACAGAGTTCCGGACAAGGGGAAAACGGGGCGGTGTTGCAGTATACATAAATTTATTTGGTCTGGCAAGTCTGAAGGTATTAATGCGTACTCACTAAACGAAACTGACTGTCTCGTAACGTTGTATCACCTCAGGTTCTCTGGACATAATGGCGCAATCATAACGAGCATATACATTGCCCATTTTAGCTCGGAACACAATACCACATCCTTTTTTGACTCTTTTCCGGCATTTATTCCCCCTCATATTGAACATAATATTCATATAATTTTAGGTGACTTTAATCAGGCAGTAGCCCGACCACCAACTTAGTTCGATAGGAACGTTTCCCCAACTAGAGGGAATTCCGTTTGAGATAGTTATTACCAACCACCCTGATTTATTTTCCCTGAAACTGCGTGCTCCAATTTCAAGTAGTGATCATTGTCTGACCAAGATATACTCTCGGTCAACCTTCTATTCCTTCAGGCTAACAAATCAAATTTATATTCGCGTTCGTAAATTTTCACACAACAGCCTTAGTCTTCTTCAAAAATCCTTTTCACTCGCGTCTGCTTCCTCCTCTTTTGAACTCACGATCAGTGCCGACGTCAAACTTTTCCCAGAGACGACTAATGCAGTCTTTGACATCTGCTGTCCCTTACAAACACTATTCGTCTCAAATGGTCGTGTCTCTTCCCAGAAACTGAAATCTCCAAGAAAATACAAGAAGCACTCCTACAAATCACGGAATAAATAGCGTTCGGCATATTTCCGACCTGATAAGAGCTGAAATCAAACGCATCGACTATACATTCACCAGCCAACTTCTGAGTGGTAACAACAATCGATTCCTATAGCAAGGCAAACGACTGTTATGTGGGAAGAGGAAACATGCGAAAACTTCTGCGGATGTCGACAGCATCAATGGTGCTTTCATCCATTCTCCCAGTTATACCCCGTTCATATGTGGACAGGGTGATGATATGACAGTTACAAGATTTTCTGGGCAAGGGGTGATCGACCTTCTGCAGCAATTAGCAGCTCCGCTGGTTTTGCAAAACGCTTTCGCTCCATTACCTTGGCATCTTCTGCTCTTAAAACGCGCTAGACTCAGGCGCTTGCATTCTAAAATGTATTCTTCTGCGGACCTCTTTCAAATTGCTGTCGCCGCTTTCCCTCAGCACATTTGTAAGTCCCTAAAGGCATAAATGAAATCTGTGCGTTGCGCCTTTCTGGACTATTCATCGGCATTCGATATGGTCCCACGGCTTCTTCTACCTCACAAACTAGAAACCTTTGGTTGTCCCACGCCTTTCTTAACTTGGCTGTCTGATTACTTTACTAACCGTGCCCAAAGTGCATATTTTGACAAATCGTGACCGTGTTTCAGCCGAAATATTGAGCAACTAGTCCTAATGTGTTGTGATTATTCCTGGATGTGTCCATTTACATTTTTTGCGAGGCGATGAGTGTATTTTTATTTTATTTATTTATTTATCCCCCACTCAATTTTATACTGAAATACAAGACCAATTGCTGTGCGCAAAAGTCTACACAAAACATTACAACCCCAAACCTCAAAGCCGTTAAGTAACAACTCGGGAGCCCTTTAGGGCGCGGTTCTTTAACTGTACCCCTTCTGTACTTACATCGGCGAATTATCAAGTAGCTGTCTGTGTCATCTGTTTGGGTATGCTGAAGCTGTTGCCCTCTATGTAGCCGATGATTTTCAAAATTTTTCTAACAACTTATTTTCCATCTGCGGTTTCTATGCACACGCTGGTTTGAATTTCAACACAGCTAAATGTGTCGGAGGTCTGCTCTTTCTCTCAGTCAGCTTAACCATCCGGGATGTATTCCATCAACTCAGAAACAGTTACCAGGGTTGATTTTGTGAAATTTCCAGGAGTCACTATTGATAAAAACCTGAAGTGTACTTTACTCATTTCTACCTACGTAGAGAATCTCCGACGGTTGTCATTTCAAATCAGGATACTTCGGCATTGCAAAGCAAATCAAAGTATCATCTCCCAATTTGTAAACCAATTTGTTTTTCCAATCCTTCTTTACTGTTCACCAGTTATTTTTCCAGGTTTTCTTAGAAAAGAATTAAATTATCCCTCGGGGCTATCAATTTATTAACCTTACGTCCTTGGTGCCACTAACTGAATTGTCACTTAATCTATGTAATGAACACTTATTAGCATGCGAGGAATTTGCTCACAAAATTCTTTCTGATCCCATGCATCATCTGCACAGCGATTTTTCAAGTGTCACTCCCGTAATTCTGCACGATCCGCTTTTCGTTCCATACTCTGCAGAATCAATGTCTATATGAACTCTATTATCCCATAATTAACACTGATTTGACAAACCATGACTATGTTTCAGCGGAATTCCTAAGCAGCTTAATATAATGTGCTATGGTCATTCCTCGATGAGTTTTCATTTTATGTTTAAAAGGAGCTGAATGCAGCGTTTTCCTATTTTCTCCCACGTTTTTGATTTTTGTACGCAGAAGTATACGCAAAACTTCGCGACGTTGCTGCTGGTAGATGAGTGGACGTTTCACTGGGCCTTAAAGGAATGGAGGAGGGTAAGGTAAAAACCGTTTGCTGACCGTATCCCCTTAGGCCAGGTCCTATTGTGTGACTGTGGTGGACAATACTGCCGTTTCTTTGCGTTGCACAGACCACAGGAACAGGTCCAAGAAAATCTTAGGATAATCTAAAATGATGTCATTCCTGAGGCTATTTCTTTGGATACCAAGTCATCGGCTGTGGTTGAATGTGCCATATACATCCTTGGAGGATCGGCAGAATCCAAAGACTGCGGTGTATTTGTGGCTTTTCTTTGAGGGGACTGGCATCCCGGTGGCCGATGCAACTGGACTTTCTTCAACACTGGTTTCTTTTTACCGAGCAAAATGCTGAATGGAGAGAACGGGATCAACGTACGCCGCTGCCATCAATAAATATCTGAAGCAATCTTATGCCATACCGGTCTCGACAGTGAGCCAAGGGTCTCATTGTTGATAACTTTTGCATCATGCAGCGTTTAGCCCCTAAAATGTCAGCGAAAGTTAGGGTGGTTTTCGATTTGCGGCTGGTTCGCTGATCACTCCCTGAACGACCATCTGTCACCTGGTCGAAATTTTTGGCCCGTTAGGTTGGAACATTGTGGCGCCTTGAAAAGGTCTTATCGTTATATGCCGTGACAAAGAATACAAGTACCTACAAGCAAGAACACCAGAAAGAGAACAAGGTGCGCTCCGTTTTTTCTGGTTTAGGAATGGGGATCCTGCCAAGTTTCCCAAAAAAATGTAGACGCACTGCATATTCGTTTGTTGCCTTCTCCTCCAATTTCTTTGCAACTTTTGAACTAAACTAGTTTGCTACGTTAATCGGACATAAATATCATTTAGCTTTCTCCCTAACGGCGCTCAACAGTCTTCAATTGGACGACCTCCAGAAATCAACTATTAATGAAACGAAAGCCGTTAATTTGGCCAATGGCGTGTCCGAACCTTTAAGACATGGGATCTTTGTTTGAATAAATGAGTAAGCAGCAACCGAAATACGTTGTCTAGTATTTATTGTGCTGCGAGAAATTTGCAAGTCCATGGGGTTTGCAACGTCGCCCGATTGTTGCACTTCTGGTTTGCCTTGTCGAAATTTGGAAATACCCCGTAAATACGGTGGGCTTTATTTTGTCAACTCTTCATCTTTGATACCCCCAGCTAGTTAGGAATCCACGTGCTTCCGCTAAAGAGATTGCTTTAATAATTGTGCAAACAGGGTTTAGACTGGAATGGGCTTTTCGACTCCTAATTGCTTGCTAGATTGCATTAATACCTGAACAAATCAGAATAGGCACGTTCAGATATCGTCGAATGGGGAAGCGTTGAGGCGAGTTGAACTGTGCAGGCTTTTCGACGCTTCTGAGTTAAACTATCAAGCTGTGACCTACCTACGACTGATAGGGAATGCCGAGGCAAAATCTTCCTTGGCTATGGGTGAGTCAAGAATAGCCCCAAAGAAGTTTAGTACAATTCCCAAGTACAAAATGGCGACCCCCGTTCTAGCGTTGGGACCGTTTGAACCAAAACGGAAGGAAATTGAGATGCCATTCCTTTGGCGGACTCCGCAACAGTATTGTGCAACAGTGAGACGTTGCTGTTCTCTTCTTGTATACCTAATAGATTTGCAAAAATAAGTGTTCTGTACCTTCCCAGTGTAAAAAAATACAGAAAAGGCACAACCCCGCTTATTTGACCTTGAGAAGAACCGGCAGGCATGGTAACAGGACAAACTTTGGTTCTAGGGTTCGGTGTCATATGGACCTGAGGCTCGTCGTAATACAAATTCCCGGCGGAACTGTCTGAACCGGAGGCAATTATCATATAATTTAATTCCGACTGAGTTCGGCTGCTGATTGGCCTCATTCATTGCAGTGTGAATTTCTCCTACGCTGTCCTTGTAAGATTGCATACGTGGATGCTCAGTTTCCGACTGCTTTTGTCTGTCCGTTTTGAAAGATTCCATGGTATGACGTTGCTTTGGGGCTGTTAGCTGAAGGCGGGATGCAGAATAATCGTCGGATGGTACTGATGCGCTTTCTGCTTGAATGTAATTTAGGCAAAGTAAAACACGTCTTGGAATGGGACCCGACCAATGAGCATAGTTTGAAACATAGCTACCTGCGGCGCATTACCTCTTTGATGGTTGGGTGGTTATTTAGCACTGGTGGCTGGTTGCCATGGCCGGATCTTCTAGAAGAATCTAGGCATCTGTTAATGCTGCACGGTCACGGATCAGGTCATCAGAAATTACCACAACTCAGCCGGACATTTTTGGCAGAGCCCAATACTAATTAAAATCACGAGGCATATCTGGGTTTTACACCGACGATCTAACCTCTGCAGGGTAGTTGTTCAATGTTTTATATGTTGAAGAGAGTCAGCGAGATTATTTTCAGAGCAGACGGCAATGCTGTTCATTGGAGCGTGTCACATCCGCCGGACGTGAGTTTGCATTTGTTGAAGCAGATGGTTTAGACCCTTGCAAGTTAGGATTGACAGGTCTGACGGAAAACTTCACAAATCTTTGTATGCCTGTTTCAGTATCCAAGCTGTTTACATAGAATACGCGCACTGCATGTCGATTGACAGTTTCATACAGGTTTATGGGTAGAGGAGGACGGCCGAAGTTGTTTGTGAGCTAAAGCTGTAATAACTTTGAAGGTGGACATAACGAACTCAGCGTTTGTATTCATAAATTATCACAGCCAAAATAAAAAAGTTTCGGTGGGAAAGTAAAATAGAATGGATCTTTAGACTTCAAAGCTAGCCATTGCTGTGGGGTCCAGAGAAAACGATTTGATCTGTTCTGAAAGTGGTTTGCCTTTTCGCGTGGTCGGCGGCCAGAAGTGAAAATCTAATAAATATCTTGGCATAAGTTGAGGAACTATTGAATAATCGTTTAGTAGTGCAGGTTAAAGAGGAATCTAACAACCCGGAACATATGAACTCAAGTAAGCTGAAACCACTGAGAAGTAATTTAACAAACTTCTACCGATTCAAGGTTGTTCAGTCCTGTCTTTGTTTGTGGAGGAGGATTAAATACATTCGGGAATGATGGAGAGTCTAATGCGTAGCTTTGCTGCAAGTAGCTGCGCGAGTGGCAGGAGGCCAACGGAAAACTGAAACCCGGTGATATGGTGACGGCGATTTCGGAAAGTGTCCATAGGGTGCAGTGGCCGGTGTAAATCGTCAATGACGTCCAGGAAGCGAGGACGAAATTAATAGGCATGCTGTAGTTCGCACACTCCATGGAATGCTTCGGATCGACGTGCGTAGATTGTGTTGGCTGAAGTGCGACTGTGCTCCAATTTATCTACCCCACTGCCCATTTTATTTGATATGGTAGCCCAAGATTTCCATTTTTTGTACATATCCATACCTTTGTATACTTGCCTGGCGTATTGTTCCGGTGTGCGTTTGTTATCAGTAGGGTGCAGCGATGGAAGCCAGTGTATATTAGTCGAATGTGGGGTACTGCTGTCGGTATCAAGGGCTTTCGCATTGATTTCCTGTGGTGTTCGCGGCCACGTATACTGCCATATAATTCATGTTCTTATGCTGAATGTATTGGATAGCTGGGGAGGCTGACTGCTTTGCCTTGGCGGTGCGCTCGGGCAACATGATGTTGTTGGTCCCAACTGCGGAATGTGATGACGTATTTCACTTAAACAACTCGCAAGTTTGGTGCGGATTTAGCCAGTCAATAAACGTGGTTCCTCGGCCGAAAATTCGTTATCCCCATTCGGCGCTCACAAAACGGAAGCTTAGTAGGGCGAGCCGACTTTGTTCGCCGCGAGGGTCTACAACTAGAATGGTCCTGTTCGGGGATGAAAGGCTTAGTTATACCACCAGGATTTTGTCACTATGGGATGTATTCGAAAGTTTGTGCAGACAAAACAGATAGCTTTATGGTGAAGATTTATTCAATGATTATGTCCTTCGCCGGAATGAGGGCGAAATGTTGATGCAGGACGTCAATTTGACTGCACCGGATGAAGTCAACTGAGTTGTTTGGCGCCGTGTGCATGTGAGCAGGCGCTGAACACAGTGAGCTCATATGGCTTTACGTTGTGGCCCCAGGTATTCACGCAGGACATGAAGATTTCGACGATTAACTTTAGGCCTGTAAAAGGGTTTTGAGGGATTAAATACAATCAACCTTTGACAATGACTTATATATTGCCCGTCAAAGGAGCCTACATAGTTACTTCACATTTTATGAAAGGAAGGACGAGCGCAGGAAGGTTTTTGTTAACCTATGTCAGGCAGCCTGTACCTTAAGAAATTCCACTATTATTGAATTTTTAATGGCTATCAAAGGGAGACGTGCGTAATTGTAGTGAATTTCTATAGCCTTAATCCAGTCATTATTGACATGCCTATGTTCGTGAGCCAAACGATCCGCTGGAAATATCTAAAATACCAGCAATGAATCAGAGGCGAGTCAGGAGAAGGGAGGTATTTAGGTTTTAGCTCCTTGGTTTAGGTGTGATCTCACTGGGCAAAGCGGTCAGTACTTGAGGGTGAATCCTGCTCTGGCATTTACTAACTTCCATGATGATTTTTAACTTCTACAAATTTTGGGGGAAAACTCGGGGTCGGAATAAAGTTTTTAATATATCCAGTGACAAAACACAGAGGCAGGCGACTAAGTCTCTTGATGCGAACAATATTGCGATCTCAAGGTGGCACGGGGGTAAGATGAAAACTCACTGCATGGTGGGAGGTAAGAAGATTCTAGGTCCACTTCTTTGAACAATGCTTTGGGAAGATTGATTGTTGCAAGTGGTTCAGTTAAAATGGGTTGCATCGGACCGCATCAAATGCATCCAAACTTGAAAGCTGAATAAGATCAGGTGTAGGAGAATCGCAAAAATGTGAACACGAGCAAAAGAAACAGTGGTACTTATGGTGATATAAGGTCAACCGAAGGGCGACGATGCGGCGAACAGTTGGCTATGAAGTCTGAGATCTGATGATCAGTGAGGATGAAACTTATTTCAATGAAGAGGATGATTGGGAGACATTATATTCTAATGGAGTAAATAACATATTGTAAAAAGGCAGATTTTAAAGGTGCCCAGACGGCAGTTATGGTCGAAAGCTCCGGTGTGAGTTGCAGCAGAGCAATGTCGCACGCTTACTAGAAATCTGGCTCAAGGTCAGTCATTTCGCCAGGGCTACCGCCTAGAGTGTGCCGTCTAAAAGACGTTTTGAAGGTAATGTGAGGTATTTAGGCCAGGGTATGGATTAGTTATTGAAGCTTTACCCCCAACCCAAACCGGCAACTAATGTTGTAATCTAAGGCAGTGTACTAGTCTCCCTGCTGCTTATCTCGTACGTAAATGACCTATTCAATAATGTCCAGAATTGTGTTCTATTCCTATTCGTTGATGACATCAAAATCGGGTACATTTTCCAGCCTGAGACCGTAGGTTCTATTGTTGCCTAAAAAACCCGAGACCTAATATCCCTCAACACTTGGGAAATCGAATGAAAGATGAAGTTCTCAGCCGAAAAATGCTGCGCCCTGTGCCACAAGTGCACCTTATCCAAAGTGAGGCTTTAAATTGAAAGTCAAATCATCCGCATCAGCAACAAGGTTAGTGACTTGAGTTTAAACCACTCCTGCAGCTCCAAAGTTTCGAAATACGCACTTGCTTATGTTGCCAAATCCAAAAAATATTTGGGTTGCTACATAGGGCTTCTAAGCTGAACGAGAGTAAACGGAACCCCTTTAAAACACACATCAGACCCATTCCAGGGTAATGTTCCCTAATTTACTCTAGCGTGAGACAGTGCGACAGGCTTGCAATCGAAAGCGTACAGCTTGCATTTACGAAGTGGTTTGTAGGCATTTTGTCAAGCCCAAGTTACAAGTTACAATGTTGAATCTTGAACCTCTGTAGATTCGGCGTGGGAAAGCAAACTTAATATTCTTCAGTACTCTCATCAGTGGTAACAGTTGCATCTCAGCCCCGCAGTTCTGAAATCAAACTCCCTATCCCCTTCTAAAGAATGAACTGAACGTCAAAACTGACAGAGCAAGAACAAGCATTAAAGCAAATTTTTATTGTTTAATATTCTTCCTTGTGGAGTTTATTGCTCCAGTAGTTACTTCTTCTACCATCTAACACCGCCTTCAAAACGAAGTCTGCAGGCTACTGAGAGTACCGAAAATTTTTAACATATACTACCCGTATCTCTCAGAGACTCGGGCCGGCGAAGTTGGTTTAGGACTACAGTAAAGTCTNAAAACCTGGATATCAGCCATCGACACTCAATAACATTATGGTCCGTGAAAACAGAAGGATGCCAGATTCCATTGCAGGTATAAAAGCGATAAATCTTTCTTATATCGGTCTTGTCACCCCTTTATCCTTTTCTGACAGACGCGTTTATCGTTTACTTCCTCTGATAACATAAATGATCCCGCCTTTATGCCGCGCGTTGCCAGAGCTGGTTTTGATCTTCTTAGATGTTTCATCAGAGGGCATATAAGAGGCTTCTCTTACTTTTCTTACCTACCAGTCCTGACCTCCTGTCACCTGCTTATTCGAATCAGGCAGACTCTTTTCTCTTGAATGCCCAGCCCAGCATTATTAAAAAACTTTCCACGTCACACAGACGATCCGATTCGCTTACACAACAAACCAGCCCACATTAGCAGGTTTCAAGCAGCACTCAATAATGAAAGCAAGACTCGGCGTTAACGATGACGGAGCCATACGTACAGATCTGTGTTTTGCGGCATAAGCCACCATCCTCCCTTGTTTGCATATCATCACTTTGGTTCTCTTTAGTCCGTACATGCGAAAACCCAAATGACTGACACGTTTAATTCAGGATCTATGAACGCAGGGAAAACAGCCCATCCCCAGCAGGTGCGAAAAGTGTACGTATAAGGCAAAATCTTAAGGTCAGGCGGAAGAACTAAGGAAAGCACATATATGGAATCAATGATTTCCCCATTAGAATAAAAGATCGCGCTGGGACGAGCTTGTGCCCAGCATCAAAATTATATTCGGACTGCAAAGGAATGGGCCACTTTGTACAATGGATATGCATGCAATCAACCCGGACCTAACCCTGGAAGGCGTAAACCCCACACCGCCCTTGTTCGGTAGATAAACATCTGACTGCTTTGTTAGAAGGTCTGGAGAAGAAGCGCATCAAACTGTTAACTTTTGCTTCACCATCCACCATCTACTTTTCACCAAACCCCTCTAAACCACGTACCTGGTACGCATGCTGACGTCTATAACAACTGTCGCCGTCCTTCTTTCTTCATTATTCACACACGCTTACTGAAACTACTATGTGGTACGCATTGCTATTGTCCTGTTCAAACACAAATTAATGATCCTAATCTTCGCATGCTTCTCCCTTCTCCTTTCTCTATGATTTCTCGTGGTAAGTCCTGTCATAGTATCCAGCCCACGGTGCCGCTCGCGATCCATTTCAGCAGCGCCCCTTCCTGGCAATTCGAAATGGTAAAAATCGGCGGCAGTTCACATGATCGGTTGTAACGGATTCCCTGTTGCATGTGCAGCAGGCCTGTAGGGCAGGCGAGATCCACAAACAGAACAAATAGTGACTTCTTCCCTAACCCTCCAAACAGCCAACCTATCAGACCACTGGAGTCTGCATCGACGGAGATGTCAAAGGATGACCGAGGAACACGCTATGAATGAGGATCATGCATCCTAGGGCTGACTAAGCCATATAACTAATGGGGAGCAAGCAGATGATAAGTTTGTTGAAAACGTCCCTTCGCGAAAGCACTCCCTCCTGCGTATTTCAAGACATTCATCTGAACCCTGTGGTCTCTGTAAGAAACTGTCTCCATTTTTGTTTTCTCACCTTGATACCAGCTGGAACAAATTCAAGAATGCCCTCTCTCTCCGGCTTTTCTTCGGGCTCAGCAATGACTACAGATGCAACTCAAACTCTCTCCGAAGGCTCCACCGCATCCTATGCGCTGGTTGCCTTTCCCTGATAGGAAGTTCCTACCCGGATCTGACGTCCCAGTACCGGGCCACCTAATCTTATGACAAAGCAACCACGCCAATGACCGCCTTGAGCACCTCATCTCAGATGGACCATGAGTACTAGCCAAAACACTGCTGCCAAAACTACTGGAATGTCGTGAAATCTCCCAACCTCCAGACGCGTTTCGCAACGTAGCGACAAGATCTCCGATGTTAAACAAGGACAACACACTGGTCATTCAGAGCAAGTGTATTTAAAGATTGTATTTCTCGTTTTCTTCCCGCCAGACACACAGTCCGCTCCCAGATTCATAAGTCCAGTGACCATTATTATGGGTTCCACTGTCTCTCCATCCAAAATTTTTAATATGATTTCGTCCCTTTAGCAGGTTGATGCAATCTTCAATGCCTTCATATCGCTTCAGCTTCGGCGTTTTATTGGCTTCTGAATGTCAATTACCACCCTTCATCCACCTCTTATAATATCCAGTGTGGTTTGGAATCACCTCCATCCCATTATGACATCCATATTAATCTTCACCATGTAACCCTCTTGATTTTCGAGGAACTCGGCCAAATGGAGAGGCCACAATTGCTGTCCAGCTAAATTGTGCACCACGATATGCACATTTAGTGCATTCAAACATTAATTTACTTGCAGTGCACAATTGGTTATCAGCCCCAGAAAGGCGTGGTGAAGGATTTTCTAGCTCTGACTCAAAAACTCAAAAACTCATATGCAGTTTATCGCACCGCAGGTTCTGATCGTAGGAGCATTGCATCTTCATGTCTGGTTTCGTTTTCCGTGGTTCCACTGTGCCATCCATATATAAATCTGATCCTTCCTTGTGCATGCCTTTCGGATGTTGGGAGGTATACACTGTCCATTTATCTATACTTCCCGAATGACCCAGGGTTGCACTCATCCACTTTTCCATTTTGGTTTCTGTTAGTCACGTTTCCTCTGCATCATCCCTGCGCAAATTTCTTCTTGCCAAGCGCCTGCTTCCTGCAAATCGAGAACTATACGCTATTACTGCAAACAGAAAGGGCCATCAGTGGCATTGTTCCCATTTCCGAACGATAGTATCCTCTTGCTGTGTGGCTATGCAGGCTAATTTCTGGTGATGCTCATGCAGTCCATAAAGAAATTTGGCTTTACTGAGTGCATCAAATGTGGGGCAGTGCGCAGGTGACAGCATGAAAAGTATGGGACAAGCTAATAAGGGATCCAATGGGTGTCTAGAGGACTGAAACGAGTTTGGTCCTGAAACCTCTGGGTGAGAATTTAGAAGGAAGATGAATAGTGCTACGGTTGCCCAATAAGAACGGCTGCTATTTACAGTGTTTAATTGAGCTCACTATTAATCCTAAAATTAGTGTTTCATGAAAGCAATTGACTTTCACGAGCCTCAAAGAAACAGCCAAACAGTCAAAATGAAGTCAGACAGCAATTTATAGAACAATTTGCCCAGAAATGAACTTCATACATTCTGGGTGGCGCATCCAGACGTCGAAAAAAGCGAAGTCGGAATTGATGCAAAATTCAAGGGAGAACAAGACTAAGCCGAAAGTTCTACGACACTGTTCATGAGTTAGAAATTGAACGCATAGAAACCGTAATTTGGCAATAAGTCTCAGTCACAATATACCCAAAAGGCATTCAAGAAATAAGACGAACGTCATCTTAAAAACAAACGCTCGATGAAGGAGAATAAACGAAGGGTACTCTTCGCATGGTTTCAGCAAGTAGAAGAGAGTATGCATGCTTGATCTTGTCCAGAGAAAAATTGCCTGAGCATGAGGGCCAAAAATAAATGTGAACAAGTGGAAAGTCTGCAGCCGACCAAAATTAAACGACAAGACGGAACTGGGCTGTACCGAAAAAAAACTGCCATAAGTCAAGTGACCCGTGACGACAGCAAATGTCCGCAAAATAATCTTAACTAGAGGTCACAAGTCAAAACAAAGAAGGACAAATACATCAAAAAAAGATGATGACTGAAAACCAGTAATTTTACGAGCAAATTGGACAGGACTAGTCTAGCATCGGGAGATGAAGGGAGAGAAAAACTCGGAAGAAATTTTAAATCAATCTGGATTTTACATTGACGTTTTTAGGATTATTCCGTGTCCCTTCACATTCGCTTTGACTTCTTAAATTATTACACGTAGTTTTTACCGGTTCACTCACTTTAGCAAGCCTTCTACCCAAAACCAACAATTTTGCAATTTTCCTGCCGACACATAGCATCCACTCTAAGTAAGTGTGCCTGCAAAGCGGCAAGAAGAATCGGTGCTTATTTAGCGGCGCTGAACACAAGTGCGTAGACGCCGACAGGTTCCACTTATACACAGAGGAAGCAGAAAGCCTTCAGCGTAGCCAAAACTTGCCGAAATCGGGAGTTCGCTGTCTTCTTTAAACCGCTTGGTAAGCTGATCCCCCTGATCGGTTTACCCGACATCCGCCAGAATTCAGCTTCACATGAATAACTCATTCCTTGGAAAAGCCATCGCAGACTGAGTGCATCTACAGAACATTTAATACTAGGATGTGCACGAAATTTTATGAGATGGCTTCTTCCCTGTTTGTTTTAATTTTCCGCTGACTTCCTTTCTGCCCCATTTGAACAAAATAAAAAGGGAGAAAAATATGGGGCATGCACAAGCTTTAACGGCCTCAACTTTTAGGGCCATTCTTAAAAACTATTCACAAAAACCTCCCCGTCATTTCCTTTAGGACTTTGTATGCTTATTTTAAAGACGTAGGGCTATGCATGTAGAGATTTGCATGCTTGCGCATATTTTTATGCAATGCATATGGATAGTTTCGACGATAGTCTTGTTCGTATGAGACATGTTCGTTGTTTTGGGTGTTATGTACTTGCAAATAGTCTTTTATTTATTCACCTACTCCAGAAATCAAAAGCCAAACTGTTTGTGACTGCACTCACCAGCGTAAGTTTATATATGATTCTATGAAATGAAAATCAGCTGATTTAAATGCAGGATTATCTAGCCACACCAACTTTGTTAGCCTTGAAAAGCTAACCCCTAGCGAAATCCGTAATCGTTCAAACTGGTTGGCCGACAGTGAAAGCATTGACAAGACGAACCCGATTTTGTACAGCGTTGAAGAAATCACTGCGCTTTTTGTGGTTGTATGAATCAGCATATTGTTGGCAATGCGGTTTCAATTTGATAGCCCAACGAACAGCATGGTAAAGCAATAGCGTGACATTAAAATATGCTAAACTTATAGTGCATCGTAATTGACAGACTTATGATGGAATCCCGAAGTACTGCGACGTGACCTGCTGACAAGCCAGTGCGCTCTTTCGAAGACATTGAAACATGTCGAAATTCCCGCAAACTATTTCATTTCATCCTTCTGTCTATATTCAACACAACGAAAATTTTGTCACAACCAAAACGTTCTGAGGAGCTCGACACCTGAAGAACGTAAGCTTTTGACCTGGTATAGCAGCTCATTTCCGCCGATTTTGTTTATAAAATAAGTGGAACTATCTCGCCGGATGTTCTTTAGCACGTCAGTGTCCGAGGATCAAGGCTTCGCAGTACAGAACTACAACGTAATGCTCATCAGAGTTCGAAATAAGGAGCTCATTAATAATTTTGAAATTGGCCACAAAAATGGACGTCAGTGCATGACATGGTAAACCTTCCTCGATTTTCATGCAGAAATCAACAGATTCTAGATTCATTATCATCGGATTCATTATCTTCCAGCTCGATCGGAATATAAATGGTGTTTTGTCCTAACGTCCGCACGGGAAATACTGGTGAAATGGAACAGTATTTTCAGGTCTTATTTCCTCTTTACGAAAAATTTCTTTGCTTACTCGATGAAAATCGGCCAACAAATTACCATAAGGTTCTTGAACAGACCTATCAACCATCCACGCTCTTGAAAATTTAAGAGAAATTGAGGTGAAAAATTAAAAAAGGATGCAGCATTGCAGAGGTATTTGGGTGAAGGAAAATCAGGTACCCCTTCCAGTAGGGCTGAAATGACCGTGAGCCAGTTTGTGTGATTCAGAGGAAATATTGTGTCAATCAAAAAGTGAAACAATTCAATTAAATAAAATTAAAATGCTCTACTTCTGCATGTTCCTGAGGCAGATAAGTCTGTTCACATATCAGGTGGCACACGGAATGTGCATTGACACGTAAGCTAACTGATGTTGCATTGCTGCACTTCGTTGGCTCACTACAATAAAATCATCTGAGATACCGGCCCCAGAAAGGGGTATATGCCGTAATATAGGAAATTGGCTTTCGGAACGGTTTCAAAGACAGCCCAAAACATCATTTATCAATGGGATGTGGTCTATTATTTTCAGGTAATCCGCACGGAGAAGGAATAAATTGGAAAATTATCACCAACGATACGACGGGCTGGACATTCCGCGATTTCATCTATGATTGTCAGGTCTGCGAAATATTGCTTTCCACCGTCTGCTAGGGAAAAAGTATATTGAACAATCAAAGCTAATGTCATCTTCACATTACTGGGTGCTAAGAGCCTAAGAGAAACGTGAGGTTTCAAAAGAGCATGGATACTCGCATAGTTTTGCATCTCCAAAGGCTGCACAAAATAGTGTTCGGAGTGCTCCCCTTAGCCTTCTTTAGCTATCCGGGTTGCTATTTTCAGGCAAACAGATACGTTTCCTAAGATCAAAAAGAGAACGAGTTGTCTACAGTTTACTTTAGTCGTTCCGGCTCCACCTCAAAATAAACACAAGGAGAGATGATAGCAATCGGGCTCCGGTGTTTGCCCCGCCACTGAATGCACACCAAAATAACCCATGTACCATGTGCCTCGTCACCTCGTTTGCACCCAAAATACGTGCAAGAGAAACAACGAAAAACTGACTCGAAATTTATTGAACGTAAGCGGAAAGTTAGTATGTTGCTCAGCTTGTTTCCAACCAAGTCAGTAGTATCACACTAGTTCCTCATCAACAAAGATCCGAGAGAAACTCCAACTTGGATCAGCCAACAGGTTAGCAGATAACTGGAAAAGTGAATTCAATATTAATAACTGCAGCACAGGATTGAAAACCAATGAAGAATCTAATTGTGCTGGCATATACTCCGTTGTAGTCATTCCGGGATGGCACAACATAAATCAAACTGAAGAGCAAAAGACACCGCATAATGTAAACTGAAATAGCTGATGGTCAATAAAAATGAATGGTGAAAAAGACGAATTAATGGCGGACGTCTTGCGGATGGGAAAAGGGGCCGATAATTTTATGGTCCCGTGTGCGTTAGTTGTTAGGAGCTGACCTTGAGGCGGACACCCAACCTGAAAAACACCATTAAGAGATGAACGCAGGAGGTGTGTTCCCCTGGCCCAGCTGCGCCTGTACACCGCAGCAGCTGAGTTGCCAGTCCGGTGTGTGCCGGTCAAAACGGTGGATGTGACCGCGTCCCACACCCACGAGTCTCAAACTCATTCAGAATCTCTGCCAGGCGGGGTTGAAGATGAATGTCTAACTTCGGGTTCTTTTTGTCCCCTGGTGCGTGCACGATGTCACCCATGGGATGGGAGGTTGTTGAGCTAGAGTCACTGGGGCTGTATCGGCCCAAGGAGTTCTTCTGAGAGAGAACAAAACAAAAAACTTGTTGGAACGATGCTGGTGAGTACCAATGGATGAATGACTTGATGGCGAGAATTTAACAGCGTTCGATGCTGCTCTTGTCAGTAAAACAAGGGCGACATTTCCATGGGTAGATAATTTATCGCGACGACCATGCTATCCTGTTAAATACGACTACGCATTTACAGCAGAAGCGTATTCAGCCACCTGCTGCAAAATACTATAAAAGTCTTATGAAGGAACGGGCTGCCTCGTTTTGCAACTGCTAGGGCTTTTTCGCATATCCGGTGAGATTAGTGGTGCCGTGGCGTCGGTCTCACCAGCAGTCTCCAGGGCGGTGTTGGAGAGTGGGATTCATATGATGAAAAAGTCCGCTGTTCGACCTGCATTCTATAGTAGCACGTTTGATACGACTGATAGAAATCGTGCCGTGTCGGCCGGCAACGTCCAAAATGACTGGTTTAGTACCGCGTCTTACCACGAGAAGCGGACCGACATATGATGACTGTAGCGGAGGTGAAACACCGCCAACACGCACGAAAACGTGATTTGAAGTGCTCAATGCGGTTGGAATGTAACCCGAAGATGGTTGGTTCGGCAGCTGACGCATAAAACGCCGTCATGTGTTGCGCGGGACGTTCTGCCTAGTCACTGTAATTGAAGTTAACTGATCTCGACGAGAACACCAGCTCTCCAAAAGGGAGAATCTTGCGGCCAAACACAAGCTCGTTTGGTGTGGTGCGCATTTCTGCTTTAACGGAACTCGGAAGGCTTGAAAGAGCTAACGGCAGCATTCCGCTCCAAAGCAGGTTGGCCCCAGCCACCAGAGAAGCTTTTAGCTGACGATGAAATCTTTCGTCTAGACCTGCATGTTTGAAAACACCGTCGAAATGTGAGCCACGGTCAGTAGTCATTACAGATGGGAAGACACATATGTTTATCCAAACTGTTAAGAAGGCTTTTACGGCCTATTTTGAAGTAGGGCAGGTAACTGGTACGGCGTATAGCCAGAGAGTAAAGCGGTCTATGCAGGTCGGTTTTTAGAGGAGGCCGTGAAACGATGGAAGACGGCCTACGAGATTAACGCTTACGAGGTGAAAAAGTGTATCGGGTTCAGGGAACCTAGCCAACAGAACTTTGGCATGTCGATAGACTTTCGCTCTCGGGCATTGGGAGCAGGCAAAGGACTGCTGGCGCAGGCCACGTTAAACACTGAACCACACGAAACGTTGCGTCACCGGTCTCATCAAAGCAGCTACACCAAGGTGGACGAGGTTGTGTAATGCCAGAAATGTGGTATAACGGTAAGCTGCTGGTACCACCAGCTTTGGACGGCCTTGCGATACGTTGCAAAGAAGTGTTTTCTGCGACGCTGTAATACCTGCAACCGCATAGTTTAAGGAAGTGCCTCGTCGAAAGTTGTCTGTAGCAGAATCTATCACGTGGGTCGCATCGTGGTGGTGTTTGCGCGAAAATGCATCAGCGGCGGAGTTATCTGCCCCAGAGACATGTCGCATGTCCATAGCGAGTTGTAAGACAAAGTCCAAGTGGCAGATCTCGCGTGACGAGTACGGGTCAGAGGCCGAATGCAGAGCGTGTACCAGCAGTTTATGATCTGTGAACATCTTGAATGGGCGACCTTATAATGCGTGCATAATGTGTCGGACACCTAGGTAGATGGCAAACAACCCCTGCCAATCATATTGCATCCGAACTCTGTCGGCCGCAGTTGCTCGAAAAAGAATGCTAAAGGCTTCCCAGAACCGTCGGTTTACTGTCGGAGTACGGCCTCGACTGCGATGTTTGAAGCGTCAGTTTTCAGAGATATGGGTGCTGAAGGGCCGGGATCTGTGAGTGGCGCTATCTCAGTGATGTCATCCTTAATGGAAATGAACGTTTGTTTCCCATCCTGGTGGGACTTAAACTTATGCTTAACTCCCCGTAACAGATCGCTAGGGAGGGTGATTATTTCTGTGCATCTGGGAATAAGACGCCCATAGAATTTAACAGGTTGACAAATTGGCGTAATTGTCGATATGAATGAGGCACAGGATAATCCCGAATAGCAGGGAATTTATCCAGCAATGTCATTAAACCTGCAGACGAAGCGATGTGCCCTAAGAACGTGACACTAGGTTTTCCCACGTTTTCTCAGGCAGTCAAAAAGATCACGTAGCTGAGCAGAGTGTTGCTGCCACGGGTGGCTAGCCACTAGGATAATGTCTAGCTACATATACCTGTTCTCTAACCCGCGTGTGACCTAGTGCATAAACCTGTGGAAGGTTTGAGCTACATTGCTGAGCCCGAAGGACATCCTCGCGGACTCGAACAGTCCGAAAAGTGGGATTACCGCCGCTTTTTGTATGTCTTTCTCTTCTACGGGGATCTGATTGTATTATCGAATTACGTCTATGCGGCTGAAGATCTTGCAACCGGGCAGCGACGAACTGAGACCCTGAATGTGAGGGGTTCAGGTACCTATCGGGAACGGTGACCCTGTTCAGTGCCCTGTAGGCTACACTTGGTCGCCAGTCGCCATTGGGCTTAGGGTCCACGTGAAGCGGAGGGGCCCACGGACTACTGGAAGGTGAAATGATGCCTGGTTCCAACATGTGGTCAAATTCCACGTTGGTAGGCAGGACTTGTCAGGAGCTAGGCGACGAGGCCGACTAAACTTTGGGGACCCTGTAGACTCTATACGTTGGGTTACTTTAGGAGTGACGGTGGGAAGTGGACCGGCGTGTCGCAGTACACCCGGGCGGCCGCAAGGTATCCCATCGTATAATTGTTGGGTTGGCGGTTCAGCCTACTGCAGCGTAATGTGGCTGACAACGGCGTACGAGCCGGTCACGGTCAGTGACTTTTAACGATCCACTATTTTCCTGTGCCGATCGCGGACTAATAGGTGAAATGCTGGAGGAAGTCTATGCAAATAATAGGATAAGAAAGTTCGGCGGCGCTGAACACCAAACAAAACTTACGATTCAGTTCTATACCGAGAGTGAGATTGATGTCCGTGTATGTGGGTGTCGGCGCGATTTGCAGCCCGTGCCGTCTCTGCCTTTGCAGTGGCCAATTTATTCGGGTCACGAAGGATTACGCTAACCTCGGCACCTGTATCCACCAGGAATGTCCTGTTAGTCGTCAAGTCTTCAATGTTAAATATGTGACAATTAGCAGGTATCCCGGTTTCGTGTGCCGCGACCACGAGCCGGGAACCCCGTTTCCCTGTTACTTACTTGGGAGTGTGCACCCGCAGTCACAACTATTTTCTAAACTACCAAGGCGGTTATAATACTTACAGTAACCTTCCGCAGGTGACAAGAAAGACCGCTTGGGAGAGGGGCCACTGTGCTTCGTCGACGCTGAGCCGGTCTCGTCACGGACATCTATCAACTTTTAGCCTCTGTAGCGATGCGTCGATCTTAGCCAAAATAATTTCTAAGTCGTCATCCGAGCGTTAGGATGCGGCTCTGGGGGATGAGAACAAGTTTATTGCTGAGACACTTATGTCATGGCCAAACGTGATTAGGCGGTCTCCTTCGGCGAATACTCACGGGCAGTACTAAGCAAGAGAGGTAGATGTGTGGGAAACGGTAAAGCCAAAGCTCTTTTAACATCGGGTAGTCGCCAAACGGTGCACCTCTGAGAATTCGCAATTCTTGCAGTAGCTCTGAGGGCTTCTTATTCCCGAGCCTGACCTCTTGAAGCAACTGCGGGATGTGTTGATACTCAGTAGCGGCAGTTTGGATTATAGCAGCCTCCCTGAAAACTTCGCAACTGCGCGAAGATACACTAAAGTCCCTAAACTGAAGTGTTGCATCTGGAGGAAGACGGCCAGCGACTCGTCTAAAACGGCTGGTGTCGCTAGTTATCTCGTAATTATCTAACTTCAGTTGAACTGAAGCAAACTACGGGTGAGAACAAGAAGCCAAGAACGGGAGTATGTGAAGAGTTAGCGCCCCTACTGTTCGGTCTAGCAACGGTTTGCGCTACGTGGACACGGCGCCGTAAAGAAAAAAGTTGAACAAAAGCTGTTGAAAAACACCGATAGGAATTGTCCATTATACATCAACAAGCGCAAGTGATTCAACACAAAAACCAACGGTACTATCTACCCGTGAATAAAGGCAATCGGGGCGTCAGCAAAAAAAGAGACCAGTCAAACACTTCGCGTTCACCAATTTCTGGAACGGATTGTCTTAACGCGACTCTCGTACAACGCTTGCCTTCCCTTAACCGTTGTGACCACTTGTGCGCCACTCTTACTTGACTCCGTACGATTGCAACACTAACAACCTTGAAACTTGACCGGTACAAGGAAAAGACAGTCGGACATGGCAGCAGGTTGAGTATATTTTGAGCAGGAGCGTGGGCGCGGGATGTTCGTGAGCGGCGCAAAAATGGCTACTGGGCATGGCGGTCCATGCTCGGTTAAATAGGCTATCCGGAGGAACAAACCCATGTTCCGCTACAAGCTAACAAAATGCTGGTAGTGCAATCAGATGTATTGTTGCAGCCGACTTTGAAATGGTAGTGTTGGTTGGGCTTCTACCTACTTCGTTGACTAAGTCAGCTTTTGGAGAGCAGCTGTACTTCCCGATAAATGAATCATCTGGGAAACTTTAACCGCGCGCCCATCGACTGGCTGCGCTACAAATCCTTGTCATTTTTATTTTGTTGTTTTCTTGTCAGATGTGGTTCGATTTTGGTCTCCGTTCGCCGCTACAAGCAATCGGAATTATTACTGTTCGGAAAAATATTGTTTCCCAGCACCGGGCCTCAAACACATTCTAATCTATCAAAAAGAGGCCCTCCTGTTGGCTGGCAGGCAGTTCTTGCATGCAACCTTCCGGCCCGGATGTCCATTCCGGCGTCGTGGAGTACAAAATCCGTTCTCTGTTTATGATTACGTCGGATCTCTACCTCGCACTTCAGGCACCGATCCATGTTCACACTTGTGTCATCCGCATGCAAGAACCGTGGCTGATTCACTCGTGTCGATAGATGACCTCAGATTCCATCAGAAGGACAGAGTTCCGGACAAGGGGAAAACGGGGCGGTGTTGCAGTATACATAAATTTATTTGGTCTGGCAAGTCTGAAGGTATTAATGCGTACTCACTAAACGAAACTGACTGTCTCGTAACGTTGTATCACCTCAGGTTCTCTGGACATAATGGCGCAATCATAACGAGCATATACATTGCCTATTTTAGCTCGGAACACAATACCACATCCTTTTTTGACTCTTTTCCGGCATTTATTCCCCCTCATATTGAACATAATATTCATATAATTTTAGGTGACTTTAATAAAGCAGTGAAATATGTTGTAAATAAATACTTAGATTTACAACGAACGCATCAGGCATTCCATGCATGTTTCCTCCTTCAATTCGCCGTTTTCCGCACCGGTATTTGTAAGAATTCAGGAGCGTCCGCGTGGCTTCCATATGCAGAATGCATTTTCTGTCAAAGAATAGATAAACATGATGAGACATACAATAGAACGGCCGTTAAAGCAATTCTTGGTGATCAAAGCAGGGTTGCGTAATCCGATGAATGTGCTTACTCGTGCCGGGGCTTCGTAGGTCGAACGTTCCCGAAAGTCGCGAGGTGCAGCAAATACGATCAGCTGTCGACGTCTCTGCAGCTCTCTACTGCACATTGCTGTTATGCGACGGAATGTACCCAATGGTGCGTGGGACGTCTCGACAAGTAGGAGGACAACTGGAGGACGCCACGGTCCAAATGCAAAGGATTGTAGTCGCATTGAGCAACGAAAATTTCATCAAGCGTTTAGAATTCGCTTTTCCCATCACCAGGAAGAAAAATAAGAATGCCTTCAAAAAAACTTTTGCTTGATAACCTGAAGATCAATCGATTAATTCAATTAGAACCACTAGCAGCCACATTCAGTTTCATATGAGGCTGGTCAACTTCTGTTGCGTTTAACATAAAACAAGGTGAGCGAGACCATTGACACAAGCTACGGAGATATCGACCACATAAAACTAGGAGTTGATGTCTGAATAACGGTTTTGCAGCACAACACAGATGGAATCAATTTTTTACCTTATTTCCGTGACCGTCAAGGCTTTCCCTATTATAGGCCTTATTGAACTACCCATAGAGTGAGAAACAGTCCCAACTCTAACTGACAGATTAAGAATACTAGTCCACGGAAGCCGCGCCCAGGCGAGGTGATTTAAGGATCCGTCGGCAACCGCCGGCTGGAGCCTTGGGCAGAACAATTTAGGCAGCAGTATAGTTGGTCTGCTGTCATAGTGGTCTTTCGTCTATCTGCGAGCGAACCAATACAGTTAGATACCAGCGCTTCATCAGAAACAAAGGTCCACAGGTATTTAAGGGCATAACATCGCTAGACCAAATGGACTGTCGCCGTCTTTCATCAGGAAATACGGTGAAGTGGTAGCATTGGAATTGACGAAACTACTGAGATCAATCTGGTAAACAGAAGAGATTACTAAGGGTTGATGTGAATCAGTGATTTACAAGAGTTGATAGATCCTCATGTGGAAACCACAGAGGAATTAATTTAGTAGGCATTCCATCCAAACTGCTCTCGGGCATTATCCCCCGCCCACTACCCAGTGCTTGCGAGTGGTGCAGTCATGAGAACCACTCCGGTTTCCGATCTGGTCGGGGTTATATTGACCAAATTTTCATATTGAGGCAGATCCTAGAACAAAGAGATACTTATTAAAGATCAGCGATTTTGTATTTCTTGATTCGGAAGTAACGTTCGGCTCAGTCGATTGTGCAATTTGGTCGCACTGCTTTTCACTTGACGGTGTGCCAATGAAAATGACCTGACCTCTCTCTGAATGCGACCACTTGAACACGAGTTCGTGCTTACGGCGATATTTCACCGGAGTTTGCCACGAGACATGGTGTCCGTTAGGGTTAGTAACTATCGGAAATAAATTAATGCTGCGATGATTGCTGCAGTCACTCTGTTTACCCTTCATGCAGATGAGTACAATCAGTGGCTCATCCCACGATAACGGAATACGTTCCCATTTCCGAATATCACGAATCAAGGAGGCTGCTTAATTTATCAGAGCTTCACCACCCAGTTTGAAAAGAACTGGGGGAAAGGTCG
>LUCM01008687.1:121402-136583 GCA_008360955.1 Fasciolopsis buskii | reverse complement strand
GGTGGTATGTATGGCACGTTGTTAGTAACTACCGAAAAGAGTGAAAATCTGGTGGATGCAACCGCGACTTTGACGAAATCCGGCCTGCTGTTCGCGAATATTACTCTCGCAAACTGGTGTCAAACAGAGCAGCCTTATAGAAGGTAAGATCTTGGCAACCATTGAAATTAAACTAATCCGCTGATGATTGCTGGTCACTTCATTTGCCCTTCTTGACGTTGGGTACAATCAGCGACTCACTCCATGATAATGAAACAAGCTCCTCGTTCCAACTATTGGTGGTTGGAGTTCGACAGACCCCGTCAGCGAACTGGCTGACGATTCGGAATGATATGGCAGCTCAGGTAGACAGTTGTCATAGTGTTATCAATTTCTCACAAACCAGGGTGCGTCTGTATACTGTATTCAGTGTGTTGGCTTCTAAAGCTTTCGTTTGTTTCCTCTATGTACTCACTTGCTGCTATTTTTAAATAATGATGACAGCCTCTGGATCGAACAGTTTGTTGTGATTAAATACGAATGTTATCCTCATGTGATAAGGACATCTCGATGATCACAATGTTCCCAGTCGGCAAACTGCATGGTGATATTCAGACGGGCGGCTGGCAAACTGACACTTTGAGGACAGTCGCGAAAACGTCCCACTTTGGATTGGTTTTTTAGACCCTGGATATTTGAAATCAGTCTACTAGTTATTCGAGATTTTCATCCCACGCGTGAATCAAATTTGACTGTGTCATGATCTAGACCGCCTTGCTACAAGATCCGAATTTATTCTATCCTTGTGTAACAATCCAACAATTATGATCTCCCCGTCTCCTTAGTGTGCACATAATCCTGATCTGTCACCCAGAAAGGGACCTGATTTTATGACTTTCTATCCCGGTTATTAGTTTTTCTTGTACATGATGAAATCTAGTTAAAAGTGTGATCTCTTTCTCTCGACTTTTTCTGACAGTTCGACTCGCAAATTGGTGGTATAAATTTTCACATGCTACAGGCAAAAGGAACACACCCACTAGTACTGGATTATAAAATTACCAATGTTTGGTATTTGTCGTACCAGACTCCAGGCCCGTTTCCAGTTTTTATAGGGTTGCGTGCACGCAGCATGTTAGATTCATACAGTTAATTTTGATCACACACTTCTCGATTACTGTTTTCAGGCCATCTGCTCAATGTCGGAGCGACGTGATCCTGATGCAACGACCAGTAAGTATAAGACTTAATACAGTTATGATCTACAGGTCCGATCACCTCCAGTGAGCCAGATTACGGAAATCTCGATCATGTTCCCGTAGACGATGAACTGCAGGAATACGGAATGACAACGCCCAGCACTTCCGAACAAACCGGGTTGACAAGACCTATTGATCACAGTGAATTCCGCTTTCCTATTTCGCGCATCAAAACCATAATGAAAACCGTCCCTTCCGTCCGTTTGATAAACGCAGAAGCAATTGCTTTGGTCGAAAAAGCGTTGATTTTATTCTTGCGGAACTTCTCACAAGACGTTCACAGGTTTACCATCCTTGATCACAAAAAAACACTTTCCCGGAATCATGTGGATAGTGCTGTTCGCCATATACCTCTTTACGAATTCTTGGACGGGATGCTTGATTAGCCCTGATTTGTAACTTTATGATAACTGCATGGCCAGTTTTCATGCATTTCAGTAAGGATTATAAAAATTGCTAGGTAACAGATTGATGAAACCAGTCTTCCTGGAACTGTGTTCTGCTTTGGGGATTCCCACTGTCGTATTTTCTGGTTGCTTATTCCTGATTTGGAGTTTGCAGTGCAGCTAATAAAGTTGAGGTCTTTATGATAGAATTAACTATTGTATAGAGACTTGCCCAGAATTTCTGCTGGGACAGCTATTGGTCCCCCTAAGTTGAATTCTAAAAGGACTACCGAGTGCGCATGTTTGCTAATGCTCTCCTGTTTAGGGAGCAATGCATTGCATTTGTCGTTGTGTGTGGTGCTTTTGAGACTGTGCGGCAATTCACCAAGAGATCGAATTTTATGAATTCTGTGGAAATTCCCATCGAAACAATAGCGAGTTCACGTTGTTTCACGGCAGCCTCCATTTCTGCCTGGTACATAAAAGCTATTTGTTTTAACAATGGTAGGTTTTATTTCAAATTTGAAAAAAATCTTCAAAGAATACATTACATGGTCCTGATAAAAATAATCACAGAAGGTGAAAATTTTTCTTCGTCTTATAATTTCATGCATGGAATAAAAATTTAATGACCATTATTTGGACTACAAGGAATTTCAAAAAAAACATCAATTTCTATGCAAGAACCAGTCACGACATAGAAACTTTGGGAAGTTATGTGGCACTAGTTGACTTTCCCACTGTTTTTGCGGCGCTGAAAGCGAATGAAAATCACCAGCAAGAAAATGTGAGCACATACAAAGAATAGTGATACTACGGTCAGAAACGACGAGATAGGCCAGTAATACATCCAACTTCCCACACTTGTAAGCTGTGCATGAAATCGGAGGTACATACGTGACCACACTAGATCATGAGATTCTAGTGTAAGACGACCGTAACGAGTGAGCTGGAATACCGAAGGGAAGAATTAGTTCAAAGTTATTTATGCGATGAAAGCGGACAGGTAACAATTCGGAGGGTCTTGTGTTTAATTAGAACATGCGAACACTGAATGAGGTAATGTCGGTGGTTCGCACTGGTATAGTGTGAATCAAAATCAGATAAAAAATGCGAGTAAATTAGGTGGTTTCGGATTTATCAGCTTGTACATATGTGCAATGATTAGCCTAGGAACATAAGCAGTGAACCTTGTTTTCGGAAACGCTATCGTCTAGCTAATGCATCAGGAATTAAGGTTATCAGGGTGATAGTAACCCTTAAAAAACAAGGCTGCTGGAGCAGGTGGGCTGTCTTCATTCTCCTTCAAAGACAGCTAGAAAGTATTAATGTCGGAGTTAAAGAAACTTCCGAGGTCAGCCTTAGAAAAATAATATCTTACTAGGACATGATATGAATTGGTAATTAGACGGATTTGCAAGGAAAGTGACAAGCCCTCGGGCGAAAATCGCAGGAAGTAACTGCCGTGTTGCATCTAAACTGCCCCCGGACACTTCTCCGCGAATTATATGGTGCCAGCGAGATAACTAGTCGGTTTCCGAACCGGCTGAGGCTTTGTGGACCAAGTCTCCGCTTCCGTAAACTCAGACGACCGTGCAATTCATCGGTACTTTCCCTCAGTGGTGCACCAGAGGGTCATTTCAACTCCTCAGTCTCCGTATACGAACATTAGAAGTCGAGGTCGTGACTGCGAATTCACCAAGAAAAGTGCTGTTTGTCAGGATTACCTTTTGCTATCCTTTTTATAACCGATGATTTTGGTAATAGCCCTATCCTTCTCTTAATTTAGTAGGACCAATATTCGCTCAAATATAAAAGTCTGAATTAGAATATGCAGGCGATGCTGCGCTGCTGAGTGGCGATCCGAATAATTTGCAGGTTTTTCTCGGTAGTCTGTAAATTAATGCATGCTCAGGATGCATTATTCACCCTCGAAGTTTAAGTATTGCAAGACGGTGTTAAAATTTGTTCTTATAGGAGTGAAGCAAAAATACTTAATTATCCGGCTAGTTGCATCTGAGCACGTGATTGTACTACAGATAAAATATTACTAGGCAAAAGGAAAGTTCCATTGGCAAGTGCCAATCTCAGACATCCATGGCTTCGGCGTAACACCGGGTTATTCATTAAAAGTCGAGTTCGCACGGCGACAGTAAGGTCGGTCCTGCTATACGGTCCATAATATTGTCTATGAGGACAGGCGTACGACGACCGTTGTGTACGTAGCGGTGGAAGAATCCTGTGCAACCCAGAGGCTAGGCTGGAGGTACTAAGACCCAATTCAATCTCTGGAACAGGCACTGAAGTACAGTAAATTAAGGTGATTATGCGCATTTCCACAAAACGCCTTCCTCGGTATACGGTGTTTTTCGGAACGGGCGGTGGTTGGAATTTACGGCAAAAGGTATGAAAACTAGTAAGCTGACTTGTGTAGGTACAGTCGGGATTGGGTTCTCGAGATCCACCTCAGCGGAGACAACAGATAGTGTAGTTCAGTCGTACCGTCAGTGACGTTTTTCCACTTGAAATCTGTTTGCTTTTACAATCCTTTCATCCTATAATTGATTTCTCCCTCAGCATTAATGGATGGCTGTGATGAAGCAACCAAATGCACAGCACGTTGATACAACTCTGATGTTTGTACAAACGGAAGTGAACTGAATTTACACAGACAAGTGCTGTCACAGAATTTTGTCTGGGAATTTCAAGCAAGCATCCAGGTGCATAAAAATTCCCGACTGAGACATTGAGGGGCACGGTATCAAACAAAGCTATTTTCGATGCTTCACAAGTGGCTAAATACAGTACGTTTTATAGGTATGAGATAGGCTGGTCGAAAAACAACAGTGATTCGAAACAATGTGCTAACATAGTGCTAAGTCGGTATCGTGGTAGTTAATCTATGTTGATAATAGTCGTATCGAGTTCACTAGGTCACTGATGACGTGAATCCACTGTACGCCGATGGTTTGGGTAGACTAAGAAATCTTACGTGTTGTTCCTAAGTCCACAGAAGGGGGTTATTCAAGTGGATCACGATAGCTTCGGCCATGGAGAGGATTCGACTCCTAACATTCCTCGCTAATCTCCCTCGAACGATACAGATGGGGCGAAAGGGCTCATCTGTGTTGATTACATGACCCGATTCTGTCAGGTGATTGCCGTTAGCCTTTCCTTTATTGCTCCTTCGTCCATCCAGCTTAAATGATGTTTCTTTGAGTTCAGACAACCTTCGTGTTGTTTGACCAACTGAAGGCGCTAGATATAGCGATCGCGATGAACAAGATCTTAAAAACACGGTGTCAGAAGAGCTGATTGAGCACCCCGGGCCGTTAAATTTGAGATATCTGGTAGGCTGTCAGATTAATAGAAAAAGTGGAGTCAGAAATTTCTACAGCTTGCCGTATCTGTAGATGTATCTCGCGAACAAAACGAACACCAAGCGGCTCTGTTGCGTTACTGTCCTGACGAAGCCAGACAAATTTCATTCACCCTATCGTTTGATTCCGATAAGGAAGGGAATGGTACTTTGATGATGCTGCACAAGATGGAAGAATATTCTCTGCGAGAGCCAAACGAAAGACCCGAACTCGTTCAGTATTTGAGCGGAAAACGTAAGAACGAAACCGAAGGCGATGGTGCGTCTGCGGACGACGAAAAAGAACATTTCAACTAAATGAAGGACAAGGGAGCGGATACAAATCCAAGATGAAGCGTTGTTCCAAAGTCCTTTTCCCGCGGAAGAGAAAGTGTGGAAGAATACGTCGACCATCCCTAATCACCGAATGCTGCAATTAACTTGAGTCGACTTTCCCGTAAGTCAACTAAACTTCATCATTCTAGAAACACGAAACGGAAAGTCGTTTTCTTGGATTCGAGAAATTCTTATTTTTGTCCAGTGCTGCTCCTGAGGAAATATGCTCAAAACAAGAGAATGCACGACTTTGATTGGGAGGAAAATGACCAAAGTAGATACCAGGAGGAATCTCGAAAAAAGAACGTTGATGACTTCGAGAGTGGAAAGCATAAACAGGAAACCACAAGAGGACCACTGAAGGCCCCAAAAGGAAGGATGTGAAGCTATCTGCAGATGCCAAAAGTGCAAGACCACTTCGCTTCGGTGCGATGAGCCGTACAATGTTGAAGCCCGGCTATGCTCAGAAGAACAAGACTGACTGTCAAAGCCCGTCTGTCACTTGAACAACACATGGGCTTAGGATTGGACCGACAACGGACTGAGGAAAGTATGGAGTCAGCCAGGCACCCTAGAATGCGGCCTGGTTGAAAGTGGTCTGATTTGTGAAATGTTCGGAGAAGAGCGGAGGCGGCATTCGCTATGAGGATCAAAGAATAGACAATGGGATCTCTAGACCGGGGAAGTCGGCTAATGAGGATACAGGAACGATTTCATTGTGATAAAAACAGTCGTGTTGAGTGGCCAAAATCTAATTAATGGTTCTCGCTTGATTACATGCAACAGGAAAAGGTTGAGTCAAGAAAACCAACTGAAGGCGCTAAAAGTAGTGACCACGATAAACAAGATTCTTCCCAGGTCTTATCGTCAATTGACGCTGTGGATGTTGTCGCATCCCGTCCACTTCCTTACAATTAGGGAGCTGGCGCTTTTGCTGCATTAGGATCAGCTACTCTTGCGAGATCTGGTATACCTCATTGACGTTGAATCTAGAACCACAAATAAAATCAGTCGCCGAATGTATGGCTCTCTTCATTCGATTTCCGTGCTCATCTACATTGCTATTCTTCGGAGTTCTCAGCCGGTCTGAAGGCGTTCGTTCATGATTGCTACGAACGGCCGAATCAGACAGATGTCGTATGGTTAACTGGGTCTGGGATTTGCGTCGACGGCCACTAAGGTGCAGCGAAAACCGCACTAAAACCAATGCATGTTCCGATTCTCCGCGTAGGGACTAATACGACTACCGTTTCGAACAACTGCGCGACATGATCTGTGTCCGAAATTCATGCCAGACAGGTATAAATGATTGTTTTCACAAGATTGGAGAAGCTTGCCCACGTTATCTGAACGCTAAGTAAGGAAGGGGCAAAGCACACATAGAGAGGCTTCTGACGCACCAAGGTTTTCACCTTTTGCATTAGAATCACCCGCAAACACTAAAATAAAGGAACTTTCGCTCTCGTGTGTCAACGTTACGTCCTCTTGGTGCGTATTGCGAGGTGCGAAACAGGGTACGTTTAATACAACTATCCTTTCGAACACCGGCTGATCCCTGCAGTCTTACGGTGTACAAACGACTACTAACCAGGACCCAGTCCAAGAGGGTCGCCTCAGCTTTGCCGCTTGAGATCCGTATTTTTAGGTGCGCAGAAGAAATTGTGATGAGGTATTAGGCGCACTTGATTGGATTTTGCTATCCGGATGCGGAATTCGTGTTTCCCTGACACATTATTCCACATTCCTTCTCGGTTATGTAAAAAATACTACCATCACATTAGTGGGATACTACGCTTGCAATCATGTTCAGACGGAGAGTATTCAGTTACCATCTTTCTTTAACTGTTGTTTTTGGGCGGTATATGAAAACCAACCTTACCACCGCCGTGAAAACCCAATAAGCACTGGTGCTACGAAGTTCTCAAATTGATAACTACCAATTTAGATTTCTGTGTGCGCGAGGACACCTTGTCCAATATACGACCCTCTGGTGAGATGTAATTTAACAAAAAACGAAACTGGTCCGCCTCCTCAATTCTCTGAGTGGGCAAGGTTCGGCTGATGGCCCATCTAGTCTTGCAACAACATTTTGCACTCCGAACATGCAAAATATGTCTTCGGTACAGTTACTCTATCGTTCGGACAGTTGTGGAGTAACTTGCCTATCGGAATCTTCAATCAACGTCGCCCGCATATCCTAAATCGGACCGTTTAGTGTCTAAGTAAATGTCGGTGACACTATTCTTACGAGGATATGATGATTACCATAATCATCTTATTTACAAGGTTGAGAAGAATGAGCGAGGGTGGATGACCCTGAAGAACACTTCTCGTGGTGGGGCTCCAGTGAAAGATCTAAGTCGCCCTCGATTTCACGCATACGGAGATGGGACGAGTGAAATAAACTTTCCTGGCGCACTCCGGTGAGATGCAGCGCCACGATCGACTGAGTCAAACGCCACTTTCAGATCAAGAAAAACAGAGATCGCGGGCCTACAGAAGGTATGCCTATGTTCTGACAACAGACTTCCAGAAGTGTGACGGGATGAGAAGCTCTTTTGTTTTTGATGCGGGCACCAGATAACCGGGGAAGAATAATGCACGCGAACAGTTTGGATTCAATGTTCACCAAACCAATTTCCATGTGGTCTGCTTACCAGGCTTTACTTTTCTCGTAAAGTGGCACAATCACCGATTCATCTTAGCCCCTAGATAACAGCTCGTTTCCCAGGGGTTTTGTTAACTTCAATGACAAATCTTTGCTATCGTTCCTGAGAAGAAAGGCAACAGTCTAAATGATCCGGCAGCCTTATTTCTTTTAAGAAAACTTGTCTTCTTGATGACAACTATTGCTGAAACTCGCAGCCTTTTGTTTTCCTGTTCACAACTGCCTTTGGTCAGTTGACATCTCATGGTATCGGAAGAGACGGATATACGAGAAAGTAGCAAAGCAATTAGAAGGGGGAAGTGCGAGCCTTAGTGCAGGCTAACGTGGTTAGAATCAAAGGGCGCGAGTATAATTATAGTAATTCGTCATAAGGACGGGTGGGTAAGTAACTGTTCAGTGCTTTAGCAAGAAGAAATAGTGTCAATATGTAAATGCAGACGGAGTCCTAAGGAACTTTTAAAAGGCTCTTCCAACGTCAGCACGTTTGAACTAGCTTTGCTCAGCACAGTTTCAGTCTTTAATGACGAGTACCCCTTCTGAATGCTTACCGGTTTCCTTCCTATTTCAAAGTATCTAACCAAAAGCAAAATTGACGAGAAGTAGTAAAAAGCTGAGCACAATGGGGAGGTGTGCTGTGTTGTACTTAACCATACTATTAAATTCCTCTCACCGCTCGATAAAGGATCTCACGAGCCCCGATCTAGTATTCCAAATGAATCTACTGTAAACAGTTCATTGGCCACGGATTTTATACACTGATCAACTCACCCAACTGCTGAGTACTACCTGCATCGGTCTGTGAGGATGCGCAACACTTGCCACATCCACTATGAACAGCGACTAAACCCGTTTATTTCACTTGAAACAACTAGATTCAACTTCACACCATTCCAATCTCGTAGAACGTTAGAATGCGACTGATTGATGTGATTGAGATTTTCAAGGAATACGCGCGTCCTTGTCTTTTACAACATTTTCACCGAATCACCACTAAGCAAGGTCTGCATGCACATTAGAACCCTTACTTCCTAGACGTTGTTCATCATCAATCACACATGCGGACATTGTGTAAATAAACGAAAATATTCCAGCGTCCAGTTCTCAATTAAGAAACCACAGAGGCACTGTGCAGTCGTCATATTCTAATAAGGAATATCGATAAGGCATGGTCCGATCTAGAAGAGAATCCGGGATATACAAACATCACATTGAGTTTTATGGACTGGCTCCCAATGGTTTATTCACATTCACTATAGAATACAGCACCTATCCGTTATCTGTATTGCACAGACAGGAAATGGCCGTACATCAATCGGAACTCACGACAGACGAGGTCCTAATGTTGAGTGAAACGGAAATACTCGATGACGATTCGGTTTGCGTGTGTTACGGTAGGTATTTTCACTCACTTGACAAAATGGAGAGCTCTCATAAGGTGTTAAGTTGACTCGTCAGGCTTCATCTTCATAAGAATGAAGACATTATTTTATTATATCCTACAGAGTCATCAGTTGTGCTGTAACCGATCAGACTAGACGCATCATCTCATGAGTAACTGATGTAATGGTCATAAAAGTCTCCTCGAAATGGCAATCACAAACGAAAAAAAAACGTGGAGCTACCGTGAATGTAGGTAGGTTTCACCATCCGGTGAAAAATGCAATCATCATTCAAAAATGACGATTATTCCGGGATAAAAACTTCCATCTATTCCTTCCGGTTTGTGAACTGTTTGTTTCACTCATTGTAGTGACCCAGGACAGACTAGAAACTAAAAGATATGTGAAAACGATTTTCGGCCGCGAAAGCTTACTCAATACCTCGAAAACGCAGGTTCGTCAGGTTCATAAATTGAAGTCTTAGTCCTAGATCACTATGATAGTTAACACAAATTTTTAGAGATAATAAGTGTCGGTGTTATATTGCATAGCAAAGACCCCACGGTTCAACCTAATGGAAAAAATGACATACTATAAATTATCGAATCGTGATACGCGTACTTACACCGAGATCCTTGTAGTTCGAGGCGAGTTTTACAACCACGTGAAGCTCCTCGTCAATCATGCGCGTAATAAGTAATGGCATCAACACCAATCGATTCACCAATCGAACCAATGTTGATCTGTATGGAACTGCAAACTAAAATGCATACAGAACAAAAGTGAGATACCGCATTTCGTAACCGTATTGGGCTTGGCAGACACGAACAGTGCACTCATTTGTATCGAAAACCCAAATCACGCCAATTAACTACCACATGCAGTATCACTTTATCGCAAGATCGTTAATTTATTCGGAACGTACCAACCGACAGCTTTAAGAGTCGGAGTGAACAGTGCATCTCAAATCGGTTCCATATAACAGCTGGTTTATGCGTTCGTAAAAGAAATGATGAGCTAAAACAGAAGCTCAGGGTAACTAATGTACCAAAGACATAAAAGCGACACTCACTGAAAGTATCACCAAATATCAAGTGGTCTAGAATGCGATACTACTAAGGAATTCCTAGCTGGAAGCCTTAGCAGCACTGTCCAGATGTCTCGTCTTTTCACAAGGAAACGTGTGCATACATGTCGAGTCTCAATTGGATGTGGATCCAAGATGAACGGCTGAGTCGAAAAATAGTCGCTAAGCTGTCTTGAATATTTTTTCAGTCCATTTGCAAACTGTTCAGCAGCTCCTTCATTCGAATAACCGATAATCTTGAGGCTTTGTACCATGATCAAGAGATATTTTGATCTTTCCACACACAGCTGCATTACCGGGAAAAACAAGACATAGATGCCTGGTCCGAGGCCATCGGATTTGTCAGAAGGGTCAAATCTGTTCGAAAGTTTAGGTGCACATTAAGGACGCCTAAAGGGTGGAAGACCAACTACAATATGGTTTTGGATGATGACTTAGTAGTTCTAGTTTTAATCAGGCCGTGGTTGTCAAACTATCACACTTTTCTTTTTTGTCGATTCAAAAACATGGAAAACATTTTTCCTACTTAGACTTCGTACAAAGAAGACATCTTTTATGAAAGCCAACGACACATCAGCTACGCTTCGTGACAGTCAGAAAAGCGTATCAGAAGGGTTATGCACTAAACATTCGTGCCGTCAAAGAAACAGCCAAAAATCGAATTTAGTGGAGCAGCGATTAAAATATTCGACTAACAACAGCTAAGCATAAGTAGGTCCAAGTCAGACAAAACTAAACAGACTCCATAAAAATAGCTGCATAGCTGCTTGGCGATTTTCAAGATGTTGAGAAGTTCGGTTAAATGATAATGAACTATTACTGCCTGGGCATTACCCAGCAGGATCTTAAGAAAAGAAGAATTCAGAAATGATACCATAATTACTGTTGATGAGGACTTATTCATCAGGAAAATCGTTGATTTTTCGGATTTCAAGAGATGAGAAAAAGAAAACGATGAGACCCGAGATTGCAGCCTATCATGGTGTGACGGCTTGTATGCCTCCAAGGCCAAGCGAGTTATAATGAATGGCTTATCTCAAGCCGAAGATCCGATCACGCCTGGAAGGCCAATGGGTAGGGACCTGACGAGGCAGCCCCCAAGTTAGGGATTGATGTGACCCGGTAACTTAATCGAAAAATGGAGGGCAAGAACGTTTGATCTAAGTGGATGGGCTTCCACTCCCTACTGCCTTGCGGATAGGTTCTTACTGGCACCGAAAGCCTTGGAGGAGCCCTTATAGTCCTCTTGCTTTGCAACTGGACCCCCAAGCAAAACTCATCCATCACTCCCCATTAGTGACAAGTCTGAAAAGCATGCCACACTGAATTATACACCACGCAAGACAATTAGGACCATGCTGCACATCCCATCAAGTGAGCTGAAAAGTGTTAAATGTGCTACTGCCAAGAGTTCTCTCACTTTTATTCAATCTCAGTATTATATCCATAACCATCTCCAGCTGTTCCCGATACGTGCAACCGCTTATTGCTAAACCGAGTCGAAGACAGTTTTCAATCTGCCAGCTCACAATTTATCAAACCTTGTTAACGTCGTCGATGTACGCATTATCAAGAAGGTTGGACAACAGGCGCGTTTAGCATCCAGGTAACATAATTCAACCAAATGCGCGTAACACCTCATCACAGTTTCTTCTGAGCACCTGAAAATACGGGTCAACGCGTTGCAAGAGCGACCTCAAGTGGCAAAGCTGAGGCGGCCCTCTTGGACTGGATCCTAGTTAATAGTCGTTTGTACACCGTAAGACTGCAGGGATCAGCCGGTGTTCGAAAGGATAGCTGTGTTAAAAGTACCCTGTTTCGCATCTCGCAATACGCACCAGGAGGACGTAACGTTGACACACGAGGGCGAAAGTTCCTTTATTTTAGTGTTTGCGGGTGATTCTAATGCAAAAGGTGAAAACCTTGTTGCGTCAGAACTAAATGTAAAATATCAAGGAGATAAACTTTTTGAAGTTCAAACAAAACTTGTCACATCATAAACGCCACTGAGCATTGATTCGAGCAGTACCGACAAGGTTACCAACCAACTGTGTTGTGAATCTCAAGACCCCATAGCTATGGCAGTGTAGGAGACGGAAGTAAGCTTTGACGTCAGCATTCTGGGTGACTGATGCCATGTCATGCTCTGATATGCACGCCGTTTTTCCGCACTATCTCAGATTCATCGGATACCGTACGACTCGGAACTAGACAAAGGGGCATACTTAGTATAGGCAGCAGCTAAGGAAGCCTGTGCAGCGATATTGTAGCACTGATTGGGTACGCCGTACGTCTTGTTCAGTAGACATGTTTTCGAAATATGGGACCGCTTTTCGTTGCTGCTATCGCACCCGCCAGATACTCCTCAGGTATCGATGGTTGAAAAGGGACAGTCGATCGACAACGGCCTCTCAAACCGGCTAGGTCTCGCAGGCGTATAGCAGCATACTACATACAACGATGTTATATACACCACCTTCAAATGACAAACAGATGTCACATCCCCACCGAAGTTGGCGCAAATTTCAAAAAACTCTTCAGCCTTCGCCATTCGATTGTCCTGTCACAATTCAGGGTAGAGCTGCATGCAATCTAGCGCGCCTTTAGGTTGTGGATGAGGAAATAGCTGTCAATCTCGGTGGTTAATCGTGAATAAAGTGGATCGAGATTCACTAAATAAGCAGCAGCTGAGTCCAGAGTGACGGAATGTAAACCGTTTTTTCTAAAAAAAGAATACAAAAGTCCGCTGGTGACGCTGCGACGTGGGGAGTATGGCTCACCATCTAAATAGGGTCACTGACTCATGTCGTGACCCTACGACCGAATGAGATCCACGAACCACTCAGTAAGTCATCGGTTTGCCTGGAACGATTCGCCACTCTACAGATCGCGCTTGGCTGAGCAAAGGCTACAGGTGCGTACTGAAATAAATAGGCTTATTCTGGACTGGGCGACCGAGTACTGCAAAACACCATAAATGGACCTCGAACAACGACAGACGGCCGGTGATGTGGCGGTTTTATCTGGAAGAGCTGCAGTGTGACGCAATGTTTCAAATGAACTTAGCCGGTTAACCGTAAATCCTGACGCGACCAGAAGTATGCGAGCATAATGTCTGCGGCAGATACGTAAACTTCTGCGGTTTATCTGCCTAATGAAGACCACTGAGTTGAAAGCGTTTCTCTAATCGACAAAACCCACGGCTGTCTGGTCATAACATTTCAATCAACAACGAAGGGTGAAAATCCGGTCTATGCCTTCTCAACCTGAGCGACCTCCGGCCTGCTGTTCATGGACGTTACTCTCGTGAACCCATATCAGAGGGTGCAGCATAATCGAAGCTAAAACATTGGTAACCATGGTAATTAATCTGGTCCCACAATGACTGCTCCAGGAATTGCGTGTCCGCTTCTCGAAGGTGGATGGAATTAGAAACTCGACTCAGGATAACGGAATAAGCTCATTGCAAATGTTACGGACCGAGGATGTACGCGATTTCCTCAAAGCGCCGTCACAGAGTTTAAAAAACTGAGGGGAGCCTGTCGGGACCAGTCGAATGTTGGACTCCACCTCCAATTCCGTTGGGAGTCATGTGACACATCCGAAAAATTCGCAGTTTTTGGCGCCGTAGTAACTACGTCAGCGTGCGATCGGCCAAACTGCTCCTTGAAACATCCAACCCAACAGTCAAACCTCTGTCGTCTGTCGGGAAGAGGTTCTCCGTCCCTGTCAAACTGGCCGAAGTTCAGCATCCGTCGATTTCGTGCATGAGCTTGAACAGTTTTTGGCTGTTTCATGGACCAACCGCTACTTCCATTTCTTCACCTACTTTGCTCACTGGTTTCCACGATCCTTCATAGGGCTCATCGTACCTTGGTCTTGCAGATGCCACAGTATCTGATTTATCTCTTTAAAGTTAGGACGTTGGCGTTCTTGATCAATTATAAACCAGCGGCTGTTTGGACTCAGTGCCCTCGATGGACGTTGGATCTAGCACTGTGGGAAAAATCCGACGTCACGTAGATCTCCCGCTTGGCTTCATTTCAGTGCTCACCTGCTTTGGTACTCATCGCAGTCTTCAGCTCTTCTGATAGTTTCTGATCCTAAGTAGTGCTGAAATCCGGATCAGACAGACGTTCTACAGCTAACCGGATTTGTGTTAATCACGACAAAACTGCATCGTCCCTGCGACGCGAACTGTGTCCGAGATTCGTCCTAAGTAAGAATAATCAACTTTCTGCACAAAATTGCAGGAGCATATTCCGTTATGGATATAATGAGCGCATAAAGCGCAGTACCCACCTAAGCAAGCTCCCGATGCACAACTTGTGCAATACAATCCTTAACTAGCAATACAATGTCAGAATGAAGCCCAGATGCAAACAAGGACACCTTTTATCAAAAGCTACAAGACATCTTGTGCACAGCAAGAATGAACGACATCGTGAATTTGTCAGATGTGAATGCTCGGGTAGGTGGACACTGTCTATCAAAAGTTCTACAACCTCTTACGCACAACAAGACGGGACGATATCGTGATTTTGGCACAGAACATGAATACTCGAGTAGGTTGACTGGCCTACAATAAATTGTACCCAGGGAGTCCCTTTGATCCTTATTCCAACCACTGTGGAAACTAGGAACGGTTGTTGGCTTTAGGTTCTGACCATCGATTGTTTCTTGCCAGTACGAGTTTCAGACGTTCCACTCGAAGGTACGCTATTGGTGC
>LUCM01008687.1:66231-119900 GCA_008360955.1 Fasciolopsis buskii | reverse complement strand
CAAGTAGTATCTGGATGCCTAAACAAAATTTGACCGGCAGCACACGACCCGTTTCGCGGTTATTGTCGCTCGTCACATATGCGTACCCGATGCTCTCTCCTCCAAACATCCACATACTTGTACACTCCGAATTGATTGATATTTCTCACCAGAATCGAATCTGTAGCATCAGCAGTGTGCATGGAAGCTCTTCATCGAAGAGTACACAGAAGAACCACAACTGTGAGTCGTTGATTATTCTTTGTCAGTTCGGCTCAGCCAACCTTAGGAACGAGGGCACAATGCCCCAGAATATACGTATGTATATATAGAAGCAGCAAGTAGTATCTGGATGCCTAAACAAAATTTGACCGGCAGCACACGACCCGTTTCGCGGTTATTGTCGCTCGTCACATATGCGTACCCGATGCTCTCTCCTCCAAACATCCACATACTTGTACACTCCGAATTGATTGATATTTCTCACCAGAATCGAATCTGTAGCATCAGCAGTGTGCATGGAAGTTCTTCGTCGGAATGTATAAGTATGTGGATGTTTGGACAAGAGAGCATCGGGTACGCATACCTCACGAGCGATAATAACCGCGAAACCGGTCGTGTGCTCCCGGGCAAGTTTTGTTCACGCATCCACATACTACTTGCTGCTTCTATATAAACATAAAAATATTCTGGGGCATTCTGCCTTCGTTCCTAAGGTTGGCTCAGCCCAACCGACAAAGAATTATCAACGAATCACAGTTGTGGTTCTTCTGTGGACTCTTCGATGAAGAGCTTCCATGCACACTCCTGATGCTACAGATTCCATTCTGATATATATATATATATATATATATATATATATATGAATAAAGCAGCCCTATTAATTTCAAATATGGTCTGAATTCTTTACGGTTCTAGCATAAGGCAACCAACGGCGCAAATAAATAAATAACAAACTTACAGATTTTCGAAACTGAGCAACGAGAGTTCGATTGACATCAAGTAAATCCAGATTCAGTGTGTTTACACCTAGGTCGAAATGCGGGAATGAATTCCGTTTAATTTAATAAAATAAGCGAATTACGTGATCATCTTGGGACTCGGTTGCCATAACTCCCGGTCGCTTATTTCTCCGATGAAAATTGATGTATATTGCACGAACAACGAGATGCTTAACAGTAACACTAATAGCGAAACCAATCATGAAATCGTGATTTTGTTCGATCTAACAAGTGAGTTGATGGAATAGAATGAATCTGAATGTTTTAAAATTATGGTTCATTCTGGTCAACCATACCCCATCTTTATGTTCGACATTCATAACCACACTGTCGGTTCCAGCCAGGTGATTGGTTACCAAAAGCATCAGTCAGATTCGAAAGCACGAACCCAGTCAACATCGGTGATTTGTCAGACTTTACTAACAAACGTCGTACCCAAACACGTTCATGCAACCTCTTGATCTCTTTTAATGGGTCAGATACCGTGAAATAAAAACAGTGAGCAATGAGCAGAATTTTTCAACTTTCCCCCATTCTCTCTCTGCACTCTATCAACAGTCTCTAACTGATGGCTTCCAAACGTCCGAACTTTCTACGAGGGTATTCCTTTACGATACTCACAAGTCTATTTTGATTCCCAGTTCAACTGTGACAAACTCCATAGTATTCTTTTTTATTACATCTAACAGGAAATATAGCTTAGGGGGTAAAACACTTGATCAAAAGACATTGCAGTAGCAACGGAATGAGTGAACTAGTCACGTAAGAAACAGTTCATCGACCCTGATTTTGAAGAGTGAAAAATTGCAAGTGGGTGTAAACATAAAACATATCGCCGCTCGAGAGCAACCAAACCCCATCCTTTTAGCATATTTGAAGCCGATTTCTCAGGTATCTTCGAAAAATCCTTTTTTCCTCATCGAAATTTGAATTTGATTTTTCTTTTCTCTACAGCCGCGCTCTCCTTAGTGAGTTCTTTGGTACCTACTTCCCAACATTGATTTTCATATCAACTAGCACGCAGAGACCAGTTCCTGATTCCGTACAGATGGCTTCTTGTCTTCCTGCACTTTAGTTTAATTGTAAATAGTTCAAATTCATCTTATGCTTAAGTACTGTTATTCATGACATGGTTCCCTGTTTACCTCTTTTCAAAGGGGCCAGCCATTTACGCGATTGCCGATAATAAATTACCACTAGATCCGCAAGCGCCTGAGTTAGTTTAACACACGTGTTCTATAACCATTATATTGGTTCGGATGTTAAACACCCATTTCAGACCTTCTCGTTCTTCTCGTCTTTCAAGGTTGGTTCCGAATACAAACCAGGTATGTGCAATAAAACATTGCTTCTGCGCTACGGTTTACCGTGTCGATTCCTTCTGCAGTAGGTAGCCTTCGTTTCGCCCGACACGCTATGAACATTGGAAAATCGGGGACTCGTGTGGGACGATGCTGCGTGGGTCAAGGGTCATGCTACGCAAGATTCTCCCTAAAAAAAGTCATGACCGTTCTCCTTCTATCTTAGGAATGCTGAATTGTGGGAAACCTTTTCACTCCCTGTTCTTATCTAATTAGGCCCTTCGGAACATCAGAAACAATGAATTTCCAACTTGTCTCCAAACTTTTTTTTACAGTAATTGAGGTAACTAAAAGCAACTACGTTCTCGGGAGCGACGAAAACACAAACATGATGCAACAAAATATGCAGCCTCGTTAGTAAACTACGAGGATCGTATTAATGCTTCGTTGCTTAGAGTGAGCAATGTTCTTAGTTCCACCTAATTTCAGTTCAGTTGGTACAACCACTAACCATGCATTAATACACGCTGGATTCGGTTGCGAACTCACAACATCGAATAACCAAAAGACAATAAGTCAGGAGAATCACAGAGAAGAAACAACACATCGGATGCGTGAAGACCGCTGATATCGGTATTTGGCCACATCCTCGAAATTCTTTCGATGACCCCAGCTCAGTAATCGATTTCGACTTACTCGGGAAAGATCTCTAGTTGAGATCTCCATAGTTGTTTGATTCGTCGTGGACTGACTGTGTTGATTCATACTTCAACTTTTATCTGTCCAGAACACCAAATACCAGGGAATCGACCTGCAGGTATACGCAACATAAGTCTGTGGTGATTAAATACTTACTAATGTGGTTTTGCATACCCTTTCCCTCTCATATCTCAACGTGCCATAACTATCGCTTATTTACATTTTAACCAGGGCCTTGTTCAAAGCTGATAAATACATGGCTTTGGGCTCTGAGTTACTTCTCGTTGTTGTTTGTCAATACACTTCAACCAACCGATATGATGAAAGGGTGATGTCCTCTTATATGAAACGACTGCAACGATTGAAAGAATGGACATACAGGATTAGTGACAACGAAATCTCATCTCACCAAGTTTGATACCAGATGTGCCCCTTTGCTTTTGTTGATCAACTTCTAATCAGTTGGGATGCAAAACTTCTATGGAAGGGAGCTCAGATGCTTTGTAGTCGGGAGGAAAAACTGTCCCCAACTGGGATATTCTGAAGGCGGCATTCATTAAACCTGTAACATTCGTTCCTTCGGTACATTTATCAGTTGGCTGTGCCGGTATCAAACCTACAGGTAGGGGTGAGGCTTATAAACTGCATAAAAATATCGACGTTGCAACCATGACTGGGCCAGAGGCTTTATCTTCATGGTACTCGTGTTCTATCTGAAGTCAGACCGTCATTCAATAACCAAATGAACTATCTACGCTCTTCTTTAGTTACGGAATTACGTGAACTCCTGGGATCAATCTGGCCAAGGAAAGGTTCTTAACTTAGGGGAAACGTAATACGCCCAGAGGTGAAAACCATCGAGATCCTAATTTGGTGAGCATTAAATACACACTGGTAGCGGGCATTGTTCTCCCCCAAATGCAAAAGGCCAGCGTGAGAATTAATCGCTTTCCGACTCAGTCGGCATTGTTTTGGCTAAATATTCATTATACGACCGAGCTCAGAACACAAGCATACCTTCGATCTTTATCTTTCGTTTTCCTAAAGCGGTATTACGTCCAGTCTCTATAGTGTACCTGCTCGTAAAACGATGTGAAAAGAAATTCATTTTATCAATCAGACCGGCGAACGAAAACAGCCGCATCGAGTGTATCATCCGACGCGTTTTTGGCCAAACCTACTTTTCTTTTCCGCTTCTTTTAAAAAAATATAAATGCAATCATCAGAGAAATCCCCTTATCATGTTACCTGAATAGTGACAGTGAAACATCTTCAGGCTGGAATTACTGCACAACCATTATCTATTAAGTCAGTAACAGCGCCGTCCCTAAGCAGTGTACCTAACCGGCAGTGGGGCTCCATCGGGTGGATTTTCCCGAGGCAGATTTTTCAACCAAACGATTCTGGGTAGTAAACCAGATCTAACCGTTACGCTGAGAGGGTTTCTCAGTCTTCGCCCAGCATCGTTTCAGCACTTGCCATTAAGCTAAGGAGATAAACTGGTAGGATTCGAAGGCATATGACGGACAATGGTAAATGTGCATATCAACAGTATCACCATCGTTCAATGTTAAACAGCAAATTGCTATTGCAAGACTGCACGGCAGCAGTGCCGAATTTGGTGGTGAGCGGAGAGGAACTAACGATTGTGGACCGTTCCACCTAGCTTGGCAACTGCTCGGCAGTAGAGTTAAAAACGCGTATATCCAAGTCTCGAGCAGCTTACGCTGTATTGAAGCATTTGTGGCGTCGGCTTGATATTTCACTGACGTCGAAATGTCGTGTGCACTGTGCCGCAGTGCGTTCAGTTCTGTTGTACGGTTACGAGACATGGAGTAGGCGCGTAAGAGACGTTCGTCGCTTGGAGATTTTCGATCACCAGTGTCCACATAATAACGCTAGAATAGGATGGAATGGCCGGGCGAGCAATGTGGAGGTCAGGAATCTAGTACTACGTGCCTATCCTGAGAATACCCTATTTCAGCGTATGAAACTTAGTAGACTACGCTGGTTGGGTCCCGTGTTGCGCATGGCGACTACTCGTCTACCATACCGTGTCCTGTTCTGGGTTCCTCCTAAGGAATGGAACAAGCTATGTGGAGGTCAGCAGACGACGTGACAACGTGGGATAAGAAAATGTACAGCGAAGTTAGGTAAAGTAGGTGTCTCACGTCTTCCTGGTTGGGGTCCGAAAGTCCCGTCACCCAGATGACCGGAGACACTGAAGGATATAGCAATGAGTCGCAAACATTGGCAATCGTATTGTCATTTTCTATCGAATCAGAATGATTGAAAACACGTGCGCTTGTACAGTTGGACTGTGTTGTCTGTGCTGCCTGCAACGGCATGTTATGTTTCCTCGCCTGTGAAGGTCCAATCCCTGTTCCCCTTGGATATTCACTCATTTTATAGAAACCTGCACCTCTGGGGAAAAGGCAGCGGTCATTGAGGCTTGTCTTGCTGTTTACCGTTTAACGATGATGATGATTATGATACGCAGTTTGCCAAAGACAACGTGAACCACCAACGGCACTATAAACTTCTGCTGACACACTGCAGACCATTATCCATTTCATGGTTGGCGCTACGAAGCGACAAACCAGTAATACACCCACCATCCACACTTTCCGCTCCAATACCCGAAACTGGGAAATCTCGTTTCGGACAAAAGAGGCAGTGGGGGGCTTGTAGCAATAGCAAAATAAAAGCGGAACAGCATGAATCCGTTAACGTTCCCCTTCTCGTATAACAAGCTCGATAACATGGACTGGCCAAGTTTTCGCGCAGGGCTAAATGTCAAGTCCGAATGTTTTTGTTGTCCTATCCATTGCACTTTTGTTTTTGCGTTTCAACTCGAGTAGGTTTTCATTTTGGAATAAAGCATCCCCTTAAGAATCCGCTTGTGGGGCTTTTCATGCAGATTGTGTCGATATCAGCATATCCATACATCATTAAAATAGTAATAAGTTATTAAGCCATGCATGTCAATTTGTTGAAAGTGGAGAAATAAGAAATATCCTACGGAATCTTTAAAAAGTTCAGGATAAGCTCATAGGGAGTACTCATTCAAATGGCAAACTGGAAAATAATTCCAAATAACCATATCACAAAAAAACGATGAAAAGTCACCTGCGGCGTGATTCCGAGGAGAGTCTGGAATGTATAATTCGGCGGTGCATGTGTACGGATACCCAGGAGTCAAAGCCTGAAAATTAGACAAATATAACCACCTACCGGTACACCGCCATCTGCTAAGACGACCTCAGTAGACGGAAAATCGCACATATTATTCGCACTTTTTTTGGATGAAAGACAACTGTTACTGCTCCAAATTCGATGGTAATCAAAGGAAATAAATTACTTGTATGTTGGCGATACTTCTTCCTCCCACACGATATTAGGTATGATAAAAAAACGCAACAATGCACAAGAAGCAGCGCATCCTAGAAGAACTAGGAGTTCGAAAGATGAAAAAATGATCCATCTTTTAAACCAATCGGGTGCATTGTTTACGCGCATTGGTTCATTGGTCAACTGAAACGTGTAAGCAGTTGATTTCGTCACGACTGACGGACCCGCGAGGAAAAGATTTTGCTTTGTGTAAGCAGCGAAGTTCACTGGAATGGAAGTGACGTCATATAAGTCAGGCCGAAGTGTTCGTAAACGTACGTCGACAGTAGGAAACCTGTCTGTCTCGAAAAGGGGAATAAAAGAATGGTAGTTGAAAACAATCCAGAGTTTCGAAGTTGACAATAAACCCGGAACGTTGTGATTCGACTTCGCTTGATTTCATACAGTATTGCCTATTGGCAGCCAAACCAACAGAAACATTAAAACCAAGTAAACGGTATGCAAACTCTGAGCGACGACCAAATAACAGTTTCTGCCACCAATTGGGGTAACGTATATCTGTATATGCATGACTTTTGTAAGCTGTCATTTCACACGTCAGCCAAACGTTGGCGAAATTGGCTTTAAAAACGAAATATGAGAGCATCCACTAAAGGTAAATGACGGTGAGAGAAGAAAGAATTTTTTTATCCTTCATCAGTGGTGGTATAAGACAGGGCAAACAGGAGTATCTATGCACCTTTATTCTGGAAGGACGATAGCTAAACTAATATCGGATGGACGAGTGAGAGTGATGGAGGAGAAATTTACTAAGTAAAGGACGAGTAGCACCTTGTAATAATAGGCTGACAAGATCAATCAAAAGGCAGGCATGAAATACGACTCATTCATCAACTAGAATCCCATTAAAATCGTCAGAGGCGTCAATGGATGATAAATCCACTAAAGAACCACACGGTGATTCGCCCATCTGTATCTCATACATATTACGAACACAACTGATAACAACGGATTCACGTGCAAGTTCCGCGTAGAACAGTCATGAAAATTACGCGAGAGCAAAACAGTGAAACCGAAAGAGCGCACTGATTACTGAACCTGGAAAAGATTATCGGTGGTATTCGAACTTGACTGAATTTTCCTACTTGGAAAGATACACGTCATCGCAATCATTGAGATGATCGACTTAAAGTCCGAACTAGACTAAAAACCAGACAGATAAAACTAGCTCCGGATAAATATTTGGAATTCGATGTAACGGGATCAAACGGGGAAAAATGAGCCAAGGAGGTCGGAAATAAACTCAAGGCATGTAAATGGATCTAGGTTTAGAACTCCAACCGGCAGGATCTTTCATACAGGGGGGCCTTACCAACCCTTGTTCCGATGTGGGGACAGCACAAAACTGCCAGACTAAACCGGAAAGAATATTCCATCGGATGGGTTTTCATCGGACTTCCTGAGATCTGCGGAATCAAAGATATCTTCGCAAAGGATAACGTTACCGGCATGATTAAATGCTTCGGGAGAAAAAGGAAAACAACTGATGCAGGTCGCAGACAAACGAGGGAATGACAGGCCAAAGTGGATTGGAACAGAATTACTGAAAGTCGATATAGAAGTTTTGTCCCGTCTTAGTTTGTTGAACTCAATTGGGAAAGCAGTTTGGTAGCCAGGTCAATAGACGGCAATTCGCCGTCGCCCGGTTCGTTACCACACCTGACCCAGTTTGACTTCATGTGGTTCTTTGCCACTCCAAGTTTCAGAGTCAAGATTTCAGAGCTCCCCACCCCGTGCAGTGGGTCCCAGTGGATTTGTGACGTTTAGCTTGTTTATTCAGTCCACAAACTTGAATACAGATAGTGTATCATCGAAACCATGGCGACGGATGAAAACAATCAGCGAAAAAGGGAGAAAACAATGTGTAAAATTCACAATATACGCCACTTCTTTTCTTCCTCATCTTCACATCATTGGCTAGCCATCGGGATCCATGATTTCTTCGTAAGCTTGATATTACGCGGTCGTCCAACCGAAGTAGAGGGATGAATTAGGGGACCCTACTAAGAGCCTTTACTCAAACGGTCTAACCCACAAGGTAGCAGGACGATCTGAAGGTCACGCAACCCACTGGGGGCCGGTGACTGATTGATTGTTCTGTCCATGCGCCCTTTGGATGGGACTAGACATCATAGGTAACCATTACATCCCTTCAATACGGATGCCGGAAAGCACACAACCGTATAATCATGAGCTGGCTGTGGCTGATTTGGAATCAGGGTTTAGCGAACTCCTCTTAGACCAATCACCACGGATCGGTCAACCCGGTGGAGGGCGCCGGGCATTCGCCTTCGTCTTGATGCTTTAGTAGGAACTCCTCTGTCATGAGAAACCAGTGTATGGGACTTCTTTAGCAGATGCTATTCCAGATGCCAGTCATTTGGGAGCATTTCGAGAGGCATTCAAGGTAAGCAGCCAATTCAGAGCCTGCAACACCCGCCTCTGGCCATGATCATGAGCATGATCATCATCGTTCAGCGTTAAACAGCAAGGCAAGCCTCACTGACCGATGCCTTTCCCCAGAGTTACACGTTTATATAAAAAGGGTGAATATCCAATGGGAACAGGGAGTGGACCTACACAGGTGGCAAAAGATAAGATGCTGCTGCAGCCAACAAACGAAACACAGTCTAACTGTACAAACGCATGTGTTTTCAATCATTCTGATTCGATAGAAAATGACAGCACGGTCGCCACTGTTCACGGTTCACTGCCATATCCTTCAGTGTCTCCAGTCATCTGGGTGACGGGACTTTCGGACCCCAACCAGGAAGACGTGAGACACCTACTTTACCTAACTTCGCTGTACATTTTCTCATCCCACATTGCCACGTCATCTGTTGGCCTCAACATGGCTTCCTCCATTTCTTAGGAGGAACACAAAATGAAGCACGGTATGGTAGACGAGTGTTCGTCATACGCAACCAGCGTAGTCTACTAGGTTTCATACGCTGAAACAAGCTATTCTCAGAAGTGGCACCCAATACCAGATTCCTAACCTCAATATTACTCACCCGGTCACTCCATCCAATCCAAGCCATACTACGTAAACATCGGTTGTCGAAAACCTCCAACCGACGAACATCGCCCACACGCATACTCCACGTCTCGCAACCATACAACAGAACTGAACGCACTGCAGCACAGTACACACGGCCTTTCAACTTCCGTGAAATATTAGGCCGACGCTACAAGTGCTTCAATCCAGCGTAAGCTGCACGAGCCTTGGATATACGCATACTTACCTCTAATCCCGAGCTACCATCGTTGGACACGCAGCTACCAAGATAGGTGAAACGGTCGTTAGTTCTTCTCCATCCAGTATCAAGTTTGTCGTCCAGTCCTGCAACAGCACTTTGCACTTTGAAGGTGCAAAGCACATGCCGAACCGAGTGACGGATCTCGACAGTCTATCTAGTGTGCATTGTGCATGGTCCACAGACTCGGAAAGGCACATGACGTCGTCTGCGTAATCTAGGTCGCATAGCTTCTTTTCATTTCCCAGTTCGATTCCCACATCCCGGAGATCTCCTAAAGCATCGTCCATCACCTCAACCATGATGAAGTTGGACAGGAACGGAGAGATGGGACACCTTTGTCGAACGCCACCAGTCGTTTCGAATGAACTTGATAGTTCAAAGTCTACCCTAACGCGAATACAAGTAAGCAGGCACAATGCTCGTAACAGGCTCACGAACGTCGTTGGCGTACGCTTCTGGTGGCGAGCACTGAATAGTGCGGTCGATCCACGGAGTCGGAAGCACCTTCAAGTCGAGAAAGACTACGATCGTGAGGCGGCGGTGTGTGGCGCGCTTCGAGTATCTGTCGAAAAGTGAATATCTAGTCAATGCAACCTCAACCTGCAAGAAATCCAGCCTGTTGTTCGCGGATATTACTCTCGCGAATCGGTGTCAAACGGCGCAGCATTATCGAAGCCAACACTTTAGTACCTATCGGAACTAAACTAATCCCACAATGATTGCTGCAGTCACTCCATGTACCAGAGCCTTTGCTCTTCCGAACAAGAGTGGCGAGGTTATCGTAAAAATCGTCTTTCTCCATTTCAGTGCTGCAGTCCTTTGGGGCGTATGCCGAAATAACAAATAAACTACGCTTAACACTACTATCCTTTCGGACGCCGACTGATCCCTGCAGTCTCATGGCACACAAGCGACTGTTGACTGGGATCCAGTCTAGAAAGGCTGTTCCAGCCTTCCCACTTAAGGCTATTCCTACACCACGTTGAATCAGCCTGAGCTGCTTCGTCTCCTGAAGTGCGAAGAAAATATCTTGACGAGACGTTTGGTGCAGTTAGTTGAATTACTCTACACGAATCCTGAATTCGTGTCTCATTCCCGCAGCAGACATCGATCGAAAGTGAGTCTACTGTCAGAGCCAAACAAACCTGTTGGCCAGCCTGTATTAAAGTGCACACATTGGAGGAGCCGAGATTCAGACGTTGACGAGACTTGAGAAAATGTGAGCTAACAGACTGAAAACCACCTCCTACACTACTTGACAATAAACCGTTGCGAACATCGAGCGTGTTATCAATGAAGATACTATGGGTAGGCAGAAGGGGCAAACAGATTGGATTGGAGACAGAAGAGACAGGTTGAATAAAGGAGGGAACCCTGAGCAGTAGCATACTTATCACTACCAAACCCGCTCGATGCAATGGACAGCGCCGTCCTGATTATCCTGCGCGACGACCGATGCAGTATGAGATTATTGGTAGACGTGTAACTTATGGGGACTGATAGACGGGTACTGCTAGGGAGTCCAGCCGCTCATTGGAAGAACGATTGGGGTACTCAACCAAAGCCTTTGGATCTGACAAGAACCTGACCGCAAGGCAGCGGTGCATGGTTGAGTGGAAGCCCATCTACTTGGATCAATCATTCTTCCACTCGTTGTGACAGTCCTAGGTCCAGTCTTCGTCAAAAGGAGTGGATCGCGGAAGGGTCGCTGGGTCCAGTGGATCAAAAACGCCAGATGCCTAACTGTGAGGAAGTGAATAAGATGCGTCAACAGTCGAATATTCAGCTTCCGAACAGTGGATAAGCAACCGGTCCCGACGACCTTCCCCCAGTTCTTTTCAAACTGGATGGGGCTATGGTGAAATCTCCTACCTTCTTGCTCTTTGATATTTCGAAAGAGGAACGCATTCCGTTATCGTGGGGCAAGTCACTGATTGTACCCATCTTCAAGAAGGGTACACGGTGCGACTGCAGCAATCACCGTGGGATTAGTTTGATTCCGATAGTTACTAAAGTGTTGGCTTCGATAATGCTGCGCCGTTTGACACCGATTCGCATGAGTAACATCGGCGAACGGCAGGCCGGATTTCTTGCAGGTTGAGGTTGCATTGACTAGATATTCACTTTTCGACAGATACTCGAAGCGCGCCACACACCGCCGCCTCACGATCGTAGTCTTTCTCGACTTGAAGGTGCTTCCGACTCCGTGGATCGACCGCACTATTCAGTGCTCGCCACCAGAAGCGTACGCCAACGACGTTCGTGAGCCTGTTACGAGCATTGTGCCTGCTTACTTGTATTCGCGTTAGGGTAGACTTTGAACTATCAAGTTCATTCGAAACGACTGGTGGCGTTCGACAAAGGTGTCCCATCTCTCCGTTCCTGTCCAACTTCATCATGGTTGAGGTGATGGACGATGCTTTAGGAGATCTCCGGGATGTGGGAATCGAACTGGGAAATGAAAAGAAGCTATGCGACCTAGATTACGCAGACGACGTCATGTGCCTTTCCGAGTCTGTGGACCATGCACAATGCACACTAGATAGACTGTCGAGATCCGTCACTCGGTTCGGCATGTGCTTTGCACCTTCAAAGTGCAAAGTGCTGTTGCAGGACTGGACGACAAACTTGATACTGGATGGAGAAGAACTAACGACCGTTTCACCTATCTTGGTAGCTGCGTGTCCAACGATGGTAGCTCGGGATTAGAGGTAAGTATGCGTATATCCAAGGCTCGTGCAGCTTACGCTGGATTGAAGCACTTGTAGCGTCGGCCTAATATTTCACGGAAGTTGAAAGGCCGTGTGTACTGTGCTGCAGTGCGNGAAGCGCGCCACACACCGCCGCCTCACGATCGTAGTCTTTCTCGACTTGAAGGTGCTTCCGACTCCGTGGATCGACCGCACTATTCAGTGCTCGCCACCAGAAGCGTACGCCAACGACGTTCGTGAGCCTGTTACGAGCATTGTGCCTGCTTACTTGTATTCGCGTTAGGGTAGACTTTGAACTATCAAGTTCATTCGAAACGACTGGTGGCGTTCGACAAAGGTGTCCCATCTCTCCGTTCCTGTCCAACTTCATCATGGTTGAGGTGATGGACGATGCTTTAGGAGATCTCCGGGATGTGGGAATCGAACTGGGAAATGAAAAGAAGCTATGCGACCTAGATTACGCAGACGACGTCATGTGCCTTTCCGAGTCTGTGGACCATGCACAATGCACACTAGATAGACTGTCGAGATCCGTCACTCGGTTCGGCATGTGCTTTGCACCTTCAAAGTGCAAAGTGCTGTTGCAGGACTGGACGACAAACTTGATACTGGATGGAGAAGAACTAACGACCGTTTCACCTATCTTGGTAGCTGCGTGTCCAACGATGGTAGCTCGGGATTAGAGGTAAGTATGCGTATATCCAAGGCTCGTGCAGCTTACGCTGGATTGAAGCACTTGTAGCGTCGGCCTAATATTTCACGGAAGTTGAAAGGCCGTGTGTACTGTGCTGCAGTGCGTTCAGTTCTGTTGTATGGTTGCGAGACGTGGAGTATGCGTGTGGGCGATGTTCGTCGGTTGGAGGTTTTCGACAACCGATGTTTACGTAGTATGGCTTGGATTGGATGGAGTGACCGGGTGAGTAATATTGAGGTTAGGAATCTGGTATTGGGTGCCACTTCTGAGAATAGCTTGTTTCAGCGTATGAAACCTAGTAGACTACGCTGGTTGCGTATGACGAACACTCGTCTACCATACCGTGCTTCATTTTGTGTTCCTCCTAAGAAATGGAGGAAGCCATGTTGAGGCCAACAGATGACGTGGCAATGTGGGATAAGAAAATGTACAGCGAAGTTAGGTAAAGTAGGTGTCTCACGTCTTCCTGGTTGGGGTCCGAAAGTCCCGTCACCCAGATGACTGGAGACACTGAATGATACGGCAATGAATCGCAAACATTGACAATCCTATTGCCATTTTCTACCAAATCACAATGATTAAAGCAGTGCGTTTGTACAGTTGGACTGTGTTCTCTGTGCTACTTGCAACAGCATCTCATGTTTTCGCGCTTGTGTGGGTCCACTGCCTGTTTCCCTTTGATATTCACAAATATTCACTCACTTGTGTTACACTGGGGAAAGGCATCGGTCAGTGAGGCTTGCCTTGCTGTTTAACGGTGAATGATGCTGATGGCGATGACTGATTATCGACTATCTACCTCGAACCGCCCCCTCTAACTTTTGCCTACCCAGGAGTACAACGTCCGATGAAGCAGTCGCTCTGTGGGCATACTCCGAATATGCCCGGGTTACCTTGGCCTATTCTGATTCAGGAACCATCGTGAAGACTGGACCCTAATCACAAACTCCGCTGACCATATTCCGCCAATACTATGAGGAGAACGGTGGACAAACACTTTTTATATCTTCTATGTTGGATATTCGATAATGATTCGGAATTATTTACTAGTACTCCATTGTTACTTTCTCCTAATTATAGTTTTTTTCTGCTGTTACTGATTCCTCGCAAGCAACAGGCTGGAACATTAACAGACCATTTTCTTCAAAAATCAGGTTATATTTTGGGAGACTACAATTATTAGGCCGTTACTGCTTAACAACCTGAACAAAAGACTCCGCGACGCGTTCATTTAGGGGCCTAAGACCAGAGATATCCAACAGACACCACTAAAGCATAAAACACAACGTCGTGTCAACGATCCTCAGAACTAAGGATCGGGATTAGGCATAGAAACAACGTGCTCTATTTCTGTTGTGTTTTCGAGTTTGATTGATCTATGCACATACTGAAACAAGAGACGCACAAGAGCACAAAGCCTGCGGCCTAGCGGGACACGAACCCACACTGAGAATTGGACATACTAGTCCAGACTCAATTCTTCAAGCCTCGTAATCGCACAACATATCGGACGGAACTGCTGGTCCACAGAATGGGCGGCCACAGAACAGAAAAATGGCGCGGAATACGAACAGCTAGTCCAACCCGCTAGCGGAAGAGAGAAGACCAACAGAGTACACTGCCCCGCGTTTATTGGTGACCCACAAATCCAAGTCAGAGATCAAGTGAACTCCATCGTTTATATGGTTGCTTGGTGGCCTTGGTCAATACGTTTAACGGAATGAGTTCCGATGAATAGTTTTGCGGGCATCTAAAACTTTTCGACCGCGCAATGTTTCAAATGACGTCAACTTCAAACTACGTGGAAAGGGGCAGGATTTCTGGGAAAATGAACAACAGAACCAAAACGTGCGGCAGCAAAACACTAGAATTGTCACTGGCCGTGGCACGTATAAATCTTTTGCGAATACTAAATAACCAAATGAGGTTAAGGCCTGCAGACAGTTTGGGCGCGGCGCTTGCCAAAAATCCCTCTGTAGTTTTCATATAAGGATCTTCCACTCTTATTTTAACTCTGCACAATCCTCGAGTCTTACGAGTTATTAGGAATCTTGTCCCCTATCCAGACTGATCTCAGGAGTTTTGTCAACTCCGATGTCAACATTTTCCCGCGATCCATTTTGTTCAAAGTGCAGATAGTGAAACCAGTTAAATTAAGCGAACTATTAGACCAGGCTTGCCTTGCTGTTTAGCGCCGAATAGTGAATTTTTTATTTTTGTGATTTAGTTATGCATTTTAATTAAACATTTCAGCAGAAATTCGTTCTAATTTTTTATAGAAAACCTTGTGATTTTACTTTCAGTGCCATTGCTTTCCATGCTGTTTTGGTTAAACGCTTATCTCCATTTTTTGGCATGATGACTCCAGATCCTATCCCCGTAGTGGCAATGCCCTTGCTATGAATAAACCGTTTGACATGATGTGACATCAAATAGGTACTATGATCAAGTTTTGAATAGATGAAGACAATGCAATAGAGGAAAATAAACAATTAGCGGAAGCAGGAATGATTGGTGTTACCAATGGGATGGAACATGGAAATTATAAAGGAAGACGAGGATACTCATCAACAATAGTTTGGAAATTGCGATTTCGGGTGACGTTAGGTAAGGGCCCTTTGAAGTCAACAAGCCAAATTTCAGTTGGATGAGTGATTTTATTGGGGTTGTTGTAAGAGTGCCGACAGAGCCGTGGTTTGTTAGCCTTAGAGGTGCAACAGCCCTAACTTCTTAGGCAGAGGATGGCAGGATTCTTTAACTCGCAAAATGTGTGAGGCGAGTAATGCCAGGGTGACCAGTGTTCATACCTTGTGTGTATTTCATGGATTATGCAAGAAACGCAGCAAAAGTTGCGGATTAGGCATCGGAGGCCGGATTTCCTCGGCCCGTCCACAAGCAATATCGAAATGGAAAGGAGGAAATTCTAGCTACCATCGCTGAATTCTGTCATTTTTCATTCTTCCTCTCTGGCGCATACCGTACATGAAGGAGGCGGTGACCCAAGGGAAGTGACGACCCAGGAGAAAATGACGCCACTTGTGGAAGGACTCGACAGCAGTATAAGCCTTCATTTTAACAGACAAACGACGTCGTTCAATACACGACAACATTCTTGAGAGGTTCGACACTGGTCCCCCATGTTGATTTAGTGTTTCTGCGATGGCAATAACACAGGCATCCATTTCGGTGAGCAGAAAGATGTTAGATCGATCAATGCTGACGGGTACGTCTTGACGTTCAAACTTTGACGTCTCAAGTACATGTTTGGCGTGACCAGGCAAATGGAAAACCGAATTATGAACCACTAAGTGAATACGGTCAAATTCCGAGTGATCTAACGGTACTGATGTGCAAACCGATCAAAAAGACGTGATTGTGCCCTCATTTTGGCTGGGTTGGATTATATCACGAGGAGATTTAAGTTATGCCTGATATTTCCAAACCCAGAAGGGTTATCGATGATGTACGAAGAATAGTCTTACTTTCGCTTAAAGTAAGACTAAAGCGACCGATCTTTCACGAAAACGCGCCACGTTTTCCTCATATTCCTTCGCTGTGTGTCCACATACGGTTGTGTTATAGACATCAACTTACGTATCCTTTCACAGGGATTCTTGGATGATTTGGTCACTCGTTCGCTAGAAACACGCTAGGCCGTTGGTCGCTTCAAAGTGAAATTCCCGAAACTGATAAGAATTATCACATGCCTCAAAAGCTTTCAATTGCTTTTCGTCACGCATGGACAGCGAGTGATAAGCACTTTAAAGGTCCACCATGCTGAAGATACTATACTGTGACCTTTGGTAACTTTAGAATCAATGTTCAAAAGCGAATAAACACCAGGGTAATTGAAAGGATTCACTACATGGCTGTAGTCGACAACCATATAACCTTTATGATTCGAATTAATTAAAACAAGAGCCCATACCTGCCAGAACAATACGGAAGGCTTACTAATTCACATCTTCACCACACCTTGAATTTCGCCTACGAAACAGTGCTCCTCATGTGAGAGGTGCCTGGATTTTTAGTGGTTGCTCTACATCCCTCAGATAAGTAGGCAAATAGGTGGGAGGCGGTAACACTGAATGGCGTCGACCTGCAGAAGGAAAAGCTCGCGATCGTTGTGGGCTATCTCAACCTTCGCATGCAGCCTTAGAAAATAATGATCACGCAGTGAATCGACAAAAGGTTGGGGGAAACCGATATCTTTATACTCGGTCAGAATTCGTTTTCATGTTTGACGTGCACGAAACAACGGCTCGGATTCGTTGAAGCCATGGCCCTTTTACTCCAGTGCTCAATTTATAACCTAGGCGTCATGCAGCCCCAGATGGGGTGTAACTTGCCCAGCCAACAGTATCAGTCAAGTTTACGAAGCTTTGTACCATTAACGGGCAAAATGCGAGATTAATTTCCAGTTGCCGCTGAGTGTTGAGTATGATGGGCACGAACTAGTAAGCCTATTCGTTTTCTTAGAAGAAACCCCAGACTTGCAAAAGTTGTGAAAGTGGGCCTTTTTATCACTTAGGTTACACATGGCATATGGAGTAAGATGAGGGGCATAACCACAAAAATAAAAGAATTGCTTTGTGGCAGCAAGGGTAAATGACCCAGCTAATTCGGCCGAGTCAGGTAGTTCTGCGAAGGAGGTTGTATTTGTATTAATTGCACCACAAGGCAAGAATCTCATTTGGTACATGAAATTCACTTGGTTGGTGGCCTTTCCAGATGTCTTGGTGACGTAGATTTTAGTTTTACTGTTAATTTTCAAAAAAACCTACATTTTCTCATTATTTCGAAATTGACGTTATTTGAAACATTGCCCGCAAAACTATTCATCAGAACTCATTCCGTGATTGGCTGTTAAACGTATTGACCAAGGCCACCAAGCAACCATATAAACGATGGAGTTCACTTGATCTCTGACTTGGATTTGTGGGTCACCAATAAACGCGGGGCAGTGTACTCTGTTGGTCCTCTCTCTTCCGCTAGCGGGTTGGACTAGCTGTTCGTATTCCGCGCCGTTTTTCTGTTCTGTGGCCGCTCATTCCGAGAAACCGCAGCTTCGTTCTGTTCGTTGCGTTACTACAGGGCTTGTTGGTTCCAGCACGCAAAATTGTCTACAGATTCTTTGTTATAGTGTCCTTCTAGACCACAGTTTTCATGCTTCTGGGCTATCGTGCGACGCTCGCGCCAACGTCTTGCGATTCTGCGTGTCCATAAACCAACCAAACTCGGAGACACAACGACCCGATAACCAAGCCAGTTTCCCTCCGGTCGGGGTTGTACTGGCCGACTTTCCAATCCGCGGCAGTTCTCACAACATTGAGATATGTTTCGTTAACTCAGGAATTTTGTATTTCTTGATTTGAAAGCTTCGTTTTATACATTTGCTCGTGCAATTTTTGGGCGTTTTCTTCTGTTGAAGCGTGTGCCATGGTAATTCATTTCACTCATTCAATCTCCATATGCAAACAACCGAGGTCTAGTTCGTGCTTATTAAGATCTGTCATCCGAGCTCACCACGAGAAGTGACACCCGCAAGAGTTGTCCGATTTAACCTTTTCTTTTCAATTTTGCCAATGAGATTGCTGTAATGACGGCCCTATCATCATGCAAGCGTGTTAGGCATAGAATATGCGGACGATATTGTGCTAATGAGTGAAGGGTCCAGTAAGTTGCTATTTTTCCTCGTTCGTCTGAGCGCTAATGCAGGTAGTGTTTGGCGTGGGTTTTGCATCTTCGAAGTGCGAACTTCTGTTGTAGGCCTGGATTAGCTCAAGCCAAATTTTGTTCCTGCAGAACGACCACTAGGTGATGTGGATAGACTTAATTACTTGGGTAGTTGTACCTCGTCTTTTGGTCGCATATTGGATAAAATGTCTTGGGGCATGTCGAGGGCTCGACTGGTGCTTTCTAATTTGAGTTATTTATGGCCTCGACGTGATATTCGGTTGTCGACCTGAGATCGACTATTCGTAACAGCGGTGAAATTCGTGCTGCTCTACGACCCTGAACATGGCTGTTATGATCAGACCTATTACGGTTTCAGTCAGTGAGATAATGGGAGTGAAAACGAGTGACCTGTTCATAAGAACCTATTCATCTCACTGACGAGCAATCTGTTGTAATTAAAAGGAATAACGATAAGAAATCTGACAGTGGAATATCGATGCATAATTCAGAATCATTTAGGGATTTTCCACAGTTCTCCTTGCTGATTTGAAAAAAACATCAAACAAAATTTGTGCAGAGACTGAGAATTGTGAGATGCGCCTAATAAAGATGTTGGGAGATATAACCGATAAGAGGTTACGATTCTATGCTTTTTTGGTTGTAGGGACGAGTTATCTGTTTTGTTTAAGTTTCCTATAACTGAATAATATTTGCGTTTTCAGGTTTTATTGTGCTAAACTGTAATTTTCGTTACGTCACTTATCATTAGAGTGCGTGATTTTAGTATCGGCGGTAATCTGTGCCATCGGTTTCGATGTGCCCTGGCGGAACCATCTGCTGGCTTCTTCGTGTCAATATTTGCGGTCACAATCATGTACTTCTCCCAGAGGGGCCTACAAATGCCATGTTTTCTTCCGTACGAGAAGCGGACATGGGCATAAATCGGGTTGCACTCGATGGGATCCATTTCTTCGACTAAGGGTTTTCTCTTGGGCGTAGATTCTCTTTTGACAGCATTTTTCCTGGAGTGCCTAGCCAACTCGGTGGGGAGGTGCTAATAGTGAGTTATTATTGCTAAAAATGTGAAGCAAACTTTCCAAATTTTCAACTGTTTGAAGGATCTCTGGTGGTTCTCACTTCCAACAAGAAAGCTTATGCACTACAAGTGAAAAAACACGCCCCATGGTTTTGCATACCAGTTTGCTTTTCCAGTTCAGCTTTTCATTTATTTTTGCAGGTTCTTTAAAAGTCCTTAGAATACTTCGCCGGGAGCTTTCAATAGTAATCCGCGTGTTTTTCTTACAATTAAGCGAGATTTCCCTTAATCTTTGTTAATAACGTGGTCCCCACTTGGAAGATTTGCACACACAATACTTTCAGAACATACACATTCTCTGCACAGCGGTCTTTCAAGGTATCTCTCTGATGCTTCAACAAAACCTGCCTTTCGTTCCGTGTCATCAAGAGTTATTATTCATAAGTAGACTCGCAAATCATGGTGATTGACAGACAGATGCTGCTAGGGAATCCAGCCGATGATTGGAAGTACTATTCGGGTTCTCAACCAAAACTTTTTTTCTGGCAAGCACCTGACCGAAAGGCAGCAGGGAACAGTTGAATGGAAGCCTGCTTGGATCAATTATTCTGCTACTCGCTTTACCGACTGAACTGCAGGCTGAAATGAACAAATTGTCGAGACTATCTGGAAGCTGCTTTGTCAGACCTCTACTTAGTGTCATTTCAGGCATGATGCGATCATCGTCTTGCAGGTATGTTTTCGCGATCCAGTAATCACCATAACTCCAATTTGGCACCCAATCAGACTATTTGTCTCCTGTTTTCAGAGCTCGCACTCGAACAACCGCGTTGCTAACGCTTCCTTCCTCGTGATGGCGATTCCAAATCTGCTATCCTATCATTTCTGCTAGGAACCTGTTAGCTAGAACTGGCGCTCCAGTTCTGGCCCGATCAACCGAAACTACGCCGATAATCGCATTGGATATTTTAACTTGCATCCTTACATTTGGATAAAACCGCGATTACTAATATCCCCGGAACGGTTTACGCACCTCATATTCCCCAACCGTACTGCTGACTAAGATCAAAATGCTGTGACAACAAAAATGACAGCATAGAGGACATTCTTTGCCAATGTATTTAATGATTGTTCTTACACAAAATTTCTGTTATCTGACGCACCTCCCGGTGCAGCTTACTGCCATCCGTATGTAAATATACTCACTATTCTTGGGAGTTCCCTATCCAAAGCCTCACAAATTTCCTCCAGATAGTTTGAGACAGTCTTTAAATTCTTCCTCCGCTCTCATCATTTTTTGGCCATTTGTTGTCAGATACGTGTGTTATCCAGTTTGTCTGACGTTCCGTCTAACTTTCACCACTTCCATCCAGTTGCCTCATCACCAATGCTTTTTATCACTTCAGCTAAACGTTTCCGCCAATTACGTAACGCTGCTGGCGTTCGATGGCTCCGGCCATTTCTCGACATCCTCTTTTGAGCTTCCTCCATGTTTTGCACCAGCAATGAGCACATTTAGTGCACCTAAACGCGAAATGGCTCCTGGTCCGCTGCTTGCAAACAGTCTTGAGAAATTAGTTCTCTATATTTTTGCTTTTCACGGGCATACTTGTGTTTTTGCCGTTGCTTTGCAGCATCACATTTCACTTTCTAGCGTGCTTCTGCAGCGATTTAAAGATTCTGCCACCCTCTTATCCCATTTGGTTTCTTTTATTTGCATTTCCTGGCCGTCATCCTTGTAAAAATTTGATCCTGCATTGCGCATGTCTCTCGCAAATCGTGAAATATACATCATCATTATTGTTGTTGTTGTTGTTATTATTATAAAGGCCATCCTTTGCAGCTCCTTGGGCTATGGTGGCATACGAGCCGATCCATCTGGTCGAGGTGGGGTTTCGTTGTGACAGACCTATTTGAAAACATTGGCGTTGTTGTAACGGCGCAGTCTGGGGAAGGTACTTGATAAGTTTGAACGCAGTCTTTTGAACCTAAAGGAAACATACGTGGATTTTAGCGTAAGACAATTGTTGAAACAGATTAGTTTCAATGTGCAGTAATTTATTCAGTTAGACAGCTTCTCCCACAAAGTGATGAAATTGTCCGAAATGGTTAGCAAACCCTTGGTGGACTAGGTATGAGGTGTGAAAAGTAGGTGCAGCATATGATAAATCTTTGTATAAAATTACTCTACAGTTGATAACTCAACGCTGTCCTTAGAATATGTAATTGGTCGACGTTTCGGCTATCTTGAATAGCCCTTCTCGAGGCAAGGTTTTACCATCAAATGAGCTGGAATAAAAGATTTATATCAACCGGTATCACACGATCGTTCGTGGGACTTAGGAAGAAAAATTTCGATGACCACTTTGAAATAGCATCAGTCTATCTATGTCATAAAAGCTGATGAGGCATCTTAATGGTTATCATACACCGTTCACGCAACTGAAGAAAAGTTTTGAAAATCATAACAAATAGGCAATATAAAGTGGCTGAAGAAGAGGAGGAATGCGCAACGCTTAGCAAAACAAACGTTCGTACTTGCAAGTATTCGTCTAGTATGAAAAATAAACTTGGAAATTTCCTGTGGTGCGCATCGGCGGCTAAAACCAGCAGACCAGGGAGGTTCTGTGGACCACCAAAAACTCAAAAACCTGGAGAATCCATCCGCCCAAGTTTTGCTTGTAGGCCCAGTGGAACACGTACTTCGGGAAATACATCAGTGGTCTTTTGAAACCGCCCGAAAGGGTAGCAGTGAGTAGAATCAGTGATGCTTTTTAATTTGCCAAGATTAAGAAAACTGTCAAGCTAGAAAAGGTACGAAACTATTGTTAGTTCTGATTTGACATTTTTATACACAAGCATCCCCAATAAGGAAGGTTTGGAATTTCCGCATTCCATATAATCAATCGACACTTCGCCAAAGGAACGGTGTATTCTAACCTCAGTCGATATTTTTACTGCGTTAGAACCATCTCATATCCGCCTAATTCACCTTAAAACACTGCACAACCAGTCTCTAAGGGTTGCCACGGTTCCTCTTATGCGACCAGTCGTTGCCAACCTTTAATTATATTCTGTTGAATCCAACGCATCGGCCTCATTTCGCGACGCTCCGCTTACTTGCGCAAGATATGTTGATGACACATTTGTATTAATGATGTCGCGATAAAAGGAAGATTGCTTCCGTTGCCTGAACATATGGTGCGACTCAATGAATGTTACGACGACGTCCGAGGACAGGAAAAGGACGATAATGTTTCTGGATTGTTATCGAACATTAAGTGACACACAGACCTTCAACAGAAGCATCCACGGGAAACTCGCGCACTCCCGAAGGTATCTAGATTTTCAATCGATCCAACCCCAGTGCATAAAACGAGCACTCATTTAGTCGCTGGCCAACCGAGTTGACTGACTGTGCAGAGGAAGAACAACGCGCGGTCAGGATGCTCATTGATTGAACGATGTGTTTCAAGATAACGAGTTTCCACCACAACTAAAATTACACGAGCTACCAAGAGGAAAACGCGAAAAGAAGAGTGGTGAGCTTCTATCTGCAAACTATTCGGACCAGTTACACCAAAGGCCATCAGAAAAATTCTGAGTGCCTATAATATCCTCACGTTTTCCCCAAGGACAAAAGGCTACAACAAATACAGACTAAAACAAAAGACTGTACACACCTTAGATCATGGTAACTGCATTTAAAACACCGGCTCCACGGACCGTCCAGCAGAATATATTGGATAGACCAGGTTGGGACCCAGGAACATAGGCGGAAAGAGAAGTATCGACCAACTGACGGAGCCACTTAATAAAAACTGGAACGAGACATTGCAATCGCACTTAACGCTATAGCCGAAGGTCGCACAGTGAACCACGATAACACCAAGATTTTTTAAAATGAAATCTAAACCTAAACTAAGCGCTTGAGCGCGGAAGCCGTGCCAGTCGGCGCCCACCCGACAAGTATCAACAGGAATGACGGAGTAGAAATCTCCGGCACTTGTAGTGGACTATCATAATTAGTGAGAAAGCACCATGACAACCGAGAAAGTGTAATGACCCCAGTAGGCACTGACAGCGAGAACACAGGCCAGGTGACTTAATACCCACTCGCCCCTTACAACTCAGCCTACAGCCGACAACTATCCAACCACTCACTCGGGCACAGTGACCCACAGACACTCAACTTTATGCGGACGGGGAACAAATTTTCCACACTTACGCACGCAAATGGACATGTGATACTAATTGACATATAACCACTAGTCCAGATCATCTGATTGCGAACCCTTCTTTGAGAATGATCGCACAAATTAGCCAAAACGTCGGCCAGTTACAGATTCCGGCCTACAGCGCTTTGCTGTTAGCATCTGAGCAATCACAACTGCAAAATTTTATAGTAACTGGAGGCAGAGATCCGTCGTCTGAGGTGGGCGGGGCAATGTGCAACAGCATGAGGCTGACAATTCATAGTTACTTTCGGTTGGTATTTTACGACAGCAAAGAACAAGGAAGGGATAAGCAACATGTCACGGCCATACTCCTGATTGCTGGCTCGCCCCCAATAGCAATAGTTTTGAAGTACTACCAAAAGGGTATGTTGCGGTGTTTGCGGGCAGAACAACCGGAGCCCATCCCAGTGGAATTTCCGGGTATGTGCTGGCGGGTCCTTCTTTTGTTTCGACGTTGTGCATTAATACAACAACCACATAGGCGCTTACGGGTCACACCAAGCCATCCGACATACTTAGGAACCTGCTCGAAAGTTTGCAAAAACTGGGTTAGAATACTGCAAACTCGTGTCGCCCAAGGGAGATCAAGCCATCAAAACGGAATGCGCTGCACCACTGAACACCTCCACTCCAAAAACAGGGGTAATAAAACCTGTGATAAACGGGAAGTCGAGGGGCTAAAATTCAACACAGACAGCTGAAAGAAAGCCGCCGCAAGTGTACATTTTGTACCAAGGACTGAAATATTTAGGGCAGAAAATGTAGTTCAAGCACGGCAGTAAAAATATAAAAGCCGGCTGCAGCGGCTCTGCAGCCTGCGTAGATGTTTCAGCTAATCCCGCTGAACCAAACTGTCGGTGTTCGATCCTCCGAAGGTGCTTCCTGGAATCCGGAGGGAGGCCGCAAAACAAAGCGTGCTACCACGGTCACTGCGTCCGTGGACAGCACAGGTGAAGCCATAGTGAGCACAATAGTGAGGAATAAACCTTTGCAAGTGAACTATAGCCACAATACCCCAACGCCCTTAGGGCGTAAGGGAAATAAGGTGAAATAGCTGCTATGACTACAGGACATAATGTTCTTACAAGTGCATGAACCTGGGGCTACAAAACGCCCGAGGAATTGCGCATGAGAGACCATGTAACGGAAAAACATAAGGGAATTTACGGTAGGCAAGGAGGTAAAGCAACCATACCCATGCATCGGGACTTCATAAACCGGAGCGCGCCAGTAACAACACACTCGACGAAGTTGCAGGTTCCTAAGTGAAATGACATGTATTGCGTGTGAGTACACAGAATCTGAACTACGGACAGTAAGGAAAAACCCAAATTTGGGTCTGATACGAACCCGGAAGGAGAGGTCAATATTACGGGAGCTTCAGTTTTCAAGACATCGACCGGGAGAGCGGGAGTGCTTAGAAAGGAAATCCAGGATAATTCTATAATGGCTATTTTTACCTGGACTGGCTTAGCAGGCAAGGCAGTATGCTAGGCCTAGATTAGTTTGGTGCCCAACGCCACTAAGCTTGGTGATCACAAGGTATCAAGGGGGCATAAGAAAGGCAACAACCGAGTAGTCGCTAGGTAAAGTGACCATGTGGTAATTAAATTTGTGCTGAATGATTCACCAGCTAGATTCTGTTACGTGTTATGGTGGGCTGAGAATTGGAGAAAAGATAAGGGCTGCAGCACCGGCGTCCTGATTACGGGAAAACGAAAACCCGGCCGTAGAGGAGAGGCGGTCAGTAACTAGAAGCAGACTAATCGGACCGGTTGAGGAGTTTATCTCTGCCAGGTTCATTAAAACCAATCGTCACTCATCAGGGTAGCGTCCAAAAATAAAGCGAGGAATAAGAACTCCAAAGAGATGGACAACGTACGAAGTGTACCGTATCAAAAGCTATAGAAAACCTCGCAATAATGCACAGGCGCTTCAACGAAAAAGAAAATGCTTGTTTGAATGTAAACTAGCAAGAAATATCAAAGCAAAATCCAAAGCATACTGAAGGTATGCAGCATAAGAACAAATCCGACTGAGTCGTCGAACTAGGACAACCGGACAGGAACCTAACTCTGAACGAATCCGAAAGAATAGTTTACTTAAAAACGTTCTAAGGTATTTTTGCTCGACTTATGAAGCCCATGCCAACATAGAAACCTCTGAATATGCCAAGATCCCGGAAATTTTGGAACCCTTTACACCGGGTGAACAGATTGCAATATAGTTCAGCAAGCTGAGTAAGTTTAAAGCCGTCGGCTGTCTCGGAATTAAGCAGGCGGTCGTTTGGCTACTGCAGCCTCCGTCATGCAGCTTTACAGTACTTCCTTCCGAGAGGAAAATGTGCCCGAAGATTGAAAATCTGCAACAGCAGTGGGAATATACAAAAGCGAGTCTAGACAAGGATCGAAAATAAACAGCTGGGTAAGTTTTACCTACGTCTTATGCAAGTGCTTGGAGAGGATCATCAGATGTTGGATATGCGAGGATATAGGGAATATCAATAACATTTCAATGGCATGGACCGATCTGCTGTTACTGAAAGAGTTAGCAAAACGCATAGGATAGGTTCACCTAGTGAAATTATGGTAAACTAACGTTAGCAATGCTTTAGATTCAGTCAACCACGATCGTTTTGGGACACAAGACGAATGGAATAGAAATAAGCGGATGACCTCCTGCAGAGACCAGAGGGGGGGTGCAGCGGAGGATTCCCAAGACAATAGGCTGAGCGCAACTATTAGGACCCTTAAACAGTTCGAACAGCGCACGGCGGATAAGGTGAGAGAACTTTTCTTAGATGTCGATGCAAATGCAATAACCTAATTAAGGTGGTCAAAATAGCAGAGCGTCTTTCGGACGTAAAACATGAGGAACGTTTCACTCTTATTCCATACAAGGGAATCCGAGGACATAGTACGAGACTGCAGGGCGACCAAGGAAGGCTTCAAATGAGAGCTGAGGTCTTGGCCAATAAGATGATTCCATTATGGAACCGACTTCCAGAATATGCTGTTAAGAGTACTGATGCTAATTGATCTAAAGAGGCTCTGGATGCCTAGTAGATGGCGGCATGCCCAGAGCCGAAACAGTTAGTTCCAGGTTTGAGCACGACGCACGCTGTAGTGGCAGTAGCCGTACAACAACGGAGGCTCATTTTAATTCTCTTCACTAGATTTAGACGATGCTTGAAAGGCCGACTTCAAAAGCTTGGAAATGAAGCTCCGTGGGGACACGGGGTCCACGCACCTGGCAATGCTGACAGGGAGGGCTTGGGGGAAGTCACTGCTGTGTGCTAGAAAGAATCTGCTAGAATGGAACCCTGTGTTTCATCTGCAATGGCTGGCGCTGGTTGTGAGGAGGCGTTCCACACCGTCACCGTAAAAGTTCGGCCGGTTAAAGAGCTGCTTATGGCTTCTGTTTTGAGGTCAACATTGCCATAGCTCTGAAGCATATAGAGAAGTGGAATATGGAGAACTCTATCAAGGGCCCTGGTGAAGTCTAAAAGGGCGGCATGTAATGTATGGCCACCGTTTTACGCCTTCACCAGGTTTTCCATCAATGTTAGCATATAGGAGATGCTTTATCCACCATGAACAAAGCCATATCAGGAATGGTATAGATTGTTGTTCGAACGCAGGTGCCGGAGCAAAAAGTCATTCGGAATGCGCTCAAAAGCTTCTGATCAGGACAGTGGTTAGACTCATTGGCAGCTAGTTAAATGGGAGATGCCAGCTATCTCTCTTAAAAATAGTTGTAATGGCCGCCGTGTTTTCGAGTCTGGGGAAGACGTCACTATTGGCACATAACTGGAAGAAGGAAAAGTAAGAACTTCTTTCTCCTGTCAGCCCTGTCTTTTAAGATATGCGGAAAGATTAGGTCGCGGCTTATGCAGCAATACGAGTTTGTACTTCGGAACCCTCCGGAAACTGCACTGGCATAAACAACAACGCGATTCAGTGTGGTTTTTAAAACACAGGGTAAAGGTGGGGATGGGCAGTTATCGACTTGGAGCCAAAATGGCTGGGGAGATGTGAGGTAAAACTCTTGCTACGATGGGCGGATGCGAGAAGATCACCCTATGTGGTGGTGACATGACGTTCAGGAGTCGCATGTATCAAAAGAAAAATACTTTTTAAAATGTGCTCGCGTGAGGGCGGTCCGTTGCACGCTCGATAAATGCTGCCTTGTTTTGGGCCTGCGTAGTTTGCGGCTAATCTGGGCGTTTTCCGCTTTTCGTCTACGACTAGTCAACTACCATCCAGCAAGGAGATGTGATGTTTCTTCTGAGAATTATCCAATGCTTCCGGAGAGGTGTTGTCTGCTATGGTGTGAGAGTCTGAACCAAGGTATGAATTAGCTACCTGCCAATAGGATGAGCACTTCCAGCTTCTCAGCGATGTTATCCACAGAAATTCCCTGCCCTATGACATTCAGTTAGGCGTGGAAGAAGGCGTTCGTGGAATCAAATTTGGTTAATAAGAAGTACCTAACTGTTTTTGAGGAGAAGCATGGTCATCTATCAACGAAATCAGCTAGTTAAATCATGTGGTCAATCTTCCCAACTGGTTGCAGATGTCTGACCAGTTTGATTTGTCCGTGTTTATTGTGATAAGCAGGTGGAGGATAAAAGGGGATTGTCCCAACGGATATCCCGTTGTACCCCTTAATTAGTACGTCCAGATTTTTCGGAGAACAACAATTACTGGGGGTTAACCATGTTCATGGCCACTTGCACAAGCTGCTCAGCAGACAACTAAAGTCCCAAGTAATTAATCATGAGCCCCTTCAGGGAGCTTGGGACTATTGTGAAGTCATCGTTGTGCTACGGGTTACAGGCTGAAAGGTGATAGGCTACTCCCAGAATGACTGATTCCAACCGCGAGAAGATTAACCGTAATTTCTCGGCAGTGGTTGGTTAGAGCGCCTCGGTTAACGCGGGAGTTATCATGGTTAACGATCAAGCCTACTTCACGCCCCCACCAGAATCTTGTCTGGTAGTGAAGCTTTGAGCCAAGAACATCTGAGGTTAGCCAAGTTTCTGTGAGGGCTGATGTGAAGATTAGTGTTGAGGACTGCCAATGGATTTGTGGCAGTTTGTTGGGAAGACTTAGGGAGCCGCTGCAAAGACACTTGCGCACGTGTTCAGGAACTAGTGCAGTACTGCTGCCGTCAGTCGGTTTGTCGATGGGGATGGGAGGAACAGCAAAAGACATGTGTGGGTTGAAGGCATTGTTTAGAATGAGAGTTTGGATGTAGTGGTCTTAGGTGGAGATAAAGGTAGGGCTGGTGGAAGGGGATTTTACCACCCAACCTGGGTGGCAACTGCCCGGGTGGATGGTTCACCTTGCTGCCTTCCGAGAAGAGGACGAAGCATTTTGTGGTTTCTCTCTGATTCCGTCCTCTGCTACTTTGGAGCTTCTATTCCGAGGGGCCGTTGTGCCGAGGGTGGCTTGGTTACTAGCAGAAACGTTTTGTTATGGTTTATCATTGACAAGTCTCACAAACGGCGGCACGCTGCGGGTTTTGGACTTATGTTACCTGTAGTGTACAACTTGCTTCTAGCCAAATTTTGCTTTTCCTTATAGTAATTTCTCGTTGTTTATTACTGGTTGTGCTTGCTGCGGCCGGAGAGACAGTGGGCAGTTCTTCTATAGCGAGAGATTGAGTAGTTGAGTCTTCAAGGTGGGTTTCCATGACAGCAAGAAAGCCATTATTGTGCATTCTTTGCTTTGAGAAGGTCATCGCTCAGGATTCGATTAACGATATCAGAGGCGAAGCAGCTTTCCGCTTCCTATTTGCCCAACTCTTTTGTTTGTCTCATTAGCTTTTCGTTTTTAGAGATAAGTTGCCCCAAGAAAAGTGGTTATTCTTCTTTAATATAACTCCATCTACACGGTTTGTGCTCTTTCCCGCTAAGCATTTGCATTAGCCTCCGATGGGACAAGAGAGTTTGGGATGACTGAATCCCTCTGCGTATACATAATCAGGATAGACCTAGCGGGTACGTCTAACCCAGGAAGTTGCGCACGCGGTGTCGTAAAATATCCCTGCGGCACCAAATCCCTGTTACCCTCGATACTGTGCAAGATTTTTGGCTAACCCGCAGTTGGTAAGGCCTTTATAACTAGGAACATCATTGAGTCAACCTCATTCTAAAGAAGACCTGCTGTCCCACAAAGCTCAGGAATTTCCATTACCATCATTTGTACCTCTGACCTCACATGTTTAGTTTGCACTGGGGTCTCTGGGAAAGTAACTCAAAGGGTGAAAGAGGGCCGGGAAGGAAGGAGAATGTCTGTCACTTCAGAATGGGAAAGGTATCATCGTTGAGGTCACAAATATTAATGGGAAATCCATGGCGGACAACCGTAGCAGGAATTGCCAATGGTGAAGAGCTATCCAAAATGAAACTTTGGTTTTCTGCAATAAAATGAGGATTATTGCTAGAGCAAGTGTGATTTTTTAGTGTATTGTTTTTGACAAACGGTGTGAACAATTTTCGTCAACTTATAAGTTGTTTTGACTGGCTTCCGATTGTAGGTGGCCCACCAAAATCCACGTCATTTGCGTTTCAACGGCCGCTACGGCTATAAATACGGAGGGGACTGCTGTTTGTGTAGATGAATTTGATAGTTCTTTGCGCATCATTTCCTCAGTTTGTTCAAGTTTTTGGCGTCTTAGTGCTAATTACGCTCCTTTGAACACTGGAATCCTTTCACAAATTCACAGTTTTAACCTGAAGAACCATCTTTGAGTACTCACAAGTTCTCTCCCCATTTCTTCTCTTCATTGCCTTGTTAAACGTTGCTGTGTTCATAAACGTCGGAAAAGTTATGTGGTCGTAGGTAAGTCCATCAATCTTTCAAGCAATCTTTATCTACGAATTTACAGATGTTGAACTTCCGCTTCTCGCCATGTTGCACACTTTCGTGAGCAATGCAAGTTTAGTGGAAGTTATTTTTGACATAACCGCACCCTCCCCCTAGAGCATGGAGGTTATTACGGTCACAATCGGAAGTTAATTGAAGAACAAGGAGCTCAAGTGTTGGGCGTTTTGGAAGTTTTCTGTTATGTTTAAGAGACCTGCACATATTTCAGGGGAAAGCTGAAAAGGCTGTTCACAGATCAGAACATGAATGGCCTCTAGCGTAAGGTTCGGTTGCTTCTGGTGCTCGGCACTAAATAGCTTTTTGGTCGAAGGCGCTGTTGGTGGAAGTCCCTCATCGGAGGAACTGCTTATTAGCATAATTTGGCATGTGTTTGGTCACGTAATCGGGTTTGGGTATCATTATTTAATGGGGTTAGATGTCCCTCATTTCCGATGCTTGAAAGGCACTTGCATGTGATCATTGGCTTTATGTAAAGAATTGGTTGACCGTTTGTTACATGAACTGCGAAACGTGGCTAAATTTCTAGGGATAGAAAAAATGCATCGATTACTTTTCCGTAATTGAGAACACCATTGCCGTGGTGCACATGGTAGATGACTTCGAAGTGAATGCATTGGCTAGTGACCACGGTACTGGTAGCAACGGGAAGAAAATTTTGGAAAACTGGTTGAGCACGTCTCCATCAGACCATCATCCATACGAGTGCCCAAGTCTCCAAAACGCAGAGCATCGGTTGCTCCGAGAGAAGCCGATGACGTCAACATATAAGTCATTGACTGTCCCTTAAAATTAGTTTACTTCGGGATGTACAGAGTCAAAAATTCTGACGGTTACAGACTACCTATCGGAGCGGCGCAAATTAGCAGCCGAATAAAGATTTGAATGGAACAGCCGAATGGGTGCAGAATCAAATTTGTTAGGGCTGATTTAACTTTAGTTGCATCAAAAACATGCATCAGGACCTGAATGTCTGCATTCACTTTTGTTTTCTCGAGGCACTAACATATGTGTACGTCATTGCTTTCATGGCTGTGAACAGCGCGTTTCATTTAAAATTTCCGTGTACAATGCAGGTGCATATCACGAACAAAAGACCGCGTGAGACAAAAGAAGCGGAATCAGGAAGTTACGGAAACCAACGAGGAATAATGAAACAAGGTCCGCTAAAGTTTCGGGATGGCCGTGAATACAAACTCGGTACATTTACGATCACTACCATCTGATTACGAACACCGATTCCTAAGACGGTTTATTACAGTGACTACTTTGAGGTATGCATTACTTTGTCGATGCATGAGTCTTATCTTACCTGTCTTACAACGGCGGGATTTTGAAAGCTATCGGCGTATGGAGGTGTGAACGACTTGTCCGCCCCCGAGAAATGGCCATGTTTTTTGGAGGCATTCAAATCGCTGGACGCCACATGTCCACCCGCGATAATCGGTGGCGTTGCAAACTGTCTATCGCGCCATAACTGGCCACATTTGCTGTTAACTGCCTACTGGTTGGAAAAGTTGTGAAAAGTTGATGAATAAGAAAAAGCCATACCATGTGGAATATGTGCATGTAATGTAGTTCAGAAAAATACAAAAGTCGATTGGGTATGAGTCGTAAAATGTAGCAGCTGTCATAGTAAAAATGACCATTTTCTGTTTGTTTCATAACTTAGAGATACATATCTTTCTTCCCAGAATGGTAACATTCAGCTTTTGTTTGCTGCATAATCGAAAATATATATTTGTTTGCTACAAAATCGTATCACATATAACTATCTCCTCGTCTAAGCAGCCTAAGAGTATCCTGTCCGACATTTTTCCAGTCATCCATCAACCGAAACTTAAGCCTAGGGCTATTTGTCTTGAGCACTGTAACAAGACGGCTGAACTTTTCCCTCGCCTATCGCAAACCTACTTGGCATTGGCGAAAGTTTCCATGACGCCCATCACGTGTACCTCTTGCGCTGCGGGTTAACTTGCGATTATGCACGTTTTATCGGTCGTGAGATCGGTGGAAGGAGTGGCTGCGTTGAAGACAACATCCCACCACCTTGTATTGTCTACTTACTGCACTCAACATGACGAAAGCTAGACAATTTATATATGGAAATCTGCAATTCAAGATTAATTGAAAGGATAACAGAATTGCGACCACATAGACGTCTCCAACTTCTACGGACGCAGCGGTACTTGACACAGTAATAAGGAAGAGATGACGGAAGGGAGCGTGGATGCACACGGAGAAAATTATCACAGCTAACACTGCGATATTTATAAAATGACTAAGTATCTGACGCTGGAAACCCGAGAATCACACTGAATCTCTAAGAAACTGAAATAAGTCCAATGAACAAATTGCAAAATTTATCCACACGAGCACCGATGGCAGCCATGGTAGAGCAACTGTCGCGGTTTTTGGTTGATTATCTATTTATATTGACCAACCTCATATTAACAAATCAACAGGCCGATGAATTTTACTTATTTGCAACTTCCGAAAGATGAAAACTAATGCCCTACATTCATTTTTGTATTAAATCTCATTTTAACACAGCAGCAACATTTCAAGATGAATAACTCGTTACTATTGCGTGCAGGTTATTCTCCTTACCTAGTAGTTATCTCGGCTGGCCGCGCGTAGGCATTGAAATGTGTGGAATCTATTTTTCATATGCACGCATATAGCTGCTGTTAGACATGCTCACGCAGCTATGGACAGATGCATAATTTACCTTCATACTTTTACTCATATAGGCTTGCCAATGAGAGAAATTTGCGTATTCGTATGTGAATGTTTAAAGGTATATGCGGCGGGCTTGTTTACCCGTGCATGTGTCGAAAACAATAAACCGGTTATATGTGACACCAGAATGTGAATACCTGTATACTTATGGATGCATACTAATACCAACCCATATGTTAGTTATACACATAAGCATAATAAAGAACATTTTTATGCACTTACCTACATATACAGATATATAAGCAGTCCCCGCAACACTACCGATCTATTGGAGCACCATGGAAACGCAGAAATAGCAAAAACAAAATGGCTATTTTTACACTGGAAGCCCGTTAAGTTCGTGGTCTCGGCATGCAAAAAATTAATTTACCCAATTTTCCTAGCACAATCGCCCTACTTTTTCAAAAAGCATCAGCCCTACGAACTGTTCAGTATGCTACAGATTGGACAAATGGTCCTACTAGGCATGCAGTAGCAAACGTCACCTGCTGAAGCGCGGTGGACGGTTTCTGGCATAACCAATAAGCGCTGGTGGACAAATGGCGCCCCACTATTTGAGTGACCGCCAAATGTGGCCGTTTCGTGGGGGTGGAAAAATCGTCAATACCGGACCTACCATGCAACATTAAACCGTGCTGCGCCTGCCAAGTTCATTTCGGGACAAAGCCTAGAATTCGGGAAAATTAAGAAATGAACTTATTAGTGCCATGCATGCTGAAGGAAGGCGACTCACGTAAAACTATGGCATACCCTCTGATACCTGTCGCCAACCGTCCGGCCATAAGTTGCCAGCGAGAACTCGCTTTGGAGTGATGCGCTGCACTCTATACAGCCGTATCCCTTGTGATCAGGTTATATTGGAGTGAGCTGTTCTAGGCTTACCGTAAATGGGATAAAAGCAGAGAGCAGAGTGGCAAAGATGCGTATGGTATTACAACTGCAAGTGTTAGATAATGGGCAATAAGATAGAATGGCGGTGAGGATAGGATGGATGATTAGTGGCACAGTCCTTGCAAAAGATGTCAGCAGCTGCTGCTTGCTTAAATGGATACCAAGCAGCCTCAGTTCTGCTGATCTTCCTAAGAACTGCTTGCTGAGAATCTTTGTGCACATGAAAGTAAGGATGGTGCGTGCTTATTTGGTTTTCAGTTGTGTATCCATGGAAGTGTCGGGGGCAGTCATGGATTCACTTTTCCGCTTCCTGTTTTCTTTCGTGCTGAGTTAAAACCTCGTTTCTCCTTTTTGTCTTCCATTGCGTTTTTTGGTGGAGACTCTTCTGCCAGTGGGTCACGTTGATACTTGTGTTATATTTTTACCGGCCACCTATCTCGCTTTTCTATCCCACTTGTTAAACTGACTTTGATATTCGCCGTTTTTTCAGTTTTTTCTCGATTGCCGTGCGACGGCGGGAGAAGGAGTATGAGATCAACGTGCACGTGGTGGAAACGTATCTTTGGTGCGAGGGCAGTAGCCATCGGAGCTCTGGTTTGCCAATAGAATTTCGCTGTTCGACAATGGAGGCAGTCGCGGGACCACCGGCGCACGTCACGTTGGACATTGATTCATACAAAACTCTCGGTCACGAACCTCATCGAGGCGACCACACTCGGGTTGGAGAGCTTGCGCATCGCCAGAAGTATGGTATAACGGTGAGCTGCTGGAACCACCGGCCTTGGACGATCTTGCGATAAGTCGCAGGGAGTTGTATTCTGCGACACCGTGGTGGGTATGGCCGCTGATGTTAATAAACTGTCTCGTCGAAGTTCGTTGATATCTGGATCCGGCGCTTGGGCATGTGCCATCTGGCCGAGGTCGATGTTCGATGTTGGAGACAAACGAATCTGGTGTATACGAGAAAGTCCATCAGCGGCTGAGTTATCTGCCTCAGAGACGTCGTATGTCCACAGTGAACTGTGGAACAAAGTCTAATTGGCGGATTTCGCGTGGCGAGTACCGGTCAGAGGCTGAACGCAGCGCGTATAGTAGCGGTTTGTGATCTGTGAACGCCTTGAACGGGCGACATTCTAATGCGTGCCCGAAGTGTCGGACACCTATTTGGACGGCAAACAACTCCCTGCCAAACGTTATATATCTAGACTCAGCCAGCTGCAAGCGCTTGGAAAAGAATGTTAAAGACTTCCAAGAACCGTCGGTGTACTGCTGAAGTACAGCTCTGACTGCAGTGTTTGAGGCGTCGGCTATCAGAAATGTGGGTGTTAGGGGGTCGGGATGTGTGAGTATCGCTATATTTGTGATAGCATTTTTAATGGAAATGAACACCAGTTTCGCAGACTTGGGGAACGCAAACTTGCGCTTATTTCCCCGTAACAGATCTATAAGGTGGGTAATTGCTTCTGCGCAATTAGGAATAAAATGCCGATAGAAGTTAACTAGGCTGACAAATTGCCCTAAATGCTGATAAGAATGAGGCTGTGAGTAGTCCTGAATAACGATAACCTTATTCTGCAGGGCGGAAACACCCAAGAACGAGACGATGTGCCATAAGAAATTGACGCTGGTTTTTCTAAGCTCACAGTTTGAAGCCTTAATCGTTACGTCATGTTTGCTTAGGCGGTACAAGAGAGCACGTAGGTGAACGGAATTTCGCTCCTCCAGGTGGCTAACTGTTAGAATATCGTCTAGGTACACATGCATATTCTCTCAACCACATTGGGCCTTGTGCATAAAACTTTGGAAAGTTTGAGTCGCACTGCTCAGCCCGAAGGTCATCCACACGAACTCGAAGAGCCCAAATGTGTAGCCATGGCCGTTTCTTCTTTTTTCTCAGCGGGGATTTGATTTTATGGTGGAACTAAATACGCGCAGCTGAAGATCTTGCAACGAGACAGTGACGAGGTGAGGTTTGTATGTGAGGAACCAGATACCTATCGAGAACAGCGAACATGCGAAGTGCTTTGTAGTCCCCTTATGGCCGCCAGTCGCCACTGGGCTTGGTGACCATGTGGAGCGGAGAGGCCCACGAACTACTGGAAGTTATTCACTGTCGAGGCTGCCGGGATATAGCGCGACATAACGTCGTCAGCAGCTTCGGCTGTTTTTTCTAGTGGGTATTTGCTGACAGTATTTAGAAACGGAGGCAGATGAGATGGGAGCCGTTGAAGCGACGGCTGTCTTAGCATCAGGTCGTCGCCGATCGTTGCACCTTTAGGACGCCAAATTTCCAGCAATAGCTCTGAGGGCGTTTTATTTCCCAGCCTGATACCTTGAAGCGGCCGTCGGACTCGTTGATCTTCAGCAGGAGCGGTCCGAGAAGTAGCCGCCTCTTTCAACGCGTCGTAACTCCGCGGAGGTATGACTTCCCTAACCTGAAGGGTTACATCTGGAGGAAGACGGCCAGCCAACCATCTAAAACGGCCGGCGTTGCTAGTTATTCTGTAGTTCTGGAACTCCAATTCAACTAAAGTAAATCACAGTTGAGGATCAGAGGGTATGAACGACGGTATATGGAGAGTTGTTGAACCTACTGTTAGGCCTGGCGACGGTTTTCACTCTGTGGAAATGACATCATATTTCTAAAAACGAAAGTAGCGAGAACGAAACGTGCCGAAAACTGCCGATGGAAAACTGCAGGCAGTAAGAATCAACATGTGAAAGAAACTTGCAAACATGGTAAAAAAATCAACGGTGATATTTAACCTTAAAAAAGGCGAACCGGGTGTCAGCAAAAAGGAATAGAACCTCACGTGACCAGTCAATCACGTCAGGCTCACCAATTTGTACATCGGATTTTCCTACCGCCAATCTCGTTTTACGTTTGATTGCCCTTTAGCTTTTTGACCACTTGTGCGTCACTCATACTCGGCTAGGCACGATTGCAATACTAAAATCCCTGACAATTGACTATTACAAGAAAAAGACAGTCGGAAGTGGTAGCATGTTGCATATATTTTGACAGGGGCCTGCGGGCGAAGCCTGCGTGAGTAACGCGCAAATGGCGACCACACTTAGCAGTCAATGTTCGGTTAAACAAGCTATCATGAGGAACAAATCCATGTTCCGCTACGGGTTTATTCCTTCCTTTGTTTTTTGTCAACTTTTTATTTTTCGTTTACTCTCCTCCCCTATTCATTGTTTTTCCAATGACTCTCCATCTCTTTTAATCGTTTTTCTCTTTTTCTGGTTCAGCTTGCGCAGGAAAAAAGCTAGGTTTCAGCCATTTGAGCATCCAGATTATTGAATTGTGAACCCGTGCTTGTAGATTCTAGCACTGCGTAAGTTTGTTCGTCTCTCAAAGGCAACATATTAGGTGCATTATCAAAACCAACGGACATGTTTTGTGTTGAAACTCAAACTTACTGTTACGGCTCTTAGCATGGTGCCATCTACTAGGCATCCAGAGCCTCCTTAAATCAATTAGCATCAGTAATCCTAAGAGAATATTCTGGAAGTCGGTTCCATAATGGAATCATCTTATCGGCCAAGACCTCAGCTCTCATTTGAAGCCTTCCTTTGTCGAACTGCAGTCTCCTACTATGCCCCCGGATTCCCTTGGTTGGAATAAAAGTGAAGCGTTCCTCATGTTTTACGTCCGAAAGACGCTGTGCTATTTTGACCTCCTTGATTAGGTCACTGCGCTTATCTCGGCGTCTAATAAAGCAAACTTTGAAAAGAGGTTGTCTATGTTCACTGCCCTGGTCACTGCGGTTGAAGACAGTTTAATTCAGCTTGCAAACGATAGAAATTACCCAGGGATTCGAAACTGTATCCAAAGTCGTTCCGCTTGTATTCCAGGAAATTGGCATCCATTTCTGCCTATGGTATCCTCTTCAGATTACTGTCGACACTCCGGCGACCACGTTTACCGCCGGGCGACAGAGAAAGAAAAATTCATCAACTCCTTACGGGACAAGTATTATTCGGTGGGATTTCCCGACCAGCCTTCCATGTTTGGAGTAGCGCATGGACCTCTATAAGCGAGACTTGTTAATTCACTTCATTACATCTAAGATTTATTTCTGACTTGGAGGACTTAGCCGCCCGCCTTAACAACAACCCCGACGAACTTATTCCAATCATTTACCATTATTACTAAAGAATTGGGTTCTAGCTGCATGCAGAGAGCGATCTTTTATCGACTTTTTTGTATCTTCTGGGTTTGGAGTCGAGGTCCTCGTAAAGACCGGCCTCTGGACAAATTCTAATTAGACCTATATCTACCTTAGAGTCCAACGTAGACACCGATCCTTGAAATTTCTCTTTGTCAACAGAAGTACGAGTGGAATGAAAGGGTGCAGTGCGCACTCATAAAAAATAAATGAAATAACTGTCAGCCCCGTGGCGCTAGGCACGATGGCTTATTGAATGCAAAGGTGCAAATTACCTTGCCAAATACGGTCGGTAAGTACCGCCTTCGTTTTTTGTCAATAAGCGTTTTAAGTTTCGCGGTGATTTGTGAACTGGCCAGTTTTCAGAGAGCGTCTTAGATGAATTACCTAGGAGTGACTTGGTTAGCTCGGACGCTGATACAAGATCCTGCCTCGGAAGGTTTTTTATCGGCCTCCAAGAGGTTGGTAGGCTCCAAATGAAAAGTTTATCTACTAGGCACGACGCGAATAGGTTGAATTTGGGGAATGATTCATCTCTTATTTGTCTTTTCTCCAAGAAAATCAGTCAACTGCATGTAGGCGAAACAAACAAGGGAGATGGGAGTGGTCCTGTATTGTTTTTAGTCAGATCATTTTACCTAATCTGGGAGCTGCAAGTCGCCAGAGTCAATTATTTGGCCAAATCACTCCAGCAACGGCAAGTATATGTGCCATATAGGTCGGGAAAGTCCACTCATGAGATCTTTAGGCAGGATAGTTTGACCCCGGAAGGTTGTTTGCTGGCGAGTTCCTGGGGATGGGAGAAGGATAGCCGAATATCTAGCCGGAAACCTAACGCCTTATGGCGATATAATGCGGTAGATTATTACTTCCATTACTGAAGAAAGATTGGCCTGGTACATTAGCAAATGATATACTGACGCATTTATCATCATTTATGGGAAGGTTCTTGTAGACTGACGACCGCTTGGCATTATTCATACCCTGTTGGAGGCAATTTTTGTCTGTGCCCCATACATATTGCAATGTTGAACGGGATGGTCAGACGGAGGCTGGTGATGTAGACCAGAAACAACAAGAGTCCAAAAACTGAGTTTCGAGGGAGGCCTCAGGAGATAATGAGGGTTTGGAGGTGACGTTACCCACCTCGGCGACAAAGAAAGAAAGCTACACACTAAGTCTACTAGATTGTCTGAAATCCCGTATGCCTCAAATTTACACAGTGGTCGGGCATGAGAAACCATGTTATAGGCTTATGCGAAGTCCATGAATATTGCATGTGAAATCTGTCCATCATCATAACCCTAATGGGGTTACCCGTGGCAGTCAGAATATTGGTGATGAAAGGCCTGCCTGGGAGAATATCATGCTGGGGGAAAAGATGGATTGCTTCAGCATTCTCGTGATTTTACTTGGTGAACTTTTAAGCAAAACTGTCTCATAAACTATAGCAAGTTGCCGACCACCCTTTCTGTGCATTGGTGCTATGACTACTTTCCCATGGAGGGGTAGGTGCCCTTGTCTGCGCAGGCCTGAGAGAGAGAAGCGAACGGAGCGGCTGAAGTCACAGCGCCTTCTGTTTGTATTCTGATTAGGTCCCATGGCTCATTTGTTGTCGTGCCGCCGTCGTCACTTAACTCATTATGATTGTCAGACGTAGTGATGTCAGGAATAACATCTTGTAAGCGATTGTCTTTGAGAGGCATATTGCCAAGTAAAATGATTGAAGTTAGGTAAATACTTCTTAAGGTGACTTGTTTCGGTCGAGATAATGAACGGGGTTAGTGTCGTCTAATACAGCACGAATCTTCGCTGTTCGGGGTTCATCGGTTTATCCTCCACCGTCTGAAGCCTGCTGGTTGACCGGTCATGTGGGTCTTAACCACGATTTGTTTAGGCAAGTTTGCTGCATACTTTTACTCCAAGTAGTAATGTGAACTCCAGCAACCCTCTAGGTCGAGATAAAGCGTTCTCAGAATCAGTATCTAATCTTAGCTTTATAATCTGCACTTGTTAGCCCGACGCCACAAGTGATTCAATATGACACCGTCGTCCAGTCCTGTAAGAAGACCTGGCAGAACGTATATTCAGTAGGTTCCAAAACATACGGAGTCGTTTGTCAAAACAAAGTGAAAATTCTACTGCATTTTTTGGTTTGATCGCTAACTTCAGAAGACCTTATGAAGCAAACTGCTAAGTCTAACAAAGGCCATTTTCAAAAAGCTCCAGCGGCAGAAGACAGAATATATTTTTCCGACCCAAAACAGCATTGACTGGTTTTGGACGTAAACGGATTGATACTGCGATAAATAAGGAGCTTTTTAAATGCCCGAAGTGCTCAATTCCGAATGTGACAAACACCATGGGTCAACAGTGATCCTTCTTTGACTACATAAGGATCACACTCGGTGCATTCCTTTGAAATGTTTGCTTATGATTCAGCTGGAATTCTGCAAAAACCAGACTTTTGCAGCGATAAAGATGGTTGGACTCAAAGAATTAAGCAATCGGGTTATCGGCATGACCACAGCATCAGATTAGATAGAGCGCACCATAAACCACCCGGCTCAGGACAAAGTCCCACCCTTTCTGAAAGGTGCCGAGGTCACCGAGAGACATGAGGATATGATTTTCAGTAAAAACGTTTTGAGTGAAACAAAAAGCCCTGCCTTTCGATAGGTATTGTCACTGAAGTGGGGTTGTCACCGTTATGCGGGCGCAAAAGTAGTTACGGAAAATACTTGGTGAGCATGAATAGAAAGTCTTCGTGCGTGGATGGGCGTGACACTCGTCAGATTATGAGAAAAGTGCAACAATCAGATTGATTGAAAATAACGCAGCTCATTTTTCCTCTATGTGCAATGTCAATCCAGACTTTCCTAACGCGCTTATTCACTTTACTGTCGATAGACTTGAAAGAAATCGTGCTCTCTGGTTGATGTTACGTCATGAAAAATTGATATAGCCTTGGTTCGCCCTGAGGCAGTGTGGTGTTTCGTTGTGGCCCGGTTTCTTTTTGTCGCCCAAGTTGGCTGATCCCGGATGTTTGGTCTCCGCAGATTGGTATTTGGTTCTCAGACTCAATAAGACATTTATTAGCGCTGATCAAGAATGCAGGAGCTCTGGTATTTCATTGGACCACAGAACGGGTATTTTCCGTTTATTCTATTTGGCAAAGTTTTCACCTTACTCATATTTTTATTCTAGGTTTGATCAACCTTTGGCTAGGTATTGGCTAAAGCTCACTGTCATGGGTATGGCTGTTATGTGACTCGAGTAGTGACGCAGAAACCGTGGTGAAGTTTTGTTCTCCCGGGATCCTCGTGAAATCTAGCCGCCTGTTCCTTTGCGATTTTTGAATGCAATCCAGAACACGCACCAGGATAAATTGCCAACATTTTGGCGTCTTGTCACGGCATGTCCTAATCATATGCGCAGACACAATTTAGCCGGAGTATGACGCACTCCCCACAGAGGCCCAAGCGTGGAATTGCTCCTGAGAGATTTTGGGGCACGTGCATGAGGTTGCCGTTAAGTTGTGCTTGGCTTTTTATCCTCGGAAACGGATGACCAATTGGAAAACATCAAATCATCTAACCTAACAAACCAAATCATGAGTGCCTTTGGATTTAGGATTGACTTGGTCATGCATTTTATAATTGGTGAGCTGCTGGGATGTTCATACCATACATCTCCAACATCGAAAGGCTCTGTTTTTCAGCAAGTTTTCATCTAGGCCCTGAAAATCACGGAATACTTAAAAGCAAACTGCTTTTATTACTTCCCCAGTGCTTTCAACTGGCCGCCTGATTTTATCTCCACGGACAAACTTTTCACTCTTTATTTGCTCGTCTTATTATCGCTTGAAACAGATTCCAGATTGTGACTACCGTTGTTTCCGGCTTCATTCCACGCTCACCAAAAGCCATTATTCCTGACCATCGGCCAACGGAAGCCGCAAGTTAGACAGATATCCTGTCCTTGACGGCTCCCAACGTAACCTGCAAGTCTGCTGTCCATTTTTGCTGGAACGATGCGAGACAGGCCTGGTGCTCAATTACCCCTCCTGTTCAATGAGCACACTACTGAAACTTTGCAAATGATGGCCTTAATTGCGCAAAACTAGTAGACCATGAGGACTAGTAGTCAAAGTACATGTCCAGCCTTGTAAAATCTGGAGACTTATGATCAGCAAAGGCTAGGACACGGCATAGAATTTGACAGCCTGGTGGACATTCTTGACGGTGTGCACCAGAACAGTTTTCACTCAATAGGCAAATTATTACCATCAGTGTCACCTAACACTTCAGTTCGCGGCCATTTCGGTGCAGTAAACGTATATGCAGGTTTTTAGTCGGCCCACATAAAGCCTCGAAATGCCCCTTCTAGTGCAGTCGCAATTGTTTCCTTCTGCCCTCATTGTTGAGAGCATGACGGTCCATTGTTATTGTTGTTGTTTTTGCTGGATATTGCTATTTGCTTCATCACACCAGACGTCCTGTTTAGTTTTGTTAATTTCCCACCCAACCACGATATCTCGAGTAATTTTATTCACTAGAGGCTAACTTTTTGCCGTTTACCTAACCCGCCTGGATTTCCAGGACTCCGGGTAGGTCTCAAAATTTGTTTTCGCACTGTTGCAAAACTTTGCTACTGTTATTGTCCAACGTTTAGCGCTTAATCATGAAATGAATCTTAGTTCACCACCAATGATTGGTCCAAGGAAACCCTGTAATGCCTTGTAAGTCACTTTATCTAGCTTTTACTGTTCAGCTGCACGGTAATGCCTTACAATATAGACCTTGACTGTGTTTTCAACCGTCATTCTTGAGTGATTCAGTTGAATACATGTGTATATCTCCATTCAAAATTGAAGTTCTGTTCTCCCGTATAAACTATGAATCATGCATTTTCGAATTTGGCACTGACCCATGCACACTTTTCGGGAATCGTGAAATATATATTATACTGTTGCCGACCCAATCCCAAATGCTCTAGCAGGTGAAAATTTGGTCACTTCAAGTTTTGAAATGTTTGTCTTTGCGTACGGCATCCACTTGCAGTTGGTGAAGAAGCCAATGCGGTAAAAATGTGCTTTCCGGCCTATACTAATGTGTTGACTGCCAAGTGGAGGATGATATGCCTCTCTGAAATCACAGTTCAGTGGGCAATACTATGGATTCCATCGCCAGTCGGCAACGATTCCTTTGAAACCATTTGCAAAGAGAGTATCCGCGGAATGCTCTGATTTGGGGTAATCTTCCAGAACGAGTTAACGCTGAAATTGTTCTGGCTATGCCGCGTTCCTCAGATGTCAAACTGCAAGACTAAACATATGACTAAAGATTGTGTCATAGTATAACTTGTCACATCTACTACTTTATTTGGTTAGCGATTGCTGAGTTGAACTAATTTTGTGTAATTTGCAAAAAGCTGTGAAAAGTTAGGCTTCATCGCCGGGATAGACAAGCCGAAGCTGAGTTTTACAATAGGTCAGCTGTCCGACCACCGTTTGCAATGTGTTTGGGTCCGATATAGGCAGGAAATAAGGCCAATGCTTCCGGGGAAATCTAGCCCGATCATGTCGAGCGATCACGAAGATTGATTAAATCTAGGTTTTATGTAAGAATTGTATTGCCTAAAGCTCATATGACAGCATTGCTTTCAGTCGGCGGTTTTGATGCCCATAAAGTGGCTGTAGACTGGAAAGAAACCGGCGTGATATCGACTAAGGCTTTTCGTCAACTAAGACTCATGTTCGAATTTTCTGATCTTTTGTGCACACTGGGCCGCCAGTGATATGCCAGTGGAGGTGATTATGGTGTAAAAACAACGATTATTGGAGCAGCAAACAACCAAAGCCGTGCAAACTGCGATTCTAAACACGGCTGATCCAAAGGTGTTTAATATATAAACTAAATAATCAATGAACCCCGTAAGTATTAATAAACTGAAGTGTGTTCAGTCCAGCAGCACAGAGAGAGCCAACGTTCAGCGCACGAAGAGTACAAACAGGTGGTTACACCAAGACAATCCACATACAAAATCAGCATTCGTGGATGGTGGGGTCAGCAGATTGATTGAATAACGCAGCATTGGCGAGGCGAGCGAATGGCTCGATGTGACTGGCCTCTAGTCAATGTGTCTGGCCATCAATTTAATGAAAGCGATTTTCCAAAGACTCTTCTGCTTTTCCGGCCAAAGACTTTTAACGTCGACAAACCCCAATATGTGAGCCAGTTAGTAGTTCTATTTTCGTACGCCTATCTTGCAGTATCTATACCAATCCTTTAAGGCTGTGGGATTACGTCTTAGCGGTCTTGGCTCTTGGCCTCCCCAGCTCCGCGGGGTTGCACGTTTTCCAGATGTGTCTAGCTGCTACCAGTAGATCTGCGATCACTGGAGAGGTGACGTGTGTAAGCTATGGGAGTGTTAGTGAGGGCTTGTGCCAAATTAAGTTTCAACAAAATGATCCCATATTAAATGGATGGGAAGTCCCGAAATTTGCGTGAACCTGCGGTGCCCAATAACATGTAATACTAGCTGCTTTACCGCCAATCGGCAGGCCAAGTGCACCCATCTTCAACTATGTGGTATGCAGTAGCAGGAGTGATCCCGGTAGAGCTTTAGAGTGCCGGTATTATGGATCAAATACATGAAAGAACGGAGGTTGTTTTCTACAATATATTGAGTCGGTGACTTGTCTATCCCCGTTAGGGAGGCGTTAGCCTGATCTGACGCTCCAGTACCTGGACGCGCGACCCTGAGACAGGCCAAGCCGGGACTCATGATGTAATTGCTTCACAGCTGACATCTCTGTCATCCTTAGGAGGTAGCCACATGCGTGTAGCTACTTGTTTAATTTATCTTCTCGATTATGGAACTCACCATCTGGGCTCACCTAACCTATCTGCAAAGTTGCGGAGGGTTACATTTGCTTTCAGTTTTGAGTTATCATGGGCGTATCTCAACTTGTTTTACGTGCGGACTTCATTTAAATCTGTGACTCAATATCGTACAATGCGGAACTCAATCTTATTTTCTATTTAGAACCGAGAGTAGCTGAAATCACACGTTCTGCTAAGTAGCTCATTAGGGTTTATTCCTGGGTGGCCCAGCATTAGCCTGCTGCTAATGCGTTTATTCATCAACCGCGACGACGCTAAACTGTTTGCAATCCACTCCATTCATACAGGCTTTGACACCGGCGTTTCTCACTGAGAACTGCTTTTTGCAACTTAACGCAATTCCGGCATGCACAATGCGGCCAATAATAATGCAGAAATATTCTGGTTTCCTTTAATGTCTGAATGATTTTCACGAACACAATTTTCTTTCTTCAGTATTTGTTTGCTATTATTTTCCAAAAGGAAGGAAGTGGATGCCCACCACGATGTCTCGACAACGGGAGTCCTTGGTATTACACCTATAAATGAAAGCTTTCTTCGACGCCACCGAAGGCTTGCTGTAAGGGCAAGAAGGAAATTATTAAAAACCCTTGCACACAGTTCAAGCAGACCAAAAACGAAAAGACGGCAAACTTTTGACGAGACAACTGAACTAAAAAATATTCACTTATTGTATTTCTAGAAAATGACGCTTTGTATTCGTTTGATTGCACTAAGATATCGCGTACAGCTTAAAAGTAAGAAATGGAAATAATATGCATATTACTTGACATGCGAGAGTCATGTTCAAGACAAGATCAGTACGTATACAGATATCGGGTATCACTCATTGGCGGCAGGACAGTCGAAAATCAAAGGAACTTGAAAAGCACGGAGAGCAGGTGTTTTTGGATGAATCGGATTCAGTGCGGGCATTATGCTCGTTGCTTCCAAAATTATCCCATTAATGCGCATAAAATCCGCTTGCAACAATGCAAATGGATAACACTTTAGTTGGCTAATAGCTCGTGATCATTAGTTCCGTTGCGACTGAGTGGGAATCGGGCCTTCAACGCTCGAGGTTTTAAAATTTCAGGAGTAGATGTACGAAAAATTCAAGGTTAAGGTGATCTGGTGCGGAAAAAGACCAGTTTACGAAAATATCTGAAAACAATCTGAATATCATTGTTTCTTTTAAGCGAATCTCTTGATCCACTTCGCGCATAGTAGCTATCAGATGGTTTGATATCTCGTGATCTCACACATCACTTTTATTCAAGTTCACATTGATATATTTTTGAAAAAGTTTTCCTGAATTTAGCCCAGTCCTGGACCTCAATGCCCTTGCGTCTTTCGTTTTTCTTTCTTGATCTCCACCATATTGAAGTAAATTCTGTACACTTTTACGTTTGAGGCCTCCAGATATCCTTGATGTCTAGTGATTGCCCTTAAGGCACTCTAAGACTGGAAGGCTGACCTTAGTCTAAATTTTAACCTCTGGATCTAATGGTGACCAGTTTCACTTGTCAGCCTGCTGAGGTCCACTGTCGCTATTTCTCCAAAGTACATCGTTTCATCGGTCATCGATCTGGAACGGCCCTGTCTCCCGCGTTATTTCTGCCCTTTCAGTGAGTTCAGTCAGCAAGCAACTCCTGTTTACACTTACAGGCATATCCCATTAGCATGTTCGAATCAAAACCCCAGGTATTATGAGAACCAATTAAGTTCTGTTTCTTGCGTCCACCGTTTATAAATTATTTGCAAATTGTAAACACAGTGGTCATAACTCAGTGGCAAACTCACTTACGTAGAGAAAACAGAGAAGAGGTCCTAGAAAAGATCGCCGTTGCATCCTGCTCGTGGGTCGCATTGGATTTTAATTTTTCCTTCCCATTCAAAGATGTGATGTTACCCTTAGGGAAAAACTTGCTACCAACATGGAGTGTTGACCTGCTCTCCCAGATGGCTGAGTTTTATAAAACGATTTGTTGAAGTTCAGTCTGTCTACTTTATAGCAACACAATCCGGTTTTAAAAATAAAACGTTTGTTTTATTCATCGATAAATATCGAGGAGCATGCTTCGTTGCATTAATAATAGGTAATGGTACTCATGAAATACTTAAATCCAAAGGAGCACTTGTGTACAAATGCAATGGGTTACTGCCCAAAGCAATGTTGGTGGACTCAGAATGCTGAAGATTGCTTGGAAGAAGAGTCTGCATTTGTCCTGTGAATATAAGGCGACTTCAACTCAGAAACAAATGGCTGGAGAACTACGAGAACGAGAACAATTGTTGCAGATAACCAAGATATGAACCGTTGAACTAAAACAAAATGTTTATGGAACTATAGGAATAGAAAATGGGTTTAAGGGAGATGTACCATCTGTGTGAATTGAGTATCAGTGCTTGTCGAAGAGGGAGAGTGAAATTTTCTCAATGTGTCCAAAATACTTCTTGCGGTTGAAGTAAACAATCTAGGGCTCCACGGAGCTCGAAAATCGGCTTTACTCCAAGAACTTCGCGGAAATAATTTGGCAAAGGGCGTGACCCAAAAGGATGAGGATCCAAAAGAATCCGACTTGGATTCATGTGGTACACGCCGAACATCACTGGACAGCTGCAGGTTTGGTCTGAGAAGCTGCAGTATGAATCAATCTCCCCAGCATTTGTGCATCAAAGCCTTGCTGTGCACAAGCTTCGTGATGAAGCGATAGGCTAAGATACCAAGTACTGGTGAGGATTGATTGCATATCGGTTAGTTGAAGAACTATAGAGGAGAAGAATGTTTCCTAATGAAAGGACGTCACTCACCACGGCAATAAGTCACATCACCTACTGTTCTAAGCCATCGCATCGGGGTGTACCGTAGACCAAATAAAGTAGTTTAGGGGCAACCGCACATGTCAGTCTACTAAGTAAAGCTTTCATACCTTTTGCCACCTCCGAAAATTCATTTTGAGCTATCTTGCAGCCACTATCTGCCCCAGGAAGCAGCTCACATCGGGGAAGTCGTTCTGTGGGCATGTACAAAATTCGTCCCAAACATCTCAGCTTATTTTTATCTAAGACCTGTTCTTAACACTGGACCCTGCAAACCAGTGCCCTATACTCAGCCTCTGAGTTGCTCATGATATCCTCCTACAATAGTGCACCAACACTGCGAAGAAAACTGTGCTCGAACATCAAAGTTATCGCCTATCTTTTGCTCTCAATCGCGTGTTTCACGGTTGCAGAACAGTGCCAAACTCATTTTTACTAGTTATATTCAAACTTCCATCAACGACCGGATGTCATTCCGAAGCCACAAATAATGATAGTAATAATGGTGGTATATTTCTCCGAAACGGTCGAGGACCTGCCAGATATGCCCAAAATTTACAGCAATATAGACGACCAAGGGAAATTTACGTGGTAGCAATGGGAAAACTTGAGACACACTGGAAAGATAAATTTCATCTTGAAAAAGTACAACACTCATGGGGAGGAATCCGGCTGCGCTGAATTTTCGCGTCATGGTCATCAAGTCGTAAATTTGTTCACCATTGAGCCTGCGATTTCGAGGTTCATTGGGCGTTGGGAAAAACAGGTCCAGCACGAACAAATATGCAGTGGATTTGGCGCGTGTATAATAAACGGGAAAATGGAATAAGACAAGGAAGCATAGGTTCAAAAATAAGCAGGGCCAGAAGTATCGGTATTGTCCAAACTTTTGAGATTCAAAATAGTGTGCAATGAACGGACGTAAGGAGAGCAGGGATCGAGAGGAATATTTCAATCCGCAGAGCAAGTAACCTTAGGGAAACAAGCTAACTAATGCCGAAATGCGTGAGAGAGGACAGAAGCAAGACGTAAAACGAGAAACCCCTGGGAGTAAGAAAAATATTTCCAAAATACTTGTCTGTTCACTGGCTGGAATCCGATTAGAGTGGAGTTAAAATTCCTCCAAGACCTGCAGCTATCAAGCGATGAAGGTATTATCCAGAAAATAATTGTTAGATAAAGACGAAAAACAAATGGCGGAGTGTAAGGGAATTATAACAGTAAGGAAATATATAAAGCTATTTACGAAATTCGTTAGTGTATATTGGTCGTGGGTGGGAACGAATTAGACGCCGTGTTCAGGTGCCCACCGTGCCGTGCAGGCAGAAACCATAGCAGCCAAACTGAATTTGTAGTCTGTACTCAAGCAGAACAGAAATGCATGGCATGGCCTAAAGAGGGAGAGCAGCTTTCTGTCCAGTTGTGGATTAGGAAGTGGACAATCAAGTAGTCGTTCCAGAATGACGCCTCAAAAAAACAAATGCCAATCCGGCTTTCTGTATCCGCGAGAGCAACTCTTTCGAAATGCGACCACCGGCTGAGATTAAACTACTCAAGAAACTAAATGTGCACACCTATACCGGTTGCCTCTATAGGAGAGCTCTGTTTGGCTCAAAACTGCAGTTTGCACATCGAAGGTGCAAAACGCATACCAAATGGACTTGCACTATTCTCCGAAAAATCGAGAAATACCCTCGCAACCTACTTTAAATATTGCTTAGCAATAAAACATTCCCTCAATTCCTAAATCGCACAGCTCCCGTCTGAACAAACATCCGTCAAACTGCTCTCGCGTGATAATAAGCCAGTTTCCTTAGCAATCTCCACAAACATTTTTTAAAGAATATTTGAAGTGGGATATCCGTGATCGGAAGAAAATCTCGGGGAGCCCTGGGATGCAAGCCCTCTGTAAACAAGAACTTGACTGTGGCTGGTAAAACACAGAGGTTGGATGGGTAAGGTGATATTGTGTAGCACAGCCTTCAGCGAGAGTCAGCACCGAAATTTTCATGGCCAAATGTGTCGTGCAAAAATTTCACATCAAGAAAGGCGAAATTCTCTGACCTCCGGTATATTTTCCCTTAATCTAAGATCTGCGTTTATGTGAAAATTTTGTCACCACAACCCCTGTTGAACAGAAGCCGGCTTGGCTGTCACGCATGCAGGTTTGCAGATAGGGAACCACAGGTTACTTGATGTCCGCAGCCAATCGGTGTGCTAGTTTGCTAGTTTAATTCACCTGTTACCGCAGTAAGGTTCTGTCACCCTCCTTGTAATTCGACAAAATCGCCAAGTAGCACCATTTCTTGAGACTTTCACTCTTTGCCCCGTTTGACTTCTGGAATTTTGGTCCGAGTGATTGATACTTTTCCGCCACCCTTTAGTGAGACTGTTGGTAGTCCATGTAATTAAGCCTCCTAATCTCAATTGAAAAAACCCATCTCTTTGATTACCTCAATTTTGGATGCCGGGCAGGCACCCGCCTGCCTTGGTTCATATGCAAAAGTAAGTGAACAAACTTAATTGCTCCCCTGGTTGATCCGTTCCAATCGCCATCCGGCAGTTATTAAATTAGGTCAGTGTGCCGTCAGATTCCTTACCCACCCTGCTTTTTCCCAGTTTTGGGAAACAAATATTCTCAGTCATTCAGTAGAGGCTGAAATTGCTGCCACCGGCCACAGCCTTTCATATTGGCCCGAAATTACCTATCAGCAACTGCTCGCGATTGTTTCCTAGGACGTCAGCCACCTGACCGCTAAGAAATTTTATATCTCCCTTTGTGTGCCACCCACGAGGGACGGCATGGCAACCTTCTAACAGTGCGAACAAAATAGGAGGTATCCACTGTTTCCTTCCTGTGCATGGTCTGAGCACTGCTTTGAGGAACCCATGGATGTAGGACTACTTTAATCTGCACTCGCCGTTCACCCCATCCTGGGCATTTTTCTTCGAGACGAGATCAGCTTTGGTATTTCCGATGGAAGTTGTAGTCGACGGCTTCCGTTCATAATAAGCTGTGCCGGGTAAACATTAGTTTTACCGTTACGACCGCATACAAAACCCAAACATCAGCACACTTGAGATAAAACGTTAACGGAGTTCACAGTGGAGGATCAGATTTATCGGCAATTATCCGCTGATCCAGAAAATTTGCAACGGATGATGATTTCATTGGTCTGGTTTTAACTCCTTGTACGCGAACTTGGCGGCGAAGTTTGTGCTTTGTGGACGTTGCCTACCAGCGCCTGGTAACTAATCACAACGGAGGCCCTTCCGAAGTCCAACGGGAAACGTTAATGGCTACGATCTCGTCCGGGGACGCAAACGGATTAGGAAAACCCATCTTTCCCCTATTAATCCAAGTGGTGCCTTTAAACTCAGTTGGCTGTCCATCAGACGAGTGAAAATTTTCTCTCCTACCGACTTCTGAAGTGATTTGCATAGAATTTGTCCAAGGCCTGATGATCAGTATTTCTGCTCATGTTTTCCATTCCACTTTTCTGTATCATTAGAGCTTCCCATATGTTTCATTGCAAGGGCAGTGCAAATCATTCGAATGGCACCGGATAGCCTGCAAATCGCAGCATAATTGCACTGTAGCGGGCCCACTGGTTTTTATACGCTATCTGTAGTATGCTTTGCAAAACGCCTTTGGCTATATTGTTTTCAGGAACAAGTATTTCATCTGCGCTTGCATCATTCTTCTTCTGTTTCTTTTTGCCTTCCTGATCACCATCCCCAAGTACTAGCTGAAGGCATCTGCTTCCTTCGGCGTATCGCCATGCAACCCATATCATTCCTTGGCTTCAGATGTTAACCCTTAACTTGACAATCTCTAATGAACAGACCGGCGTTACATTGGGTTCGGTTTACCGTCCTAGCCGGTGCTGCCTTCAGTAGCAGGCTCAAACCTGCATGACTACGTTTTTTGTAGTTCAGCCAGGCGCCCTAAGTTTCGGCTGTTTTCCAGTAGCCCTGTACTTAATACACCTCTTAAGTGTGAAACGTAATTCTGGTTGCTTCTGGTAGAAGTAAGGACCCAACTTGCCCCGGCAGGTCAACTCCGAAACATGGGCTTCAGTTTCATCCATACAATCTCTTCATTTGGATTTCCCAGGTTGCATGATAACGTCCGCCGTCTTTTTTGAACAAAATGTCTATCAGGGTTTGCAACAGTTTTTGGCTGCATCAATTGAAGCCATAATTTGGGCACTGGTTGGCTGTTGTCTCTCGGTATGAGTGACACATGCAAACCGGAATTCATCTCTTTTCTAGCAGTCAAACGGATACACAGCCCTTGATCACGATCGGATCTAAGCCTCAAATTTTTGATAACATGCTGAATCACACCTCTTTCTCGTTGGGGAACCTGTGAAATCTCTCTGACCTTCCTCTTTTGTAAGCATACATTCTTAAGTCAATCCTATTCGCATGAAGTGGTTAAATGTCAATACTTAATCGCGCTGTTTGCCAAGCTTTCCAGCGCACTGTACGTACATACATTGACGGGATTCCAGGCCTGCGATGGGCATCCTGTGCAAGCGTGAAATGACCATTTATCTGGACGATTTTCCAAAGATCAGTGCATTTCCGCCACTTTATCAAGGCTTTCCTGCTGAGAGACCAGGGATTAATGTTGCATCTCTTCTTAAACGTAGCTCTCTTTGATTACCCGCGCTTTTAAAGCCGGCACAACCTTAATAGAAAACACTTTGGCCCCAACGGACGGTTCAGCCCATGTGTTTTTTCTAGAGCTGCATGCATTCCTACATAACACAATACTATTCATTGGAATTGCGCCAACGAGTTATCCGTGCTTATGTCTGATTTTGAACCGTAATCTTGGGTAGATGTCACTCTCTGGTACTCAGTTATTTCAGTCTTTTTTTGAATTCATCCACTGTCATGGTGATTCTCTTCTTCATTAGTCTCAAGATTTGGCGCGGGAAATCCACGGCGACACTTGCGGTTCTTCATACTAATCTTTAATTGCAAATAGGCTGTTGAGCCGCATCCAGCTTCTCACATTTTGGCCAAAACCGGCAGCCATGCAGATGTTTTCGGCCAAACTGTTGCACCGTCACCTCAGGCAACACGCAAGGAATAATGCGAATTACGGTCTCAGAGAAACTGATTCATTGACTCCACAAGAATGCATCATAAATATGATAGTGAAATGAATACATATAAACCTGAAATATGGTACCATGCTTGTGCAGCCAACGTAGGAACAAGCACAAGTTCACGAAAGC
>LUCM01008687.1:53568-65256 GCA_008360955.1 Fasciolopsis buskii | reverse complement strand
AGTACTGGAGCAAACTTCCATATTCCTTCGCCATTCATCACCTAAAGAACTTGGTTACGAGGAATCAATTAGTATCATTTTTCCGAAAGATATAGGTAAACAGAAAGCGGCCAAATAGGTGATTACTGTGAGTTTTGCAATATTGAAGCCGTCCTCATTGCAAAACTGCAAACAACCTAAAGACTGACCCTGACTTTCAGAGCCTGCCAACGAAAGGGCCGGAGGCCGATCCATTAATCGTAACCTAGCCTGATGTCTCTTGGTATATGTCAGGGAAAAAAGGATTTCTCGAATATGGGAGATCAAAATGATGGGCACAAATAATATCTCCACGGTATAATGTGGAAATGTTTCAAAGCAATTACTGAAGTTTCATACCGATTGCGCTTTAGTGAGCATTGCATCGATTTAGATGCTCCATTAGAGTTTATGAGAGGGATAAGGGCTCCGCAACTTGCATACTTACCTTCAGATATAAAAGATGATGCGTCGACACTAGGAAAAAACCTACTACACAGTTGGCGTAGAGAGCGACGGACTGAAGACATCCAGTTATTTGGTCGGAGAAAATGTAAAAGCATGATATACCGTATTCCAGATTAAATCGCTTTCGATGTAATGATTCCATCATGCGTGAAGACCCCATGATCATCGCCAAATCTAGATTGTTCGTACCGGACTTTTGGCATATTCTTTAGCGCGACAAAAGAATGAATAACATTTCGTTAGCATGATGAGCTTCATCAGATTATCACTAAAAATAGCAGTGCAGGTGCCGCCGAAGTAAAGTAAAATCCTTCTTTGCAAAATGAAGCCGTCAGATTGCAGATAAGACACGGTGGTGGAACTTAGAAAAATTTACCTTACCTCTTTATGATGGTCGTGGAGTAGCGTGTTGGGAATTACCTAGCAATTTTTGGGAGCCCCAGGCACATCCTGTTATGGTGATCTAAGGCCATTCAGAGTGAAAGTAAAGCTCTTTACCGCCAAGTAGCCTTAGAAAACAATTATCAAGCGACTGCCCTTATGTTTAAAATAAGTGCGGGAGAAAGAACATGAAGTTGAATGGTGAATGGCGCGTCATATTAATAGATTTAGAGAATTGCGAAATTAGTTCTAATTGTAGTTGCGTTACCGCATTTGGTTTCAGAAAGTGTGGTGCCATAATTATCAATAATTTCAGGATCCCCAAAATAAGACCGGCTTACTGTGAATCTTTACTTTTGGGACATTGGGCACAAACTACAGACGGGCTGTCTGAATGTAATAGAAAAACCATATAATGCTCAGAAGAAACATTCACTGGTGATATCATTGCTGGTGCAGCTAATCGGCTAAGGTCTGAAGCCACTGAATTTTGGTTGTTTCAATTGCTGAAGCCGCCCTCATTTCGTCTTACACGAAAAACCAAGAAAATTAATGATACTGTAAGTAAGAGCCACCTTGGGTAGCGGCTGCAACCAAAAACTATCACAAACGACATACAACAGCAACGAAGGAAAACGAATAGAAAGCTCATAGCGTGAACCTATCGCAAAATCCCAGGTTGGTGGAAACAACAACGGCAGCGATCAGGCCAATAAATAGCTGCACAACTCCGAGGAAATTTACACAGATGAAAAGTGACCCAGATGTTGGCTTCAACAAATTACATTCAGTGGATCCACTAAGCCTATGAATACCATTATAGAATGCTGGCGAAAATTAACAAGAAATCAAAAGCGGCAGCCCACCTAGAGTGATTTTGCATAAAATATCTAGAATGTTGCTCGAAACGATCACAGGTTCCCGCATATTCTAGAAAGCTTTAGCGATAATGCTTTTGGTTCGCTTATGCACTTTGGAAATTTCTATAGGAATCAGGCAAAAATATATTACTGCATCACGCGCCGTGGTAAACCTGATCGCACCAAACGTGAAAATTCAGAGGGAACCGAGGTGTGCTTGTGCTGCCTGGGTCCGAGTTCAGGTGGGACTTTTAGATAGTTGGGCCCCTACACCATTAGAGCTCACAAAATCATAACTACTGTACCTTACGTTCTTGAGTGCTTGCGACTGGAGACAGTGTTGTCCCGCACTTTAAAAGTGTGTAACAGCAAATCGCCCGTGCTACTGTATCAGGCTGCACAAGAAATAACAACGCCATGGTTTTTCACTAGCTTTCCAATTTGTGGACATACCGACGGTAAAGCCGTTTGCTAGTGATTTTCAGACCACTCTGAGTAACACTAACTTTGGGAAAATCAGAATGCTTCTAGACAGATCGCCCCTACAAAGTGAATAAGTACCCAGGGGTTTTGCTGCGTGCGGGACTCACATAAGTAATTCATAGGCACCGACAAATGTGACTGCTGTCCCACATTTAGCAGCCGTGGGTGGTGACATTGCAAGCCCCTCCATAGTAGCACCCATCAGCCAAATGACCCCATGGAGCGCCAGAGCGCAGTGCTTCTACCGCGGAAACCGACGGCGTCTTCCAACATACCAGTGACTCCAGCACTCCATCCAAAGTGTTCTGCTTGGAATTGCCTCCCGAAGCATCAGCCTCGAGGAAATTAACTGTTAACCTCATGCCTAAAACCAAGACCCGTACGGTCAGTTAATCACCCTATAGACCCATCACACCAGCCCGGTCTGCTTCAGTGCCACCCACTATACTGAATTTGGTTTAATTCAGACTTTTTGCTTGTTGCCCGCAGATGCACTGTCAAAACCCTTAAGTCCGCGCAGCCCAGAAGTAAAGCGGCTGCCTACTGTCCTAGAAGTCATCGTAGCCTGTAAGATCCACGGAGCAGGTGACCTATTTCCTACTTTCATGTGTTCCTATCCCGATGTTGTTCTCCTTCTCTTGTACTCCTGCCTTCAAAATAAACCACCAGCGTACATCTCAAATTTATCAAGCGAGCAACCCACTAACAATAGCTCGCACTCCGACTTCTTCAGCGGAGAGAACCTCTGATATCCAATCAAACATTAGAGTTTTCCGTACCTTTGCTTTTAGTTTTACTGGCCGCGCGTCTCCCACAGCCAATTACCATCCCACGGAATCGTTGAACAATCACTCGGGTTCAAGAACACTTGAAAATTGCCACTATGTAACTGAGAGGAAATCCTTTTGTTTTATCGCCTATTTCCCTCGTCATTAGGCCTCGACTGTCTTCTTTGGATCATCAGCCCAACTTCAGCTCACCATCGATATCAGTCTTACAAAAACACAATGTTATTTCAACTATATAAATGTTCCATCAACATCTATTAGGTTACTCCGCGGCCTATAAAATATCACCCGAAACTAACCACTTTTTACCAAGAAGTCACCTTCGACCACTCCGCCGTTCCAAAGGCCTTGGGGCCCACCAACCCTTAGCCAAAACAGAAATCTTTCAGTATTTAATTTAGACGCAATTTTTATACGTACTTCTGGTGCTGTTCTGACAGGTGTACCGCAGGCCTCTTGATTCCAAAAACGTGCCTCAGCCAAATATTTGGCATTCCAGTTCTGTGGCGCCTCTAGCTGTATTCCAGCCGTTGTTATCAACGGTTGCTCTTAGATTTGGTAATAACGTCCATAGTGTCCATCGCTAAACTTCACGGTATTCATAACCTCAAGTGACTCAAGAATTGCTTCTTCATGAGCCCTCTCATTTAACCTGAATGGTTCAGTTAAGCTCTCTTTACTGCTCATAAACCTTCGTTCATAGCAAATAAACTTCACTTTATTAGTGAGAAAAATTCCAGTTTAACGATTATCATTAAAGCACAAGTCGTTGCTCAGCTTTTGCGAGCAATTATGCTGTGGCAACTAAAAAGGTTTCGCAGAATCAAAGATACACTTGTTGAAGTCTGCTTACCATATGCTAAATGGAAGCACCCGGCAACCCGTTCTTGGTCCTGTCAGTGGTTCTACTTGGAAGATTATCCCACTGTCCAATTCAACTCCTTTTCTTGAGGCGCATTAATTGGCCTCCCGGCATGGTTGCTTCCCATTTCTCCCTTATTGTTATTATTATTGGCCCGCCAGCCTTTCTGATCGAAGCTAATAACCGGTGAACTAAATGCGCCTAAAGTTGTCTGGGATTTTCACAATTTCCCCGCCGCTTGCTTGATTGCACCTGTATCCATACAGGACTTGAGATACAACAGAACATATCAACAACCAAGTAAAATAATATCCTCGATTAGGCGTTTACTCTTTGTTTTCCTGAAATAACTACTGCTACAATCGGCAGTTTTCCTAGCAGCAACCATAGAAAGGCTAAACGCACGTACTTGACACCACCGTCAAAGATGTACAACCTAAGCAATAAATCTCCATGTCAACTGAGACAGCTTTGGATGCACTATTAGTTCGGCAATTAGAGTAACGTCTTCTTGATGCACTTCCTATAGAAGTACAGTGGTTATATAGAGTAGACATCTGCAAGTCTCCTGTATCTCAAGGGGTAGTAGTACGGCCCGCGTTAGTTAAATTTGCGAATGTGCATGCAAGTGACATGCTACCTGCCGGTACTGCATTGATATTTCTTGCCACAGGATGAAGATTTGATGACCTAGGTACTACCAGATCGGCGATATGCCACATAGGATGTGCTAAGGAAGCTAGGGAAGAAGTGCTCGTTAGCCCACAAGAAGGGCAAGGAAGGAAGCGACCCGAAATTTTAACCAACCGATAGCCACAGATAGGCCATTTTAACCAAAAATAGTGGCAATCAAATGTATTCTGAAGAATGAAAGCCAATATAGCTGCCTACTGGAGGATGAGGAAGCATAATCGACTCGGGGACCTGTAAAGACCGTTAGCTAAACAGGCAGGGATGATAGGAACCCGAAAGGCTAAAGTTCAGGGCGTCCACTGCACCAGCCGTCGCGGCAAAAAATTTAGTACTTTCACGAATATTGCTCTCGGGGACCATGTAGCGGCAGGCGGGAATAGAAGTTAGGGCTCGGAAAACAGGTTCATAGTGCCACATGCTAACATATGTATTAGTTGAAACAAGTACCCCAAGCTTAATGCAGCTGCTGATCTTAAGGCCTCTAAATTCGCTACTACCGAAAAGTGGCCGGCAGAAGCAGACCATATGTCGGGAGTGGCAAGCCAGAACTTGAATGATCATCACTAGACCAAGAAGAACGCGCGTCAAGGGAGCAGAATGGCCATTCTCATCCGAAAGCGGTCAACAATGTTGAATTCCAAGTCACAGTATGCGCTCGAAATTTCCAAGTATTTGCAGCCACGCGGCGAGCTCCTTCTGGGCAGGTCTAAAGGTCTTTAGTTAGTAGGGTCCAGGTGCTGACCTGGAAGAGGATTAACTGTTTCTAAATGCTCTGACGAATGTACTAAGGAAGCCCAACGAGTTTCTAATCGTGCGAGACTTCAATCTGTCACGTATGGCCTGGACCGTTTGGAGTTGTGCCATCGGTGGAGCGGAACAAATTTTCATATGGCAGCTGTTTCGGTACCTTGCACCACCTTGATAGAAATGACACCAGATATGGATCTGTTCACGGGAGGTTAGTAATGGATCTCGTAATTACAAGTCAGATAACTGGGGTCACGGAACTCCAATGCTCATGCCAGTTAATAAGGAATGACCAAGTAACAGTGGAAATCGCTCCATGTTTACGTCATCTAGGGGTTACCTCAAAATGGGCACGGAATTTCAGCAACATTTAATTAGCTAAGCTCAATATAAGAGCAAATAAATTAGCATGAAACATTGCGGGTGGAGAAGAGGCGAGGGAGAGGTGAAAAATAATCCAGGAATCATCGCAAACCATCCAGAAAATATTTGCGCCTTTGAGATGTCACAACCCCAAAATAAATGCCCCTTGTTCAAGGGCAGATATCGCAAATATCATTAGGCGGCTAAAAAAAGTTGTATGATATATAACAATGGGCGGGACCCACAAAATTAGATCCATTAGGCACAATCTAGGAACTGCATGGAAATGCTTTTCCTATTTGAAAGGCGGAAGTATGAGCTTAAACTGGTAGTGTTCCAATAATCAATGGAAAAATATAAATCCTGCGTGGAATCACAATTACGCTTACGGCTGAAGGCCAGAACATCAGAAACCATCAGAAAAATGCAAGCGTACCGGCTAATCACTTCGGCTGAATGCACGAGAACGGCAGGGGTGACTCTGCGGCCCTGGTGCTAGAAAAATCATAAAAAATCTGTCCTGCCTTGCAGACTTGTTGTGGTCTCTTGATGAAGTCATTCGAAGTTAGGATGAGGGTGTGCACGTTGAAGTATGCTATCCTGACTTCAGCAAGGAGCATGATTCGGCGAATGAACGCATACTTTTAGCTAAGTTAGGTTCAGTTTGTATCCGAGTGCCATTATGCCAGTAGGTGGTGGCCTTTCGACTAGGAGGACTGGGACAGTTGTTGAGCTATCATGAATTGGCGAGCGGCGTTCAGCAAGGCGTGCGCTAAGGACACTCTTGTTCCTGCTATTCGTGAGGGATCTAGCTTTGACCCTATATTCGCCCAGTTTTTTTCTTTGCAAACGAGGTCTGAGGGCAGACGAGAGGTTTGCGGCCGTATAGGGGTTGTTCTAGATTTGGTTGCCAAAGGCGAATTTCCCATACACAAGAGCAGACGTAGTTTGTTAACAAAGGCTCCAGAAATGCCACACCATAGCTGGAATGAGTACTGTTTAGTGTAAATGCTGACAACAGGATGAATGACATAGGATTAATCGTTTCGTCAGATTTCAAATGGGCGGCCCAGTTTGCTGCGCAGCTCAAAAAGTTAAAACATTAAATATTTAGTTTGAATTCTGCCTTCGTCTGCCTTAAATCAGAGGTGTTTACACTCCTGTATAACCTCACTTGGAATGCTGTGTGTAGGCCCGGCCTCCTTCCTTGAACGAGCCGCGCGAATAGTTGAGCCGCAGGGTGGAAAGTCAGGCGACAGTTCAACATGATCCTGCGTCGATACTTCGCTCTTTCTGCAACTATTACCGGTTTTGCTTGGTTTTCGATAGCAAAGCCCATCGTGCAGTGTGACTCCCTGATTCCGTTCCTATTTTGATATTACTCGTCTCCTTCTCATCCGTTCTTTCCTCCAGTAGTTTTGGTTATGTTAGGATGTTTTCAAACACTCAGCCAAAATTCGTAACGATATTTTTGTCTCAGAACACTAAATAAAGTTGCTGAATTCTGAATACTTCGTATTTCGTCATTTGGTGCCTCCCAGTAACCATTTTTTCCCCTGTAATACGCAAACATGTTTGGTGTAAATTCCCAGCCCGGTGTGGAACTTGATTTGGGTTAATCGCCTGGAAACTACATCTGGCTGGCACTGACTCGTCCTTACTCATTTATCTTTGAATGACGCATCTCAGTGCATCGTGCAACACTGCTGTGATCAGGCATAGGCCATGGGGCGTTCGAGGAATAAGCCACCATTTTTTTAATGTCGTATACCTTGCACGTGAGACTAAGAGTGACAATTTTGCTGCAAAACTTGTATTTTGTCTATTGGTTTGCCTTTTGCAGGAGAAAATGTCAAGGTAAGAACTGCATCCACTTTTGGTGCGGCATCCAGGCTGCCTCCAACTTTCCTTTTTACAGGTTGCCAGTCCCTTAAATTTTCGCATTACTCCCAACTCAATGTCCTCTGCCAGCATAGATAGCACAGAGGATGCTTTTATCTGGGCGCACTTGGGGATTATGCTTTTTTAGACATACGAAATATTCGTGATCAAGATGTTTTTGACGGGCACCTGTTTCAAAAGCCTCTTGCCATAGAACTTGCCAATTGCTCTGCGTCCGCTAGACTGACCACTCTCGCCACCTAGTTTATCCACAAACTAGTCAAATGCATCTATTCAACATATTATGGTCCGAATTTTTGCTTCTTTCATCACTCTGATCTTTAGTGCTGATTTTCGTCATAACTTATTAGTACACGCGTTAATTCGACCCTCCCATTCCTTACTTTGGTTCAGCTAAACAATAGTAGGTGAACTTCGGGATAGTAAATAATAGATGTTTCATTAGGTCTGCCTTTCTTGTACAGCCTTTTCTCCGTCAGATTCATCCCCTGGATCGATTTATTCTAATTAGAGCACTCCTCAGCTACCTGCGTGTCTTATCGCAGGCAGCAGCCACAAGGACGGAACTACAAACATTTGTTGCTGCCACTGGAGACTCAGATATGCAGCGTTTTTGAAACTACGTGGGAATTGATCCAATGTTTCGCCCATCACAGAGCGTAGGGCTTCTTTGATCTGCTCTGATCCGTCACTACAACCCTGAACATTTCTCTTCAAGATGACAGCTCATTTGGAATTCCTATTAAAGCTGAAGTCGACGGCTTTCAGCCATAGTAAACTGTGCAAGAAGGGTGGCATTTGTCCTGGTGTCACCATATACAAAATGCAAACAAAAGCTAGCTCGTGCTGAATCATTATCTGCGTCCACAATTGAAGATCAGAGTAATCAGCCGTAATCCTCTCATCCAGGGCACTATGGACATAACCACTTGATCAATCTTAGTCCAAAGCTTTCAAAGCTATGTAAGGAATCAAGTAATGGCGTTTCGCTTTTTATGACAGTTTTGGTGTTTTCCACAAGTAGCCCATTGCCAGAACAAACCTAGTTGAGACGATTTCTGTTATCAGCCGGATTGGTTGTGGCAAAATCCTCCACCGGATGTGCGGCTAATTAGCCAGCCTGGGAAGTGAATTCAGCGGCAACGTCCACAAACTCTGTTAAATGCTCGATTGCAAGTAATTCAGATTATTTTCAGGGGTGTCCCGTCTTTGTCCTCAAGGAACCTGCGACCAGTGGGCGAGTACACTGCCATACATTCCCTCCATTAGGGCATCTTAATAGTCTTCCACCCACCGGCTTCTGGCGATCCACTTCAAGTCTTCTTACTCAAGGGCCCCTCATAACTGCCGACCACTGCCGTGCTAATATTCTCACTACCTACACGGACCAGTCACCTCCCTTCACAAAGTGTTGGAGGGAAGGTGGAATGAAGCTAATTGTTCCTTCCAGCGGGTTCTCTCACGCGGCCCCTGCGGGTTGTCATGCTCCCACCTCTCGCGGGTCTCCAGTCACCCATGGCTCATCAGCCATTCCCCAACTCTCATTGTCAATATACACCTTATCCCTACACATTACCACCGGCTCCCACGTCTCACAACCCTCCTACAGGTTGCAGCGGTTTCCCCTATTCCAACTATCTTTTTATTGGAAGCTACCATCCCCCCACCAGTAGATTCGTCTTATTGGCCGCACCAAGACCCTCTATCACAATCACTGAAACAACAAATTGTGTACATTTCTGCTCCACGGCATTTTACTTCTCTATCAATCACAGTCATTCGGAAAAGTATTACTGCCACTGCTCCCCATGACCATGAATTCCTCTGTGGCTGAATGTGACGTCGATGGATTATAGTACCCTGGTCTACTGTTTACCGATTTGCCACCTTTCCGCCCTGAGCGAGCACACCCTTACTCAAACGATGCAACACTCTCCCAAATAAGGGAGGTCACAAATGTGCTGCAGAACCAGTTGGAAAAACTGACTAAAAGTCAAAATGATCCTCCCCAGTTGTCGCCGGTTCTACTAGTTGCTCTCTCTATGTTGGGAAAAATGCAATATCTTCGTCTATTAGCACTTGCCTCAAATTACGAATTCTTGCTAATAAACGAAACTTGGCCAAATGATGACAACCCGGGCGATGCAATTGCCATTCCTGGATATCAGTCATTCAGAAAACGTGCTCATTTCAACTTGGGGCGGTTGCCCTGTGGATGTCCGAAATTCGATAGTACTATCACTATGCCAAGACCCTCAGCAAACTGCGTTCAAGATGCCTTAGGTTTTAATGCTGACATTAGTAAGAACCTCCTGATGGGATGCATGTACCGCCCACCATGCCCCCGTCTGAATCATTTTCTACCCTCAACTGGTGCTCTTACCTACTCTTCCACCTCACCAGGTCCCAAAGTCTTGGCGGGGGACTTCGATGTTTAGGCATTTGCTGACCAGGCTTCACTTCTTTCAACCTCTTGCCCCCTTCCGTTGCTACTATTCTTCAAGGCGGATGGCTACCACAAGTGGCCGGTCCAGCTAGAAACAGAAATTATCTTGACTTATTTTTTACAACTGGATTAATGCATGTCCTCACAACCAATGAAAGTAGTTTCATTGAATGTGATCATCTGCCCGTTAGATGCACATTCATGCTACCGTTCCATAGTAGCATGCCACCTACAAACGCTATGCTCCACTTTATGGCAAACTGCGGTGGCCTGCCAAATCTTCTTCGCAATCGTAATTGTGACGTCTTCTTCCTAGCAAGTGAGGTTCAAATGGCGAATGACAAGCTTTATTCAATCCTCCACGGATGACAACACAGTATCACGCCGGTGCAGACTTACTGGATGCCCACAAGAAGAACAGTCACAACCGACTAAGGTGCGAAGTCGCTAAACTTCTGAAAAGCTCACCTTGAACCAGGGAGTGTTCTATTTTCGGCGACTCGAGCGCTTACGGAAGTGGTTAGAAACGGGAATAGACTCCCACGGTACTCTAAACCAGCTGTGGCACGACTAGCCAAGTCGTAAGCTAACCCCGCCAGGCCTTCGGCTCTTCTATCTACAGCATCACCTGCAATAACGCTAATTTCGACAACCCTCAAGAAGCGTTCAATGCATTTGGCAGATTCATCGCCTAATCTCTGACAACTGATAGCAATCTTTCAACCTCGTACCCATCATGTCTGGCCTCGGAAACATTCTAAACATTTTTTTCCTTACCCGAAAGAAATAAATCCGTTGGTGAGAAACAAAGTTCAGCTATCACCTTGAACCAGACTCGTTATCTCCAGCCAGCTTTTTACTGGGTTGGGGAGATATTTCAATACCGCTGGCAAACATGTTCAACCATCTACAGACCTGCGTTGCACCGCTCCTCACAGTGAGTTCTCTTTTAGTATTTTTTAGTTAACTAGGCTGTTTTTGCAGTAGTTTTAACACATTCAGAGCTTCTTCCTGGGCAAAACAAACTGACGAATTTTTCTGGACACCTTATTTAGAGCTGATCCCAGCGTAAAACTTCTGCTGATTTTCTACTTGAGATTTAACCATAACACACAGCTTTGACACGGCATTCCATTAAACGCCTTTATAGTGTAGCCTTAAGCCGCTTCGATCTATCTCTCTCTTCACGATTAATTGCACGCAGCGGCCTGCCTACTCATTGTTTTTATGAAATAATTCACCATGTGATATCATCACTCAACTCACCATAAAGAAACCATGGAAGCACTGTACAGCTGTTTCATCCTTATTAGGAATCATCAGCAGTGCATATCCACCGCGCCCGAACTGGGACGCAAACCCGAACAAGGACGAACGATTGTGAGTCGAACGCCTTAGCCATTACGCTACCGGGCAGGCTCTGAACGGTTTATTGAACTTCACCACATGATGTTGCACCTATCCGTCACTGATTTGCACGGTTACTGTCTGTTAGCTCACAGCGATCGACCCCTACTGATAGATGACTTCTCTGCAGGTAGCCTAAGTACGACGAAGGCTTTGGATATGACCTACAGAGCTTGATTACTTGATACATTTTAGTAGTAGGAGATTGAATGTTTACATGAAATAATTCACCATGTGATATCATCACTCAACTCACCATAAAGAAACCAT
>LUCM01008687.1:39273-49567 GCA_008360955.1 Fasciolopsis buskii | reverse complement strand
CCTTTTAGCCAAAGTAAGCTCCTTCGGCATCACCGATCCTCTTCTATCCTGGCTCTCGTCTTACTTAACCCAAAGATCACAGGTGGTCTCCATTGACGGCATTACCTCCAATCCCAGACCTGTAACTAGTGGCGTCATAAAGGGCAGCGTACTTGGTCCCCTGCTATTCCTTATGTACATTAATGATGCACTAGATTCAATATCTCACGGCGTCCACTTCCTGCTTGCTGATGAAATAGAAATAGTTTACCCTTTTAAATCGAATGTAGTACTGCGGTTAGAGACATTTGTGCAGATTTGTCTGCTTTAGACGACTGGTGTACCTCCTGGATGCTGAGCTTCTCCGCCGATAAGAGCGAAATGCTCACATATAGGTTTACACTACCTAAAGATTCAATTTTGCTACGTGGATCTCCTATTGCATGCAAACCCACAATCCGTGACCTTGGTCTCAATTACTCAGTCTCTCTAAATTTCTCAGAGCATGTAGTTATTCAGTCGGCTAAATCTAAGAGGAACGTATGTATGATTTTTCGCACAATGAAACTATCTGACAGCATCCTTAGCATTTATAAAACACGTTCGACCACTCCTTGAGTACGGAACTTTGAAATGCTCCAGCATGTCAAAGTTTGATAGGATCTGCATTGAAATTATTCAGAGACGCTTCACTAAGTAAGTGATAGGCTGGTAGACGACTCTGAATTACAAGGAACGCTGTCTAGCCCTCAAACTTGAGCCCCTTTGATACGGCGACTGAAAATTAACCTGGCTTTTCTGCATAACCTGGTGAATAGGTGCTCCTTCTCCACCGACTCACTTATATTCTCCTCTGCCAGCCCCTGCTCTCTCTGTCATAGGTCCCTAAACATCCATACAGAAATCACTAAATCTCCTTTACGGCAGCATTTCTTGTTGTTTATGCCAAACTTTGGAACAAACTTCCCATTGGCATTCGGTGTATACAGAACCAATCCAGTTTTAGGGCTGCCTTAAATACTTACCTAATTGTCACCCGGGTCCTTCAATTGAAAAACACTCCTATCCCGGAAGAGCGTGTCTTTGAGTCGGCCATCGATTTCTAAGTACACATCCCACCCCCTGTTTTTCACAACACTCAGTCTGAGGGCGCGAGTTAAACCTTGTATACTAGCGTAATACGGACAACGCCGAAGATTAACCCTCGCTGATCGCTGGGTAAACAGAGTAGTCGCAACCACTTTAAAGGGGGACCTGCCGTTGGCCCACCACTAGGTCCAACGCTTTCCAGCTGGCAGACGTGCAAATACCATGGATACGCCTTCCCCGCTTTCCCATTCACTCTCATACTTCTAGGGACTACCTTGGTCACCCTACCACATAAATTCTTTACTGTTAACCAACCCTAAGTCGGACCGTTTTATTGAAATACTGTTCGTTGTGGAATTCATTTCCCCGTCAGTCTAATATCGCCTTCAAAAACGAAGTCCGGAAACTACTGACTGTTCAGTCCCTTATTCGCATATACGACCCTTGTCTCTCAGAGACTCGGGCGTACGAAGTTTCATTAGGATTGTAAAAGTTACTACAGTGAAGTCTTCAAAACCTGGATCTCAGCCAACAACACTAAACAACATTGAGGTCCGTGATAACAGAAGGATGCTGGATTCTATGGCAGCTGTAACCGCAATTAACCCCCTTATATCAGTTTTGTCACTTTGGATTCCCACTCCATAGATTCCTCTGCCCCTAATTTACTCTGCCAACGTAAAGGATCCTGTCTTTATGCTGCGTATTGCCGGAACAAGTTTCTCTCTTCGTAGACATTTCATCATAGAAAATATTCAAAGATCCTTTTACTCTTCCTACCAACTCATCTCGCTCCCCAGTAATCTGCTAACGCAAACCAGGTAGACTCCCTTCCCTTAAGCACCCAGCCTAGTTTCGTTTATAAAAAAAGAAACATCTGTCCAAGTCACAGAATATGATTCGCTCATGCAACATGCAAGTTCACATTAGTAATTTTCAAGCAGCACACGTTAATGAAAGCATCCCATGTTTGTCGAACACGTCCCGTCAACGGAAACTACCCCCTGCGTGCTTCATGACAGTTGTCTGGTCCCTGTAATCTTCGTAAGAAACTGACAGTTATTACTGTTCACCTTAACACCAGCTGGAACAAACTCCAGACTGCCCCCTCTCTCTCCGGCTGTTCTCCTGGCTCACCGGTGACCACAGACGCAGCGCAGACTATAGCCGAAAGCTCCACTCCATCCTTTGCGCTGGTTGTCTATTCCCGCTAGGAAGCTGCTATCCGGATCTGACGCTCCAGTACCTGGCCGCGCGACCATGAGACAAGCCAAGCCACGCTAATGACCGCCCCGGGTGCCTCATCTCAGATGGACCATCACGATTGTCCAAGCAGTTATTACCACTGGTGAAAGGATGCGCAAACCCCCAACCTTTCAATCCCCACCACCACAGAGGACTATAATCTCCAATAAAAAACAAGGACAACACAGGTAATCCATGGCAAGTGTATTTAAAAATTAATTGTAAATCTTACACGTGCCCGTTTAGTTCCTGCCACACATCACAATCCGCTCCCAGCCGCATAAGTCAATTGACCATTTTGGCATGTTTCATTGTCTCTCTCCAAAATTTTTCGTATATTTTCGTCCCGTAAATTGTCTGATGCAACCTTGAATATTTCCCGCTGTTTCATCTCAAGAATTATTTTGACTATTGAATGTTGTTAATAACCATTCTCCATCCACTTTACATGATATCCCGTGCAATTTTGACTCTTCTCCATCCCGTTACTACATCCCTATTGATATTCATCTTTACCATATCACCCTCCTGATTTTTCATGAACCCGGTCACTTGACAACAGCCACTAATGCTTTCCGGCCAAATTCTGCACCTGCAATGCGCACCTTTGATGCGTTTAAACATGGATTGACACGCAGTGCGCGACTCATAGTAAGCCCCAGAAAGTTTCGGCGATGGATTATCTAGCTCTGATTTGAAGCCCAAAAACTCGTGATTAGCCCATCTTATTGCAAGTTATGTTCATGAGAGCACAGATACTGCATCTTCACGACCAAATTTTTATTTTACGATTTCCACTGCGCATTCTGTGTGTAAATTCGATTTTGCCTTGCGCATGAATTTCGAATTTCAAGAAATATACCTATTATTATTATTATTATAAACTTTTTTCCAGTGCGGTATATTTTCCACCCAATGGAAAACATAAGGAAGACACACGACTTGACCCAGTCGACCATATACCGGTCACTCAGACCCCGGTCTTTTCTAGAATGACGGAGCACTTGATTAAAAAGCTGCTCACCAATATCTTACTAATACCAAAATTATTAACACCAGTCAGCATGGTCGCCTCCGAAAGAAATCTTGCGCTACGTGTACGACTGACACAATAACAACGGCTGCTGACGCCGGAAAGTTGGTGATAGTAGTCCATTTGCACATGACAAGTCCTTTGACAGAGTATCCCACCGCACGCTGATAAAAGAGATCAAATCCTATGGGATCACCGGCCATATACTGCCATGGTTGACGTCATATCTTTCATCTAGAAATCAAGTGTTGAAGTGAATGTTTTCACTTCCCACCATGAACCAGTAACTATTGGCTTAATCCAAGCAGTTTACTAGGCCTCCTGCTGTTTCTTTTGTACTTAAATGATGTCTTCAACGTTATTCGCAACGGTATTCCCTTCCTATTCTCCGATTACATCAAAATCGTTTACACCTCTCAGCCTGAGGCTTTGGGTTCTATTGTAACCCAAATAACCCAAGACACAATATCCCCCAACACTTGGACCTACGATTGGACGATGAAGTTTTCAGCCGCAAAAAGCTACGTCCAGTGCTAAAAGTGCAACTACTTTACGAAAAGCAGTTAATTCACCTCCATCCTCAACACGGCTCGAAACTGTGGCTAAACTGCTTCCGAGCCTTCAAATTTTCGAAGCACGCACTTACTCAAGTTGCAAAAGCAAATAAAATAATTTGGCTGCTGCGTATCGCATTTAAGCTGAACGAAAGTAAGCTAAACTTCTTCAAAACACACGTCAGACTCAGTCTAGAATGTTGTTCTCTAGTCTGCTTCAGCATGAGACATTGCGACAGAGTTGCAATCAAGAACGTCCAGCGCGCAGTTGCAAAACGGCTGGTAGGCATTCCGTCAAACCTAGGTTTCAAGGAACGGCGTACAACGCCGTGAGGAAGCAAAATAATATTCTTTAGTAGCCTTATTAATAGTAACAGTTGCATTTCAGCCCCCTAGTTCCGAAATCAAACTCCCCACTCACTTCAAAACACTAATCTCGTTGTCACAACTGCCACAAAATAGAAAAACCACTAGAGTAAACTTTTATTGTTAAATATTCTTTGCTCTCTAATGAATTGCCCGAACAGTTGCGCCCTTATCATCGTCTAACATCACCATCAAAAATGAAGTCCGCAGACTACTGACTGTTCCAACCCTTACTCTTATATACGACCCGTACCTCCCAGAGAGTTGAGAGTACGAATTTGGCTTAGGATTTTTGCAGTTACTAAAGTTATGTCTCCAAAACACGGACCTCAGCCAACAGCACTACATAATATTACGGTCCATGCTAACTGAAAAATGTTGTATTCTATGCCAGGTATAACCACGAGGAACTCCTATTTTCTTCCCCATGAAATTCTCTGCAGTTTACCCACTTTGACAGCATTAAGGATCTCGAAACTATTTTCTCTTTTTGCAGACCTTTCATCACAGAGCACATTCGGTTTTCCCTTTACTATCCCTGTCCTCTCATGTTGATCCCCATTTACCTGATGATCTGAATCTGGTAGATTCGTTTTCCTTAAGGAGCCAACCCGGTTTTATTTAAAAGAAATAAACTGTCCACGTAACACGCATGATCTGATTAGCTTATACAACAAACCAGTCCACATTAGCAAGTTTCAAGCAGCACTCGTTAATGAAAGCAAGACAAGGCGTTGACGATGACGAAGCCATATGTACAGGTCTGTGTTTTACGGCATAGATCACCATCCTCCGTGTGCTTGCTTACCCCCACCCTTGTTTCTATAGTCCATGCGTAAACCCAAGTGACTGCGACAGGTTTGCTTCAGCATCTCTGAACGTAGTGGAAATAGACCATTCCAAGCAGTTGCGAAAAACAACGCGGAAAATTAAGGTCAGGAGGGGGAATTATGGAAAGTACCTACATGTGCTCCACCAATCCTATGGTACGAAAATGTTCTCCGCTTGCATCAGTTTGAATCCAGCAACCAAACCATATTCGGGCTGCGAAGGAATGGGCCACCTTCTACAATGGATTTGATTACCATTAGCCCAGAGTTGGACTTGCGAAAGGGGAAAGACTGCACCGCCTTTGTTTGGTATATAATCATCTGGCTACTCTGTTGGACGGCCTGGGGAAAAAGCACATCGGACTACCCACTTACGCTTCACCACCCACCCCTCTAGGTTTTAACATGCTCCTGTTCCCCCAACCGCACACCTGGTACATACGCCGACGTCTATAACAATTGCCGTCGTTCTTTCTTAATTATTCACGCAAGCTTACTGGAACTACTATGTTGTAAAAGTTGCCATCGTCCTGTTCAACTACGAATTACTAGTGCCAAAATTCTCATGCTTCTCCCTGCCCTCCTCTTTATGACTTCTCGTGTCAATTCTTATCCTTGCATCCAGCTTACTTTGCACTCCGCGACCTATTTCAGTGGCGCCTTTTCCTGGCAAATGGAAATAGTAAATACCGGTGGTAATTCACACAAGATCAGTGTTCACTGATCCTCCGTTGTAAGAAACGGACTGTTATCGCTATTTCAATTTTTTGCTTATTCACCTTAACATCAGCTGGAACAAATTCCAGATTGCCCCTTCTCTCTCCGGCTCTTCCCCTGGTTCGCCAGTGACCACAGATGCAATGCAAGCTCTCGCAGAAAGCACCACTCCATCCTATACACCGGTTGCCCACTCCTCCTAGTAATCTTTTATCCGGATCTGACGTCCCGGTACCGGGCAGCGTAACCTTAAGACAAACCAAGCCACGCCAATGACCGCCCCGGGTACTTCATCCAGGATGAGCCATTACGATTGGCCATAACAGTTACTAACACTACCGAAATGCTGCGCAATCCCCGATTATCCAGACCCCTGCCGTTACGTAACACCAAAATCTCCGATATTGAACAAAGAAAACACAGGTCATTCTTGGCAAGTTTATTTAAGGATTCATTGCAACCCTTACATGCACCCGTTTACTTCCCGCCACACATCACAATCCGCTCCCAGTCGCAAAAGTCCATTGTCTCCTCGTCCCCAGTTCTTCGTGCAACTTCGTCCCGTAAATTGTTTGGTACAAATTTGAATGTTTCCCGCTGTTTCATCTCAAGAATTATTTTGACTCTTGAATGCTGCTAATTACCACTCTCCATCCAGCTCATGTGATGTCCAGTTTGGTTTTGACTCATCACTGTCCCGTTATTACATCCCTATTAATCATCACCTTGACCATATAACCCTCTTGATTTTTGAGGAACCTGGCCATATGACGACGCCCATCATTTCTCTCCAGCCACAATTTGTCCTGGCGATACGCACCTTTGATGCATTTAAAGATGGATTGACTCGCCGTGCGCGGCTGATAATCAGGCCCAGAAATATTTGGCAAAGGATTTTCTAGCTTTGAGTTAAAAACTCGAAAACTTGTGTTTAGCCTTTGACATTGCAGATTCTGATCATGAAAGCGCAGACACATTATAACCTCATGTTTGGTTTTTCGTTTTTCGTGTCTCCACTGGGCCACCCCTGTAGAAATTTGATCGTGCCTTGAGTACACCTCTCGGATATGGAGAAATATACACCGTCTAAATCTAAATCTGAATCAAACGGTGAACAATACACAGCTTAAATTTTATGCCGCCTACGTAAACGGAACTGTCTAAACGAGCTAAACAAAAAACGCTCTTGTTTGTGGTCTAGTCTAACAGTCCATGCTTTAACCGCTTGCTCAGGGGGAACCCAAAACCTGTCTGCTCACTGGCGCCAAAAAGCTTGTCGGGAGAGAATGAGGTGCCATATTGCATAGAAAGATCGATCACAAAATTTGAATGGTGTGTTCGCGCTTTTGAAACACGGCGAAAATCTATCGTACGAGTTTCAAGTTTGATCTAACGCAGCTCTGTGCCATATAGAGATGAGCGTGTGGATAAAGTGGGCAGATAAATTTAGTAAATGCCCAGGTCTTAGCAATGCTTCCAAGCCACTTCTCTGCATTCCACTAAAGCTATCATTAGGTAGACCCATCGAACCGCCATTTCTCGTTAACTCTTTTAAAGTCCCTGCTTCGAAAGAGTGAGCACTAGAAAGGTTCCTTCGGGGAGATACTGGAATTATTTAAGCAATTCACATTTTGCAGCTCCTAGCTAAGCAGAGTGGGATGATTTTTGAGAACTAAACCCAAAGGGGAATCCGGGATAGGCGAACTCCCATCACCAGTCCTCATATCCACCGCAATGGCCAGCAGGGTCTTGCTTTTCCCAGGGTTGTGTAAAATTTATTGTTCTTGCCATTCGCGGAAGCATTTTGCACGTATACCCGTCGGAGAGCTCCATCACTAAGCGGGGGAACTATTGGGGCTCCCAAACAGTCTTTGAGCATAGAAAGAATCTGCCCGCATTGATCGGTGGCCAACCTTCACTGGAACCGCTGATGGCTAAGAAAGATGGGCTGATAATAGTTAATGAATAAAACTGGTGGATGTTAGGTGAAATACCCAAAGATGAAACCGTCGTGCAGCACATGGAGTTTTTATACGAAGTCTCGGGTGCTTAGTACAAATTTTCATGTCACCAAATTTGCAAGACCTATTGCATGTAACCAGCCATCGCTTTTTTGGTTGTAGACAAACTCCACTTATCCTCAAGCTGGCTTCCACAAATGAACTAATGAGACCTCAGAGAGTTCTATTCCACTTCAAGTTCCTGGGTCATGTTTTCCAATCAGCCACCACGGTGGACTCCAGGGGCTATGATTTACATAGCAAAATCACTGCGACTCCTTTGCAAGGAGAAATGTGAAAAACGATGAAAGCCAGCTCTTGTCTAAAGCGGGACTTTTAAGCAACAGAATGGTATGCTGACATAACAAATTGTTTATAGTTACCCTTGGAATATAGCAGCATCGAACTTTTGAAGAAAATGGATTACTTTCGGACGTTATGTTCTCTGAAACTTTCCTTGGCACTTGGCATCAATATTTGGAATTTTTGGGCTGCGCTAATTTTGTCAAACGCAAACTGTGTGCATTTCTGCTCTTGCTTGACTTTTCGATTGTCTTTGCTCTCGAACGGCTTCGAACACTCGGCGAAAGATTTTTGTGTTTTGCTAACTTTCGCATTGTCACATCGAAGCTTCGTCTGCACCACGATAAGTGCAATGCACATCTCGGTTAAGTTCTGGATCCAGTCCTTTCTTTGCAGTCGATCGAAAGCGTTCGTTAACTGCGGTATTGAAATCTGATAAAAGGTAGATTTCAGTTACTTTTGGAACGTCTTTTATATCGATGAGCCGCAATTTAGCCTCCGTTAACATCGTCGGGCTGAACATTTGGTACTGCGTCTCCTTTTTGTGAACGGAATGACGTTTATTCGAAAGAAAAAGGCCACTAACCATGTCCGGGCAGCAAAGGACACCGCACGACATAGAGAATGTTGCATTGGCCGTCACATTTAAACCGGTGGCTTTTATCTCACATTAACCTTAATTGTGGTTTTCATCCTTGCAGTTGCGGTTTAAGGCATGCGGGACTCCCCATAGGTCCATGCAATTTAGCTTTGCACTGGAGTCATTTCCCGCCTCGATAGGAGACATGTAACAAGACACCCTTAAACAGCAGCCTTACGGCAACTATGAACGGGCCATCGTGCGGCGTAACCCCCGTTCAAGCAAACGCGCCTGCGACAGCAGCTGGCTTGATAGCTATTTGGTAGCACAAAACCAACTGGTCACTTGAATCATCAGCGACCTACTGTTGGCTCTACTAATAAGGCCTCTAAGATCTTTCCGAAATCGGAGCTGAAATCAATCCAGGCCCACCTTATGTCCGCCGTGACAACCGTGCTCAAGGACTCGTCTATTAACAAGGCAGCTCTCGTTGCTGACTGGGCTGTCGCGCGTGTTGATGATGGGGCTGGTCTCCATTGCCGAGAAAATGCGCAATTTCCCGGATGAACATGGAAACAAGTTGCCAGTTATCGATTCGCTTATAAGCGCCTTGCAGTTAAAGGTGGAATGCGTTTCCTACCAGCTTCTCCTTTCTTACGAAAACGTTGATTTCGACGAGATCCAATAACAGCCCGCGTCCGCCGTCCCTCGGCCTCACCCGATTTTGGCAACCGGCAGGCAGAAACGATCGGTCCTTGCTGGCATTGCCGCCATTTTCGGACCCGAGACACGGAAGTATCGTCAGTCGTGTTATCCGCGTGGGAAAATGCCGCAGCCGACGATTAAATTTGGTCGTGCTCGCCGTTTATTTTACAGATGACCACTATGCGATTGCCAGCTTTTCGGGTGATACCGTACCCAAAGTGCCGGGCTTATCTGTCGGTCACGCCAGGCCACGACCATCATTACCTCGATTGTTGGCTGATAGTGGCACGTTTATTCTCACTTATGGCAGAAGACAGTTAGAAGTTAGCCTAGGGCCATGGCGACGGTATCTGTGAACTTTTTCGCTTGCTGACGTTCACACGGACGTGCTGAGAATCGCTGTACTTTGATTTATGCAGGATGCAGTTGAATGATCTCTCGTTGGGCATTATGCATACGGGCTTCAAACTCTGCACAGATGCACATGGATTCACCGGCATACTCTGTGTTGTTTTAAATAAGATTCAATCGTTGTTTATTAGAGTCCCCTTGTTAATCCAACCGTTGGAAGGGATAGACTCGGTGACCGATCATGTGGAGCACCATACCGTTTCTAGAAGACAACTAGCTATGGCTCCACCCAGCTGACCGACAGCGGGAAAACTGGCGTTCGGTAAATTTGGTTCGACTCTTTACTTGCTAACGGCAGTTTGTCCTTCTCAAAGTCCTCCGGTCTCTCCGCTACATATGGTTCAAACGAAAGGTGATGCCAGCAGACGACCACGTGGCGACTATCGTGTGCTCGATGCATTTTCGATAGTTATCCGATATTATGCACACTCCACATCACGACTTAACCTCACGGCACGACTGTGCCTTCCAAAATTGCCTTG
>LUCM01008687.1:0-38032 GCA_008360955.1 Fasciolopsis buskii | reverse complement strand
CCGCCAAAACAGTCCCCACCGAAGGCGTCCAGACTAGCGTGCTATCAACGAACACCCTTTGGACCTTTCTGAAGCTCCCATTGTTGTAAAATTCTATGGCTTGGAGCATATGCTGACCACACATTCCATAGGCTTACTGATACGACCACATAAGACGCGCATTCTGTTGGAGGAATTAATGGGATTACCCAGAGTAGATTGACGTATTCCATAGCTTATGACTCATACGGTACAACCGCGTCCTGGTCCGACAATCGAATGGTACTTAACCTGGATAAGTCTGCCAAGCTAGTCTTCCTCCAGCGGAAATTCGTCTACAGATGCGACAGTTGTTATTTCCAAACGGATTCGACACCTGCCCGCAAGCGTTTATCCCTGTTGGTTCGATGCACAACCCGTTACAATAACCTTATGATGACCCACTTCGCGTAATTCCCCGTCATGATAAGACTTTCAAAATTGATCGACTCAGTTGCGTTCATGCAGAAAGTCTAAAAATCACATAAGTCGTTGGTAGCGTATTGCCTGACAGTTTGACATTTTGTCTTAGCTCTGCAAAGCTTTCTGACAGAAACTGTGTGTCACGCCAGGCCTGCAAATATCTCTGCCTACCGCGATTTTTACTAAAACTACGTCACACGTTTAGGGCAGCAACCAATTAGTACCGCTACGGACTTCCATGGGGCTACCGTTTCACCTTCAGGTCATTATCTGATTGGCACTGATACGTCCGCGAGTGAGCTCGCCGCCCCATGTTCAAGTCCATAGTGCACAGCTACACACTCACCCAAAAATGAGGCTTCTGTCTCACGTTCCAGTAGGAAGGCAGTTTATCCAGAAAAATATTGTGATTGAAGCAAATGCAATCGTTTAAAAATACGCAGAAATAGCACGCGTTATATGTACAACACGAAATAATTTTGTTTCCCGTTATTGCTGTACATACATCACATACGTCCCAGTTGCTACACTGGTTCTAGAATCCTCTTGTTCACATTCCCTCCGACGACTGGCTCATTCTTTTGTTCAACACAATCCAACAATTTAGGCTTCATCGACCTTATTGTGGCCTAACCTGGTTGCATTCAACGTTTTGCTTCTCGAAGTTCCAATCTAGTCCCTCTATTTTGACCACTTGTCTTTCCTCGACGTCTGGATTGCATTGGTATAGAGTCACTTGGAAAACAATCCCTGCAACCATAAAAATAGCAACGAATCTGATTCATGTTGAACCATTTTACGGTTCCTGTACGCCGACAATTCCATCCCTCATCGTCCAACACGACGTCTACATAAGCTCACATGGCAAATACATTCGTTCACGCAAAAATTGGTTCATGATATACGACTTCCCACTCAACACCGCCCTTAATTTCCGAGAACATCGGCTTTATAGCCGAAGGTTCCTGTAGTGGCATGGTTCCGTCCGCGAAGATTAATCATTTTTGGACACCATTTACTCTGAGATATGGTTTGACGCACCAAATCAGTTGTGAGGCCTTTGTTTGGCTACGTTTGTTTTATCCCAAAATAGACATGCGTGCATCCTCTGGTGTTCCATTTTTTGTACGTCAGAACTTCCGGATGCTTTCGACCATTTTGTACTTCTCTGTTACGCTTCCCTTTACCGTGTGTTCTCATATCGTGGCTGCGACTTCGTCAAGATATGTGCAATATGAATCTTGCATCCGAACCTTGGCTCGGATTTTATTTACTCTGCCTCCCCTGGGGCTTCTCTATCGCGGTTTGTGCATCGGCTGGAAGACACTTCTGGGGTTGCACTTTGACTGTCCTCTTAATTATCTCGGGCATGGTAGAAGCCGTTTCACTTGAGCACACCTTTCTAGACGAGCAAGGTGATGGTTTTTGTCTACCCCAGTGCTAGATGCTGCCAGAAACCGCCCAACATCGCTCATAGGAGGACGAAATCCAAAGTATATGGAAAGTGGTTAGATAGATCTCTTGTCTCTGGCATACAGCCAGAAAATCACTACGAGGCACCATGAAGAATATACCCATACATGCAAAACGAGGAATTGTCAGCCAACCGGTCGGTTGTAAGTCGGAGCCCTCCCTCGCCTCAGCGAGTGCCACGCCAAGTGGATCCCTCCTAGCATTGTTTTGTTGTTCATCAAGATATTACTCAGTTACCTGGTGGTCTATTTGCAATTCAGCTCCCCTTTGCATCTTGCCTGCAACAACTTCTCCACCACTGACATTCGCGGAAGCACATTTCGACGGAGAGGGTTTGCTTCATTTCCCCAGCCTTGGAGGCCATCTCTCCAGCTTCATGTGTAACCGCGCAGTGTGCATTTGGTGGCTAGTCTGAACAGATGTCCTATGTTGTTGTTGTTGTTAGGATATCCCTTGGGAGTATGAGGTGCTCACTTGATTATCTATATTCCATATTATACTGGTTAAAAGCGCAGAGCCTATGGGGATGAACGAGGATTCTAAGTCCACCTACTCGCCAAGTTACCCGCCTTTAAACTCTCTTCACTGTTTATATCCCTCCTTAGGATTACAGTAAAGGCCTGGATGTTTGCTTAAAGATGAAAGTTAATAAGGACCGGGAGTAGCACTGAAAACAAGCACAGAGTGAATCTGCCCAGAATGCCACTGGGTTGAGTCGGCTTGAGGATAGCCTCCAAGGCTAGCACGCAAGCTGGCTCGCTCTGGCCGCCTATTGGAAAGGGTCAATCCCAGATCCAAATAATGCGTCGTTCTTTCCAATAACTTGCACCCAGGCTCTTCCTATTGACATGGTGGCCACCTCTGTGCTTTGCTCGGCGCTCAACTGCATTGAAGGAGAGGTCGGAGGAGGACATCCAGCGGTGTGCTCTGCCAAAATCTGCCTGTTATACTTGTGTATCTAGTGCAGCTACTTTGCATAGATATTCAGTTGATCTGTGTACAGTGCGACTCTGAATTTTATTTGCAGAGGGAGGCTATTCACGAAATCGGTAAACGGTCTTGGGCCCTCGCTTGGGGTGTCTAAGCTTCTGAAAAAAATCCTGTTCATCCTGACCTAGAATTTCTGATTGATCAGGTAGCGCACCACCCATGTGATGACATTTTTAAACAGTCTAATCTACAGTGACCGCTCCATTATTCAAGGATAGTTCTTGCGGTCACTGTATCTAAATAAGTTCGGTGAAATTACATCCAACCGTATTTACTTTGCCAGCTGACCCCCTTTGTCAGACCACAGCATCAGTAAATTTTGGTTGGCAGGATCCTTGTCTTGTAAGCCCGAACTGTGAGTTTTACAAGAAGCCTTCCTCAAAACCCCTGCGCAGAATTATGTCGATAGCCTTCACGTCAATTTTAAGACTGTTAATAGCAGCGCAAAATGTTAATAATTTTGTGGCTTAGATTGATTTTCGGAATTGAAGATTGGAAGAACACATATGTCTTACATTTCTCCGGGACTTCATTAGCCCTAAAGGAGTGATCAAGTAGAGCAGAGGGCGAATGATGTGGTTGGTTTGTGCGCAGTTAGAGAATGGTAGACGAGAATTCCCCAAGGCCTGGCGATTTCCGTATGTTTCGTCGGCCCAGCTTTCGCATTACCTCCAAGGTCAAGAAGAAAGTTAGTTCGGTCCCCCCCTGCAATAAGCCTCCTCCATGTCCTGCTGCCGCACCTCCATCCCTTGAAGTATCCTTTCCTGACGGGGCTATTAAATTGGCATCTCACTGTTTCTGCCTGAATTTGTGCCATCTGGTTTAACTATATCTGCGAACTCTGGCCCAGATATGGACACTTGGTTGAAGTGCGTGCAGAACATCCTAGTTTGTGACGGAACCAGTTTTAACATTAGACTTTGATGGAATGGAATGTTCTGTTTGCGTACATACAGGCTTCCTTTTGGATTTAAGCAATGTTGTCCTGCGGACTTCGTGCCAGCTAATGGCGGTGCCATGCGGCTCTTTATTTCTTGAGATTTTCAATGTACTGTCTTGTGGTGTTGGCAGTAACGGATGCATCGCCTCAGTCGGAATTCCTGATCAAAACATGATGAGAAGGACCAAGTTATGTAAGCGAGGGAGCTCCTCTTACTTAAAAAATCAGCTTTGTTGGAATTTAAACAAGCAGATCCCGGTTCGCCCCGGGCGCCTTTGTGGACGCTTGAGTGTCATGAATCCGTGGTCTCGCGGACAAAAGGGTGCTGATATTAGGAGTGGTTCGTTGACAAGTAGCTTTTGGCAAGGTAACGGTCTATTGTCTGTGGGATGGACAGCTCCCTTCATCCGATGGGCCGCCTCATATGCTCATCGTAAACCAGTTTAAGTGTCTTGTTGAAGAATCCACAAGAGACTGACCCTGATTGAACAGAGAATGCCAGACGACAAAACCATTCGCCGGGCAGGTCAAGGTCGCACAAAATGTGCAAGGGTTCATGGTGCAACGCTGTGGTATTCTTGAGTGGTGTTACTGTTTGATTGTTTATTGTTTCTGGAAATTTTGCGGTGGGTAGATTACTCCTATAATGGACTTTTCCCCTGTAGTTTCATGTATCTCTAAACCACTCTGAAACCATTCCCGGAGTTGGGCGAGTGGCTGCTGATGTGCAGTGCGAACTATCCCCCCACTCCTTCCTTCGGATCGTCCCTTGACATGGTTACTCCCCGAATGCTCAGCTCTCCATCAGAGATACCTGAGTGCAATCATGTCTTCGTTACGGTGATCACTAAAGCTTCACACTGGATGGGTTGCGTTTCCTGGCTTATGATTTTTGCTAACTAAGTTTTCCAGCAACTTTTACTCATATTATTATTTTTCTCAATATACGGCGCCATGTCCACGGAGCAAAAACTGCCTCCATACCGAAACTTAATGGCCGTAACACGTAATACACTGACCTTCAAGCCGTCCGATCTTCAACTCTGGTTTGCTTCAGTTAAGCTGAAGTTCCAGCACAACAGGATAAAGAGCGAGGTCAGTCGTTATGGATGGATCGCTGGTTGCCTTCCTCTAAAGGTAACGCTTTTAATTAGAAGCACCACAGCATCTTCGCGCCGTTACGAAACGTTCAAGAGGGCTTTTGTAGATCAGACTGCCCCGCTGAAGACCAATACATCTAGCTGTTTGCTTCAAGAGGTCGGGCCCAGTCGGTACCAGCGACACCCCTAGAGACTTCTGGCAGGAAGAAGGCCACAGCGCCACCTATCGCACCGGAACTACCGGGTATTCGAAGCAGCCGTTGCTGCCGCAAGGCAAAACAGCCCTGCCCGCTTTTTCGACTTCGCTACTGTTTTGAAGTCAGTTTGTTCCATTTGTAATAACATGATTATTCCTAGCGTGATAACACCTGTTTGTTGCGATAATTTATGCGCCCATTGATGTGTCGCCCCCGTGTTACACCAAAAAGGGCAGAACCGAATGTTGTTAGGCGTCCGCCACCTAGTCGAACATCCACCCGTGCTCCAAAGTACCGTATCCCTAAGATTTTGTTTTGCTTTACCTTTTTTCAGAAGAATCCCTTAGAAAGAAATGGCTCCAGTGACTCCGGCAAGACAAACATCATCCCCATTTTCGACGCCACGCACGCCCCAGAGGACAAAGAGAACCCAGAGCCCGACACTCACCTCAACCCCGTCTGGCGAGTATGCTGAACAAGGGTGAGACCCTTAGATGTTGGATGCGGTCAGATCCACCGTTTTGGCCCGCGCGCATCTGACGGGCAGCTCAGCTGCAGTGGTGTGTGGGCATAGCTAGGCTGGGAACCACAACCTATAATGGTATTTTTAGGTCGGGTGCCCGGAGCACGGCCAAATACCAAGAACTAACATCCGCGAGACCACCAAAGAAACCACTCATTTTTTCTATTGTTGAGCGATGCCAAGACCCAAGGACATCCGCCAGTTTCCAGCATTTTTCGTATGGTCCTATCCAAAACCCTTCTCCGATGGTCTTCTGAGAAGAGGCCCCAATATCGGAACACGGATCTGTTCCTCCGGATCGCCTGTTAAACCAAACGTTGACCACCCAGAGTGGCCGCCACTTGTGCGTCGCTGACGCACGCCCCGATCGCACGCTCATGTCATAATATGCTCAAACTGCTACCACTTCCGTGTGTATTTTTCTTATGCCGGTTGAGTGTCCCGGGTGTCAGTATTGCAGTCTTCCGGAGCTTAGTAAGAAGACACACAACTGGTCACGATGGTAAAGTGCAAGCAAACAGAACATGAGTTGCACGCCGAGGCAAACGGCCTTACAAACGCTCTCTTAAGCTTTTGAGAGCTTTATGTTTCTTTGGCCACACACCAGGCCTCCTAAATAAGGGCCTGTTGTCCGGTGTGAGTTTGGATTCGTTAACAATGTACGTTCCCTTTGCAAATCCAAATTCTTTCATACGGACTTTTGTAGGTAACCGTTTATTAATGGAAATTAAGTCAAGAAAACGCAACCATATATCTTATGACAGCTCCTACGAACAAAGCAGGATTTTGGTTATCCTCCTCTATGTTCTCCAGGGGCTACCTAGCCTACAGTGAGTTGCAGGCCATAGTTCAGGACAGGGGAATCATAAAAATTGGGTCTTGTTCTTTCGTCTGCATTCGCAATCTGATTGGCTGACCTTGCGGAAATTTTTATCGGTACTTCCAAGTTCTTTATGGTTTCTCTCTTATCAATCCTTCCTGGTCACGCCGGGTGTCTCCAAGTCCGCAGATAGTAGCTGCTAGCTATTCCCGATTTCGAGATGCAAACCCCAGGTTTTGGACCGTGCATGCATGGCGCCGAGGTAGCCTTGCACGACATTTTGCCTTGGGTTACTCACCAGAGTGGAATCATTGGCATGGAGAGATTAACCCATTCACTAGACCTCTCCGCTTCAATTCACTTCGGTTTGCATAGAACAAAGAAACCCATAATTTTTACGGGAATCCAAAATTCATTTAGTGGCATGCAAAGAATCGCCACGCAACTCCGTCACTGTGACTTTCTCTTCGATATCAGCTTTCCTCTTGTCTAGTCTCTACTTCCAAGGAAGTGGCTGGAAAATTGGCACTCTCATACAGTGCCGCGTACGGTGTGAATGTTAAGTACAGATTGCCTATTGCCGAGGTGCTTTGTCCCGTTCGCCATTTAAATTCACTTTAAAGGACTCTTGTTATCGCTCATAGAGGAAACTAACCGTTGCCCTCAATCCTCCCTGGCTATCTATCTAAAATTCACGAAGTTCCGGCTTGAAGCCCAGTCAGAAGTTCCATTGACTTGAAATCTCTTGTTCCCACCGAGGCCTCTGACGTTCTGGTGGGAGCCGTTTCATGCCCAAAAGCTCTGTTCTTGGTTGCGTGTCACTGCAAATCAACCATGTCTGAAGCCGATTATTATACCTCTTCCAAGCGTTCTATGTCGATTTTAAGAAGGTCCAAACGACTGGCTACAGCATTCTGGTCAGATCAAATCGCGGCACGGCACTGGTGGCCGATACCAATGGTGTGATAGTCTCTTGCACACAAGCCCATAAGCCTGGATGCGCTTTAATGCCTTTTAATTCCTTCTTTGAACATTTGGCAGCTAAAAGACGACAAGGCACACCGAACTGCCCTTTGCGATTTTTGACAGGTGAAATTTCTTTTGGGTACAACCCCGCAGTCGGCAGGTTTATTCACCGGGAAAAAGTCTGGAGGCCCACCCTTAGCCCTCAAGAAATAAATAATTGTGAAAAGGCAGAAAGTTTAGCAACTCGATGAAAAGACTTGCATGGGGGATTACAAATAATCGCTCTTCCTTGGCACAAGATCGCTCGGAAACATCTGTGACCATCAGGCTTACAGCTTCTTTTTAAAGTTTGTGACAGGTTTGACATTTGCCAATTCTGCAGGGAGCTTATTCTAGTGCTTAATCACCCTGAAAGCAAAGAATTTATCCAGGAAGTTCTTTTTTGATCCACCGTTTGGCTAGTTTCCACCTGTGGTCTTGGAGAGCGGATCCCTCCTTTACAGATAAAGGATGGCCTATTCGTAGTTGATGGCCCGTCCATTTCCTTCGTAGTTTCATTAAGGTTTCTTGTGCATTTGCGCCTCAAAATGATCAGTCACAGGGCTGATAACCTGTCGTGGAAGTCGCGTCCCCTCAGGCCACTTAGCAATCATAGTGACTATTCTTTTGTAAGCCCTGCAAAGTTTCTTTATCCCCGATTGATTGTGCAGTTCAGGCATGGACTGATTATGAATTTATGCTGGCTCTGCACAGAAAGGGCGGTACACTGAGGTGATTTTAAGTCCCTATCCTTCTAAGCTAAGCGAGGATTTCTTGGCTTGGCTTAGCGCCTAGAGACATCGCTGCAATTGCTGGAAGCCAGCCGCCACGACGGCCTCTAAGTCCTTAGCCTGCGAGTTCTGGGGGTTGGTTTCCAACCTGGCTGGACCGTGGAAGCGTGATCCGGCGATCTCTGTCCTAGCCAAAATTTGGCATTTAGCCGCATTGAGCGGCAATTCTCGTGCATCGTTCCGCCGGTGGATTACAGCTAAGTGCCCTCGAACCTGCAATTATTCAGGGCCCCCAAGGACCTTGACATAGTCAGCAAGCATGGACTTCAGAGGTTCAATCACTGTCATTAAACCGTTCACATAAATCAAAAACAACGCTTGTCCCGGCACGAGGCCCTAAGTTAAGCCGTTGGTTGACGTTTAAGCCTTTGATTCATTCGCTATCCTGAAGAGGAAGAGGCGATAGCCTCAAGATAGTAGCTACATCTGCACCTAATTTGTGTGACACCAGCCTATGGTCGTCACGGTCGAAGTCCCTTCGAAAAAAAGCACCAATTCTCCACGTTTTCTGCTTTATCCGCCCTTCTGGTTGTCATTTCTAAGACTCTCTGCAAGCTACCAAGCCGGGATCTTCATTTTCCAAATCCGTGCTTTTCTGCTGCCGTTAGTTTTACATCTAATTTAAGCGGTGTGGGTCGAATCTCGCCACGTCTCCTCTCACGCCTCCTTTGTGGACTGACGTTTTCTCCGTAATTCTCCATTGCTCTGGTAACTGCCTCGCTTGGCAATCTGCAGTGGTACCTAGATGAGAGTTCATGCATTACCTGAGCCAGTGGCCTTAGAAACGTCATATACACCTTTCGGATCTGAGCCCTTCCCTTATCGCGGGCTTCGACGGCAGCACAACAGTGCAAGATGAACCATTCCAAGCAACACATCACCACAAAGAACTTCGCATTTGATTTCTAAATCGTCCCAAAGTTGGCAAAAACGTCCCCAAACCGTCCTCAGCAGAGGCGAAAATTGTTCATCCGTGAAACAACCTGAGGACAATTTTGGGAATATTTTCTCCGCTTTGTTGGGGCACACGAAGGCGTTTTCCCAATTCGGGGAGGAGTTGCGGGCTAATTTTCCAGCTCCCTATTCATCTCGGGGACCAGAATGCGCACTTTGGGTAGTTGATCACGCTCGACTTTATATAACTGCTATGCGTGGTTCGCTGTCCGAAATTGTTAATTGCATAAGTCTCGCAAAGGCATAAATGGTGAAAATAGTTACAATGCGCCACGATCAGAATAACCGTTGGCATGCAGAACGACATGAACAGTTCAACAGGAATGAGACGCTCCCAATGTACAACAGATAATATTACTAAATAAGCACATACTTCTTAGTCATAGAATACCTCACTGATATTTTTGTAGTTCACAAACCATCGCTCGGATCCTCATTTTCCTGTTCACTGGCAACTGAATTAAAGGATGGCGTGAATAAGGCATAAGAGTTTAAAATAGTTTTTATCAGGGTTGCGCTGTGTGGTGTAAACCTAGGTTAATAAAAGTTCAGTTTCATAAAACGGTTTCCACCGGAACATCACCTAGGTGAATATTTGGTACGGCGTACTGATTTACACTCTAGGCATGACTTACTTCGCTTTCTTAGTAGCACTCCAAGCGTAAGGGCTATCTGGAGCCTGGTCATCGATTAGGTTCAATGGGCCTTAGAAAATGCATCGATTTCTGTACAATGCATTTTATGCAGACCGAGAAATTTGTTGAGCAAACCACAACTGAGGATGTATTATTACCAGTGTTGTGCAGGCCGTTGGTGACGGTGAAAAGTCGCGTGCCTGAAGAAATAATTTGCCTTGCACCCGTCTCCAGCTCAACTGAGATAGGAAATTCACGACCGCTAGTTCCCTAAACATTCCTCTGGCGTGCACTCCACTTCTCAGAACTCTTCAAAAACCTCAACTAGAAAGGATAGATTTCATTGAGCTACGGCAAACAGAATCAATTTCCAGGTTTTCATTCAAACTGTTCACAATCTAACGGTTATTGACGAGGAGTTCTTAGTGCAATAATAGATACCGCGTAAACGGTGTCATGATAAACAATGTGCTGATAATTGTCGCGTCGGCCTAACTAGTTTTCCGGTTACGTAGCAGTGTTCCTGGAAGACGGAGAAGGTAGACTGAGAGATCCATCATGTGTTTCCGGGGCAATATCGGATCACTATCTTGATGGATCGCAATTGCTCAGGCCGAGGGCGTGACTTGATCCGGAACGTTCTCTACTAGTCTTCCTCTGACCATGTTATCTTCGTGAAAATGCAAATGAGGCTGTCTGTTTCGTCAACGTGCCGAAAAAAGGAAGTCAACATCTCCGTGGCTTTGGCGCAAAAGTTACAAAATAAATAGTTCAAACAGCTGAGTTAATGACGTTAACCCTTCGGATCAACTCGGACAACTTCTGCGAAGCATCCTAAAAAGCTACTAAAACAGGCTATCGAAAATGGATATTAAATTAAGAAGCAGTGCTCTGAATGGCTATAAGGCAGATCTGGTAACAGCTGTTTGATGTCAGTTGATCGAAAGTTGTTTAACCGCCGAAAAATCATAATAAACTATTAGTAAATTTGGCTCCCTTGCTCACGTGGAGGACTGTAGCATTGCGGTTCACTTTGAAACGTATAAGTCGAAGTCACTAGCCTCGACTGGTGGTCGGTGAAACGAAGGATTTCCAAAAGCTTACTTACTCAGAAAAACAGGCCTCCATGCATTGCAAAGTTGGCAGAGACAGTGAAAGCTCCAAAAAGAGTATTTGACGCTCTGGGGGCTGGTCCCATTCATGAGATGAGCAATATTCCGAAGAGCAACGCCTCGGAGCTCTACTCCTGATACATAAAAAAGGTAACCTGCTATTTAGGGACAGAGTACCTCTGTTCAAGATGGGCCTGTTAGCGTTTTTTACCCACCGGATGCCACAGTCCAACAAATTTCGTCTAAAATACAAGGGCGCCGAAGAAGTTTGAGGGGTTTCAGGAAAATGGTGGACCTACCAGTTAGTTACGATTCCACATAATTGTAATTGTTTTTGGAAGTGCTTTATTTTTTAGCAGAATCTTCCGGTATGCCCAGAAGCTATCAGCCCTGGGTCAGCGCACGCTCTGGAACCCACTATCCCACTACTGTGGACCGCGGCTACGGAATTCTCTTCTGGGAGTTACAAAACCAAATAAATTTCTGAAATATGATGAAAACAATTACTTTCATATGCATGCCTGTAAGTTCCCTCACTGGTTGATTGAGACCTTTAAGCAGGCTCCGAACATTATACCAACGGTCGTGTTCATCCGTACATGTACACGGATATGTTCTCAATCAAGCCTGTGTTCAGATTCAAGATATTCAAGCATCATGCACAAGGAGACATATGCAACAAAAATATTCCACCGTAGGATACAAAAATGCGCGGTTGGAGCAACATGCTCTCATTATGCCTATTGAATATGGAAGGATAAGAGCCAAACTTGAAAACATTTCAATATTCATGCGTTTACGAGAACGCATGGAATACGGGAATGACAACAGAACTGTTTACAACAAGAATGGTGCAATTATCAAGAATGGCTCCCAAGAGTCAACATGTATAGTGGATTCAGCACTCCCTAAAATAAACATTCCAGTATGAGAAAGCAAAATTTCTTTAAAGAAATTACGGTGTCTCTTCCACTTGTGGCCCTCGGATATACGAGTGATAAACCTGGAAACAAATGCAACAAAAAGCTAAGAAAATGATCTGGGCAAAGTGTAATACAATTATTTATTTTAAAACGATCAAGAAGCAAATATTCGAACTTACGTTTGTGCCAAGAAATACACGGATTAACAAAATGGTGTATGGAGAATACGAAAACCTTTCTAATGTATGCACAACCTAAGCTACCACAAAACGCTTGCAAGTAACGAGCGGCAAAATAGTTGCTGAGCGTTCGCATCACAGGACAAACAGGCCAGCTGGACTCACCGAAGCAGACCTTGAAAACCAATGTGGTACCCAAGTTGAAAGAAGTCACTTGGTAAAACAGAGGACTTTATTCTTTTCTGAATACTTCAGACAATCTGACGAAATACTTATCAGCATCGAGATGGACGTACACGGTCTAAACTGCAGTGATTCCCTGGAAAAGTTGTACAGCGATGGACGACGACAAATTTACGCAGAAGTTTTGCGTTCTTTGACAATTAAGTCCAAAGTTTTTAGTGATGAGCTTTGAACTAACAAAGACGTGTCCTCCAGGTCCTGTTGTTCTAGAAGGACTTCTATGGATATCGCTTTTAGAAGTGCACTGATTATCAGCCTCGTAGCTAATCAGAACGACGGGTTTCCTGCTTAGTTATGGCGTTTGGATTTTATGAAATTTGCAGTGGTCGTTTGCTCCAGCTATAAAGTCGAAGCTTACGCCGGAGGAAGACAGCTTCTGAACTCCGACTGCTTGGTCATAATCGGCTGCGACCAAATAATTACATTGCAAAACGGCTTACTCAACTAGAATACGATGTACTATTATGCACTGGGTCTTCCATTTAACGGTCGGAGACAGGACCGCTTTCACCAACCTTTCGACGCGCATTACAAGAGTACATGACCATATAATGTACTAAGTCCCCTTTCATCTGCAGGTCATTTACGACAGCCGCCAAGTTTTCCTAGGCAAACTCAGTTACATGAAACACCTAAAATGAAACTGATATCAGCAAATTAATTTACTAACTTCTCTTGGCAGTTAAATGTGTACGATGTATTAGAATACAACCGAATTGCGGTAAGGCAGGACTACAGCCCCAGACCTGATTTCACGTGTGGAACATCTCGAAACGGTATCCGATACCTGATTGTATAGGAAAGTGTTTAGGTGGGACGACGTTTTTCCCTTTCAAAATATTTGCCATCCGCAAGTAAGCAGGTTAGAGCACACGCAGATCATCATTAGCTACTGTCACAGTCGGAGTTTAGCTTTTCAGGATACCGTTTCTAGGTGGTTTATTTGGTTGTTTGTTTGTTCTTCATTTGCACAATTCTTCCGCTAAAACTAGGACTTGCTATTTAACATGTTAGTTTGTCATATTGAAACCGAATTCACCCCTAGAGAGGAGCGTTTTTCGAACGTTCTGCTATTCATCTAAACACCTGTTTGACAATTATGTAAGGTCATTGGTAAATATTTTCCATGTTACAGACAAAAAAGCAGAGAGAACAGTTGCTATTGGTGGACACCACACGTCCTGAGACATTTCAGCTACGAGCGGTAGAAAGAGGCTCAGTCATTCCGCCCAAAATGGGTCATGGCTGCTGTGATGAACCACGAAACAGGGATAAACCAACACTGTGACTCTGAATAATTATGGAATGAGGAATGTCGTTTAACTACTCAAACATGGACTCTTTTAGGCATCTTCCAATCCATAGTGGGCATATCTTCCACTGACCGTCGTCCGCTTGGCTGCTTGAATTGGTGTATCCAACAATGTTCGCGGATCTCCCGGCGGCTCTGAATGAATCTGACACACCACTCGTGGCAGGTTTTTGACAGCAGCCGTAAACAAATACTTTTGAACAGCCGCTTGTCGAACCACAGAACCTCCTAGAGGTTCTGACGCCAACTCCTATGCTGATTAGATAAGAAACTGTAAATAACACGAAAAGCCCTAAGAAATGATGCTGCCCCCATGAGCTTGACCGAATAACTGTCTGCTACCGGAGTCCTCTGAGAACGTTACCCATTAAAAAATGTATTTACCGTTGCCTCCAACTGGCCTCCATATCAAGCATTCGTGCACTCCCTTACTGGGTACAAACCCGAAATCGACGGTTACTTCATGCTATTACCCCCCGAATACCACAATGTCATAAAAATAACACAGCTTACAGAACAAGCTCGTTTTCGGTTATTCGTACATGTGCTAATTGGCATGAGTAGGAATAACTGAAAACGAGCTTGTTCGCCTAGTTGTCCTGTTCTCAATGTGTTCCAAGGGAGTTTTTAAACGTTTGAAGCTTACCATAAAAACTTGACAAAGAATCCGGTGCATCGTTACCAGAGGAAAGCTGGCCAACTAGTGCATGTTCACGCTCTCGTTTCAAAGCTTTAAGAACATCACAGGTATCGAATTGTGACCAGTGCCAACCGTATGCTATAAATCCACCGTTTATTTCCTGTATCAATACAGTACCACCAGTGCTTCGCAGTGCTCGCAGTTCTTTTCCTGCTGCAGCTAATATTTCTTAATATGTCCGCAGATGACATATCTTGGACGATCGCGATCAAGGGAAAACCTGGGGTAAATCTCGAAGATAGTTGATCTGTTAAGCATCCATAATATAATGGAAATTCGAAGTCTGTCATGGCGTTTACTATTTGAGCTCATGAAATTTATATCACAAATACTTTTTAGGTCACAAAATGTTGATTAATTGCCAAGTGAAATTCTGGAATAATCTAGGTCAGTTGTGTGTAAAATGGATATAAATAATAAGTCGTATTATAATGTCAGGTTGTAATGCAGCATGAAGCGATGGAAATGACAACTGGTAAACAAGGTATGTACGGATATTACACATAAGTCTCGGTGAATCAATTTGACTTTCTTGAGCATTACATCACTTAAGTGAAACTCAATGACGTCATCTCCAAGAACAGCTGCTTTTTCAGTCAACCAAAAATAGACCAGAACAGTGCTGCCTGCAAAGTAAGCCGCGTGAGGAGATGACCCCCAAAAGCGGACCTCATTAAAACTGGAAAAGAGCCTTGACCGAGCAAAAAGCGTGAAAGACAACGCTGCAATAATCTATGCGACATTTACAGACATGCATAAATTAAAATCACAAATTACTAGGTAATTGATTAGTCGTTTAAAGGTGATCCGGAAAGAATACCTGGGGTCATCAAAACATTAATCATTAATCCCCTTGTATTTTTGCCTTCATCGAGGGAAATACTGCATACTGATATATTTAACAAACAAATTTCACCAAATTACAGCGCCTTTGAAAACGGTGCCAGGGGCTGCCCTCGGAGCGTTTCAGCGGTCCCTCTACTGCTGACTTTGTGGTCAGACTAAGCAGTGGTTATATTCAAGTGTTTTCATTTCTTTTTTGGTATCTTAGTCGTCTGCAGCTCTGTAACTCACGGGCAATCTTATCGTACTCCATAATAAGGGCTATGTGCTTACCACAACGAAAGCGTTTGACCACCCTGAAGCAAACCACTAGGAAATGCAAAATGCATGAAATCCCAGCATCAGGCAATGCTAGGTAGACCTCGTAGATGGCTACAATGTGGTCAAGTGTAAGGTCAGTTACCTTGAGCAAGCGATCGGTGACATGTTTAGCAATGTACAGCTGTTAGAGGATGCTTTGTCAAAAATTTCTCTCCTGACCGTCGTTGCTGAGCTGACTCCCATGGCCTATCTAACGCAAGCCGGTATATCAGTGCCTCTAAATCCGAGATCGTTAAATAAATTAACAATGACAAGATTGTTATTGTTCTAAACATTCCTGACAAACTTCCACCAGAGTGGGTTAAATCCACAGCAGTGAATGTACATAAAATTCCCCATCAAAACTGCTACTGCAAGGTGGTCCGCAAAAGTACCCAGACAACCCGTGCCCAATACGTTTTTCAGTTTCCCGACGGCTCCCCGGCCAAGATGGTAAGTAGATTCGGCCATTCAAAATCATCCAAAAACATGCCAACAGATACGCTCTACAGGGAGAGTTATCTCGATCACTTTCGGTTGGTCTGGCACCTTCCCACGGCAAGAATTCATCTGCCAAGCAACTTGCAGCCCCTCACACCTGAATCAGTGGCAAACCACGGACCCTTACGTATACTTCGGTGAGAGCAGTGACATTGGGCAGCCTCTGAAACTACACCCAGCTTGAGATACATACTTTACGCTCCTCACCACTTGCATTGCCACAAAGAGGGACCCCACACTAAACAAAATGCAACCTGGCCACGGAAAGATGCTTATGCGGTAAAGTATCAGAAAAAAAGTATCCAGGGGCAATAACATCCTCAGCGACCATGGATGTAGACGACCGCCCCTCCCCAGTGTTACCAACTCAACCACCACTGAAGTGTCACCATCTCATCACCCTACCGAATGTAACACCAGTTAATGAATATAAAAACAAATTGGCACTGCAACACAAACTAGATTGCCTACTTATTTGCTTTCAACTTCGTCTTCTTTGCTCATCCACAGACCAAATATTGTGCCGAAGACCACTTCTAAAACCCAGTTTCCCGTTGCATTTTCACTGCCCATACCTGAGTTAGCCTCGCACTTACGTTTCCCTCGAGATGCATTTAAGTCACCAAACCAAAGGCAGTCACTCGCACCACCTGCCAGCACCACCTAGACACGGACCGTAAGTGGCCACCACGACCGGAGCCCCAACCCCTTCCAGCCCTCTACTTGTTTCAGAGAGTCAGCAGCAGATCTACTGAATCTTTTACCTCCCATGCCTACAGGGTACCCACTGTGACCCCACCAACCGGAACTACAAACTTCCCACACATTATGAGCCTTCAGCTTCCATCGTTTTACCTGCCAGCCTTCCACCAGCTTTTACCATACAACGTCCAAAATGCACATTACCTTCCGCCAACCACACAGGTGTCCCCTTGCCCATCATCTTTTAACCATGTCCCACATAGTGTCTGTTCTCAAGAAAGTAGCCATAGCATCCCAAGCCTCACCCCACCTACCTTCCTGCACTTCTGCAACTGGTATATCCGAGGAAATCAGCAGCTCCGACAACTACGCTTCACATCATTGGTCAAAACTCCGTTCTTATCTCCACTCAGGGCTATCTATTTTCCCCTAGGTGCGAACAATATACCCCTTGGGCCTTTCTTTGTACATTCTCTAAAGCCCCTACCCATAGTGTCGTCGCATCGTTGTATCCCACGTCTTTATTCTTGTTTCTCTAAGATGATCCCAGTTGCGGTGCCCCACCTAGTCTTCCTAGATCTCCATGATCACAGCGGCGCTTGCAAAGTCCATGCCACTTTACGACAACTAACAATTAAGAACGACATTTATGACAGTTCATCTCAGGAGCAGGATCATGTCGTCCCACCACAACACGATACCCAGCATGCAACATCCTTGTGAAAAATTCTTGCTCTATACACCAGAGAGGCACATTACTTGACCCAGTTGAATATCGACCAATCAGCCCTATCGTAACTGTCTCCAGAATCATGAGGCACTTAATGGAAAGGCAGCTCATGACAAATCTAACAAACGGCAAACTTATCAGCCCTGGATAACACGGTTTCTTCTAGAAGAAATCCCGCACTGCGTGCGCGACTGACTGCCTTAATACAATCAAAATGGCCGGAAAGTCGGTGATGGCAATATAACTGGATCTGACGAGAGCCTTTGATAGCGTATCCCACCCAGGCCAATAAACAAGATTAAATCCTACGGGATAACTTGCCTTTGACTGCCATGATTCACGTCATATCTTCTGTCATGGTCGATGGCCAATCCAAGGTTTTGGAACCGCAGATTTCATTCCTGCTATTGATTTTCTAAAATAATCTGTCTTTTTCTCTGTATTTCGAAATTGACGTTATTTTAAATATTGCGCAATTGAATATTTATATATGTCTGCGAAATGATTCATAAAAGCCCGTTCCGTGATTGGCTAGTCCACACATCGATCAAGGCCACCCAACAAGACTATATAAACGATAGAGCTCACTTGAATTCTGACTTGTGTTGTTGGGTCACCAATAAACGCGCGGCAGTACTCTGTGCTCGTCTTCTCTCTTCCGCTAGCTGGCTGGGCTAGCTGTTCGTATTTCGCGCCGCTTATTGTTCCGTGTGGCTGCCCATTCAAGGGAGCGGCAGATCTGTCCCATTCGTTGTGCGACTACGGGCCCTGAGTCTTCAGCCCGAACATTTCGTCTCCAACCTTTGTGTGTGTTCGCGTTCTCCTAGATCACAGGCTGTGTTCGCTGCTGTGATATCGTGCGTCGCAAGTACTTGTGTCTTGTGCTTCAGTGTGTGTATAGACCAACTAAACTCGGCAATATAACAGCTTCCATCGAGAAATCAAGTAACACAAGCGAATGCTCGCATCTCCCATCTCAGGCCAGTAACTAGCGGCGTGATCCAAGGTAGTGTGCCAGACCAACTGCCGTTTTTATTTACCTCAATGATATCTCCAACATTGATAGAAATGGTTCTCCTCTCCTATCCGCCGATTAAATCAAGATCATTTACACCTTTTCAGCCTGAGGCACTTGGTTATACTAACGTCGAAGTAATGCAACACCTGACGTCCCTCGCCCCTGAGGCCAACAAATAAATGATGACTTTTTTGACCGAAAAAAGCTGCGCCATTTGCTAAAAGTGTGCTTTATTTACAGGAGGTCTGAAACTGGAAGTCAAATCATCGCCATCAGCACTGAGGTCCGTAATTCGAGCCCAAACTACTCCGGCAAGTTCGTCTTTTTGGAACATGCCCTTACTCAAGTTAAGAAAGCCAATAAATAAGTTGAATTGCCACGTGGAACCTTTCAGCTGAACCGTAGAAAGCTGAACCTCTTCAAAACAAACGGCAGACCCATTCCGTGATCTATTTCAACGAGAAAATGCAACAAACTATATACATAAACTGTTCAGCTGTCTTTTTTACAAAGCGGCTATTGTACATTTCGTTATACCTAATTTAAAAGGAACTCTGTACAGTGTTGAATCTTGGACTTCTGTGACTTTGGCGTGCAAAAGCAAACGTGATAATCCTCAATAGTATAATCACCGGTAGCAGCTGAATTTCACCCCCTCAGTTCAAAAGCCAAACCACTTAGTCCCTTCGAAATACTAAGCTCGTAGTCACAAGCAACTTACCCCGAAAAGTGTCAGAGCAAATTTTTATTGTTAAATATTCTTCCCTGCGGAATTCACTGCCCCAGCAGTTGCATCTCCTATAATCGTTTACTATTGCTTACAAAAGCAAAGTTCGGAGACTGCTGGACCAAACAACCATTATTCATATGTCAGACCACTATCTCTGAGAGACTCAGATATTCAAAATCGGTTCACTACCGTTTTCTCTTTGGAACCTTGGTCTCAGTTGACAACAACAAATATTATGGAAGGCAATACTGCAATAACTTTCAGCTTATGTTGGTCATCGCAGCCCTTCCTTAAAGACTCCATTATTATTGATTATTATTGTCAATTAAAAACATTAGGATCCAGAAGTAGTGTTGGCTATTACCAGGGCCAGTTTGCATATCCGCAGTCATTTCGTCTCAGGACAACTTTTTTGAGATTTCCATTGTTCTCTCCCACTCACTTGTCCACCCGAATCTAGTCACTCATTCGTTCTTCGAATATCCAGTCTACTTTCTTAAAAAATTTTCTTATAAAAGAGACGAACTGATTCGATTACGCAGCTAATCAGTCCACAACAGCAGGCTTCAGCTAGTATTCCTTGAACTAAATTAAGTTACAGCGTTGTAGATGACCGAGTCTTGCATCCACACCTGTGCTCCATGGCACAAGATCCCATCCTCCGTGTGTCTGCTTGTCCTCACTTTGGGTTTATTCACTCCAAACAAACAAAGCCTCTCGACGACAGCAGCATGCGTACCAATGAATCACCGAAAGCAGTGAAAACAGACCACCCCAGCAGTTGCGAAAAAACATATCAGCAGGAAAATTAAGATCCGACGGAGGAACTATTAAAAGCACTCATAAGGCCTCAACCCTTCTGTTAGGAAAGGAAAAAAGATTCTGCCGGAGTTCGGCAACAAAGCACCATTCATCCCCAACAATGGACATTTGCGCCATTAGCACAGACCTGATTCTGCGAAAAGGAAAATCCCATAGCGTCATTGTTCGGTGGATATCCATTTGGTTTGAACTGTGAGACCTTCCGGGGTGAAAACTCATCGGACTGCCCGCATATGCTTTTCCACTCCACCCGTCTAGCTTTCGATTTCCCCACCAACCCTTCCAATGCACGCCTGGCACGTATGCTAACGTTTAGTGCAACTGCCGCCGGTTCTTTTCCATTGATCTACCTTGTTTTATAGAAACTACTAGATAGTACAAGTTGCTGTCATCCCATCCAAATGCAGAATAATGATTCTACCATTCTCATGTTTCTCCTTCGTCACTTCCTCACGACATTCCGCAGTAAATCTTGTCTTGGCATTTGGCTCACTATGCCTCTGCAACTCAACTCACTTCGCTGGCGCGCCTTTTTTTATCTTTTGCTTCCTTACTTGATGAAATAACAATGTACATCATTTTTTAGCAGGCGGGCCATGGCCAACAAAGGGCTGCCAAGTGGGGAAGTTGACCGACGGTGAGACGATTCGAACTCGCGACCTTCACGTCCAAACGCCTTTTCTGGTAATCCAGTGCAATGGAATCGATGGTAGCCCATAAATAATCCCCCGCCGTGGCATGCATCGTAGGCTCGTAAGCCGGGATTATTCGAGAGAACTAGCAAGTAATTCTTTAACCACTGTACTGTCATTCTATTAAACCAATATAGTCGATACCTGTGGTGACGTCAACCGCTGGTTGCGAAGCAATTCATTAATAAACACCGTATGATCTAGAATTGTCTGAGCTGTGAATTTCATACGTGGATTTCACACACCTAGAAGGTACGTAGCATACATCCCTGTCACAGATGCTTACATCCTTCTGTCCATTTCAAGATAGCAAATGTCAAACTGCTTCTACCTCTCTCCCTCCGGCTTTATTCCAGGCCCAGAGATAGCCACAATCTCTAGCCCTTAGCCAAGAGAAAGTACAAGTGCAACATAGATCTGGTCGCTGACAACGTCCATCCTAGTCTATGCACCGATTATTGAATTTTACTGGGACGCTGTGAGATAGGTTTGGCACTCGAGTACGAGTCCCGCTCAATATACCGACGACTCAAACTCTGTCAGTGATCACCTTCGATACCCACATGCTGACAGGCCATCATGACTATCAAAAACATGACTGCTTCTACCACCGGAAGGACGTGTCTAACCTCTCAACTTCTCGACCCTGCTGACACAAAAGGCAAAACTCCAACATAGGAAACTATAGCATGGTAGACCTTCATTTATTAACGATTTTACTTCTTAGTAAACTTGTTCTATGCATTCCACCTCACAGTTAAGTTCGGTGCTGGTGGCATATGAGTGCATCAGCGTTCTTGCTGGTTATATCGTCTGTCCAGGCAAAACACTTCAAAATGCTGCATCCTTAATACGGCCTGACGTAGCTTTGGCTGTTTTTGTTTGCTTCCATCCCCACCATCATACCGGTCTGTTGTTTCGGTCGGATACGGCTCCTTTGTCTACCTCAAATGACGTCGAACTGTCGACAAATTAACGACGAATTATCAAATTCGTAATGATTTTATTCGTCTCCGATTAACTTTCTAGTTCATCGCACAACCCTTTTGATCTACAAAGATTTAGGCCATATCTCAACATTCGCCGCCGCATCCCAGTTAAATTTAGCACCCGTGGTATGCATAATTGATGCACCTAAATGCAAAATGTTTCGCAGTTCGCCACTAGCAGCTTGTCTCAGAAAGTCTTGCACCATTGTTGTGTAGGTTAAGATTTTGGCTCGCACATGCTTTATATGCGTATTGCATTTCAGGGATTGATCAAGGTTCAAAGTGTGGCTCTCGACTGGACACGCATGTTTACCCATGCTCTGTCTGCCATTAGTTTGTAAAAATCTAATCTTGTCTTGCGTATGTTTTTCAAAAATCGGGAACTATTTAACTTACCACTACTTTTATATGTAACCCAATAAAACGGTGCGCTAAACTGTATTGATAACCTCATCATACGTAATCGCAAGTGTATTTATGAGATAGAAAACATCGCACAACTCAACGTGAAAGGAGTAATAACGGGCAATTAGCGTATTTAACGAAATGCCTAACATGGGAGTAAAACCGACAACCGCAATAGCAGAACTAATCTGCTAAATGTACACCTCGAATTTCCTGCAAAAGCACCTTGCAGCAGTGGCGTCGAATAGTGGTAGCAAAATCTCATGCTACTGCCAACCTCCGGTTCAGTTTTTGAGCCGATCGCGTTAGGAATCTTCCACGCAAATACGCCATTCAAATAAAATTTGAGGAATGAAAATGTAATGCTCGACTACAATGTGGACCCCTTTGAATTTCACTTCGGAAAACAAATTTAAATAATTGAAAAATGGATTGAAACTACTGACCTACAGTAAGAAGACAAACTGGCAATTAACTTTTTTTCAAATAAACTCAAACAACACCCCGTTTATCCTGTCGTGTTCTGAGAGTAGTTTGGGCCTCTGTCCGCTGGAACCTCCCCCAGGCTAGTCTGCATTTTGCTACTCTTCCACCAAGCTGGTAGCACCTTTGGCGAATCTTTCTTAGAGGTACACTTACTTCAGTTAGCCGATGTGTGTTATTCTTTATGCTTAGCCACATTTCTTTGACAGTATCATCCCTATATCACTCCAAAATCTCTGCCTTTGGTTAAGACGCCTGAAGGTTCTGGGCCATTTGTCCTGGAGTCCCTCTCTCACAGAGCAAGCGGAACCCTATGATTCCGTGGTCCCTTTTCCCCAGTGGCGCGCCTACTCTTACCACCGCCTAATTCAGAGGTAAATCTACTGATAACTAGATCCGGCGCTTCTAGTGCCTGAACTTCTCGCCATCCTGTGGGTTAATGGACATGTTTTTCCAACCCCAAGTCCGCCCTCCATTCAAGCCGCAGCTGGCGAAATGTCCTTGAAGCTTGTTTGCCAGCCTGTCTTGGGACCATTGAACTCATCGAGTTTTGGACATCCATCTGTTCTACTAGCGGGTAACTTCAAGCAATATAACAATTCCTCATCTTCATCAACATTCGACGTTGGACTTGACTATGACCTTGACTTGAACCGAGAGGGCTTCAGTTTTAGGTGTCACTTATGGGTCCGCTTCTGCTACATTTGTCGCTGAACTATGAGCACTAGATTAGAACCTCCACACTCCCATTTTCTTGAACTGCCGCGTTCACAGAACCTTCCAGGGCTATCTGGGGTAGTTTTACCTCGATCTCTAAACCATAGTTCTTTGACGGCAATGAGATCCTGTTTGCTCTTTATCCATGGCTGTAAGTAGGACTTTGTAGACTTTCGGGTGTGCCCGTGTCCCGGTCTGGTGCAGTACTGGTGAGGAAATCCTAAATAAGGCATGACGGCAGTGCTACACAAAAGAATAAAAATCTAAATTTTAGCATGACGGCCTTACCATAAACCTGGAAAATCTGCCCTTAGAGTTCTTTAAAGCCGCAATACTCTCGACAGCCCACAGAAAAATCCAATTCCAGGGTCATTTTCTGGCTTGCTGATTACAGTCTTCATCGGACGTTGATGTGCAAAAGTTCACCCATTAAATTTACTGTTCCTCCGTTTTACACCAATGCATATTAATCTCAGCCAGTATTGACAAAGCCTCTAGTTATCGCCATCTCATCTCAATGATCTATCAATCCGTTTCATTCCCTCGACGTGATTTTATCTAATATGCCTTGTTTAATTGAAGCAGCCTAATATCTACGCTGAAATTAAACATTTGCCGACAGTCCTAAAAGTGTCTGCTAAATTTCGTCACTAAGACTATCTCACTAGCGTTCCCTCTATGTTGCACCCAGCCCTCATTAACGTTTGCCTTGCTTAGATGCAACGAAACTGCTCAAAAATAAAGCTTTTATGCGTCACCTTGTATTTCCCGGCAAGTAAATCTTACAAAACGCAAATAATTCCAAAGTACGTACTGTTCGTAAGTCAGGAGGTTATTGACCAACACAAATATCTGTCCGGTACACTTTGTGCTTGCAACTGACCATGGGCGATCCTCAGGCTTCGTTAGCAAAATGCTCTGCAACTGTGGATCACGAGCGGAATATCGCTTTCAGTTCTTATCTTTGTGATTTTCAACACCACCACTTCGCTTCTGTTTCCTATGACGAGTATTGATCTCGACTGCATCTCCTTGGGGGAATCCCTGTCATTTCCTCATTAAAGAAACTCAATCCTTTGAGTGGAAAGTATTTGGAGCGATTCCATCATTCTAACGATTTTGTCTCAAATTAGTAATGGTATGCATGTCACAAGACCTTGCATGACGTCTTTGGCAAGTCAGCCATACCATCAGACAAATCATCTGAAACTGAAGTGTGCCAGGTTGGAAGTTATCCAAGCCATTGTGGACTTTTGATGCAGTAACCTTAGCCATCACTACCATGGACTCTCAGATATTGTTTGACATATCTGATTAAAAGAAACAGCGGTACTCTTCGCCTGGGGCAAAGGCCAGCATGCTTAGTCGTTTTCTAAAATCCAGTGGCATATCAGCTCTATAAAACGACAAGTTTGCACGAACGTGTCGGAAACTATCGGAAGCAAGCTGTCGCTAACAAAATGCCACAAGACGCGTCTATCCTCTTACCGTTTTGGCGGATCAACTCTACTTCACGGTCACGAAATGGTAGTTGGTATTAGACGTGAATGACGAATTTTCAGACTTAGAAAGTATGCTAGGTGTTGTTAGGGTAAACATCGTCGTTCACCAGGTTTAAAGATCGGAAACAGTAAAAGGTGGTTCATAAACGCCAACAACCATGTCACCTCCAGCGGGATAAGCATATGAGCAATACACAGCTTGAGCTGTTGCTGCGTCAGGTTTCCACATTGAGTGATTTCTTGTTAACTTCCAAGTGCTTACATCTTGGTTTGTCTTCTGTGAAAGACTTGGGAAGCCATAAAGGACATTATCAGCAGAATGCGCACAAGTGTACTTATGTGCACATATTTTCCTGCATTATGATGCCCGTAAACCGTAAGCGCATTTTTTTTCTTGCGTCACACGGTAGGCTTATCACTCAATAGTTGTCCATTTGTAGATATATATATATATATATGCACTATTGGTATGCATATTAACACTCCATATTTCCTTGGTATTATTCCGTTGCATTAAAATAGCCTCTATGGCGCTACTTTTCAGTGACACTATATAACTTCCCGGAAAATTGTCTTTTCACTTTAGGTAAAACTACTTATAAAAATGAAATCATCAAGGTGTGCCCCTTTATTTTATGGAGCACGAAATCAAAAGCAAGAGGCAAACATAAATAAACGATTAATAATGGAGAAAAATACTGTGGACCCAAGGCGCCATTTATTAGTGCATATTTCTTGAGGTTTTAGGTAGCATATACCGTTTTCAACAACAACGTAGTTTGTTCTACTTGACATATGTGTGGTGGTACAGTGGTTTATCATCAAGCCGTGAAGAGCGAACTGTGAATAACGAAGGAAACGTTGATCCGAGGTTTATTAGCACACTTGCGGTTGTTCTTTGGGCGGGATTTTGACTTGTTAGGACAGTCTGTTGCTGTTCCATTCAAATTCTGTCGCCTATCCGAACGCCTAAAATGGGGTGACCCAGCTTAAGCTTATCACTACCTAGTGCTGTCCCAATAGGGATCGCTTGAGTTAGCCGCCTGCGAACCTCCCGAGTCACTCATATCACTCGGACTCAAACAAAATGGATTGTCAAGTATAACACTCAGTAAAATTGTTTCCCTATAAGCCCTCGAGATCTAAGGACCGCTTCAGATATAGAAGACCACATTACCTGCAACGGATTCCTCGAGAAGTGGATTGTGCTGCATTGTCATTGTGGTGGTGGGGACTTACACTGATTATCCTCACATTCTAATCACATGGAACTGGCTAATTAGTCGGACTTTTCCACCATTTTTCCCGGCATTACTGCGTATTACCGCCACTCAAAGCCGCATGCAATCCGGATTTTTCGCTAGTTTTCCTAGAGCAGAAGACTAGGTTTATCTGGAAAAGCCAGGGTTGCACGTATATGCGGCAGCCTACTGGTTGAAGTCTGGCCAGAAACTGCTGGGAAAATCCCATGATTATACGGAATAACGAGTACTGGACAATACCCCGCTGTTAGCTGAACACATTCCCAGCAGGTGGAATATTTCACTTCATATAAACCTAGAACAGCAAAAATGAAACGAGTTGGTGCAGAAAGGCAATAACGTGGGGACAAAACTCATTAGTTACTCGTTACTGTGAGAAACTGGCGGGAATCAAAGTTCAGGTTGGGGGCAAGGAGAAGGATGCAACAGTTAGTGACGAATACATGAGCGCTGAAGGTCTGGAGGAAAAGACATTTGGATTCTCTAAATGTGAACACGTCGTGCACATATGAACACTGTAGACTTTTGACAGTTGTATATGTATGGATCGGTAATCATGGTCCATTTCAGTGTGCCGATAGATTTCGCATGTTCTTGAACCACTCGACAGCAGGAGCTATACATGTTAATGATTAATAAATGTGGTATAAGAACTTGGCATTTGCTGTTCGCTCTGGCAGATGAACGTTCGGAAGCTGGGCATCACTGAATTGTTTAAGGGTAAGGCGAGCATTGTATGCCGTTCTAACTAGGGTTTTCACTGCCAGGTAATGTGCGGCCCACAGGTCGTTTGGTATAGACGGGGTGTAGGCGCGCGCTTGGGCTCCAGGAGCTAGTATTTTACACCAAAGCAAGTAGTACAGTCTTCAAGACAGCACTGTTACAGCAAATCCCACAGCAGCCGAGGATTACATACGATATCCTTTATACATCGTATTCGGGCGGCGACCAGGGCAAGCGGCAGAATGAGTCACCAGCCCAGAGGGAACAAAATCATGATGAACGTCAAAAGATGTGATTTCATTAGGAGTCGATGTTATGAAGCGACAGACCAGTGTTAGGGACCATCTAATATCTGCTTCTTGGTGTGCATTTGCTAGAGCCAGCAGGACTTGAGGCAGCTCATCAGCATTGATAGAATCTAAGTCTGAAGGTCAGGTAGTAGTAGTGATGAAAAAAGATATGTAGTTTGGAAGAACTTCCAGTCGTTGGTCGTGCTCGACAAATAACAGAAAAAGATCGTCGGGACACTAGGATGGGTGAACAATTACTCCGTGCCAATTGGCGGCTGACGCTTAGTTTCAAGAGGATAAATGGTCCATGATCGGAGCTATAGATTGAGCATGAGGCGAACTCAGTGGAAAGCTAATGTGTAGCGAAAAGCACTCTAGGTAAACTTCTGAAGTGGACACTTGGTTATGGTCGGACAGATGGTATTTGTGAAAGATTTTGCCAGTCCTGGATATGTTATTAGAGATCACTGAGTCATGCTGTATCCCAACAGTCTTTGGTGGCATGAATCTGACGCAAAGATAAAACAAAATCTGTTGAAATCTTTATGGCCAGATTTTTGCTCTCTGAAAGGCGGGAATTTCACGGCCCTTAGAGTTAACATCCCGCAGGATGGTAAAACGGTTTCATGTTAAGGGGATTATTGGACGCGGAAGGGAAAAAAGGAATAAAACATTAATGCGAAGACGGCCAATTGCGTTGCATACTATGACATCTATGAGTAATATTAGTGGAACTGTTTCAGAAAAAATTTCTCAGATAGAATGTAAAGGTGAAACGACGGCAGGCACAAACGAGTCATATGAGCGACATTTAGGAAAATGCTCCCAGCGCACAGCTTAGCGAGCGAGATTTCCGCCATTCTCGGTCCCCTGACTAAAACCGTAAACATGATAAAGGTCGGTAGGCAAAGGTAAACAATAGCAATAAACTGGACTACATGAGCCGTACTGCGACATTTGGGAGCCAATAGGCGTTCGCGGAAAACTCAGTTAAGAGTTAGTCAGCCGGTGTGTGGTGTATGACGTAAGGCGACACCTGCAACCATGCATCAAGATGGTTAATCCGAAATGGGTGAGGATAAAGGACATGCCTGAATAAAACAGAGTCGAAAGGCATCGTAACTGGGTTATTGACGTGCCACTCAAAAGAGGTGAGGTCTAATCAAAGGGCAAAATTGCCGAAGATTGGATTGCATTGGAAAGACAAACGTGAGACGAAAAGTTATAGGATCGACTCCTTGGAGGGGAGCACGTTTTGAGGTAGGAAGGGCGCATCACTTGTTAAAGTCAAACGGGCTAGCGTCAGTGTTGTAGCTACCTGTGGTTCTTGAACTTTATGCCGTCTGCGTCGACGAATTGATAGGTAAGGGATCAGGGATCGGAAGCCGATGGATCCCGACTTGAAATTGAAAAGGTCCTGGAGTAATATAAAAGTCCAATTTTGCCGTATACAGCAACAAAAATGAAATTATGCTTGAGCGAGTTGTGGTATAACGCAGGGCAGAGGGAGCCTCGGAAAGAACAAGAGGAACGGGATGGCGGTAGACGAAGGGGCATGTACAATGCGAAACTTTTAGTTGTTAACCATTGCAGTGCTGGTGAGTCAGGCTGACGGCGGTAAGCAATCACTGGTCGACGTATCTCCGTGATTAGAATGCAAGCGCACAGATATGTAAACTGAGGAAGTCGTATCGTGGGTTGTGATAGCCAATCAGAATGGGCGGTCCGGATTTGACAGCAAGAGGTCGTGAACTAAATCAGGTGAAGTGCATCAAACAAGGCAGACCAATCGCAGGGTAACCGGGACAATCAAGAAAAATAACCTACAAAAATGTGGTGCTTTTGTTTAATACAACGAGATTTTTGTCAGCGCAGCATTTTTACTCTTGCTTGAGGTAGTTGGGATTGATGCTTGTTATTTAGAGGCAGGATTGGCTGAACGAAAGCAAAAGTTGAGAAAAGTGATTACCCGTTACCCCTAAATAAAATCATAGGAACAAAAGAAGTCCTCGGGCAGATGGATATCTTTCAGTATTTCTTTACCCGACCCCCTACTACCCTTCGTCCCAACAACGTTGCGTACACATGCTCCTTCCTTACCGTCAATCGTTCGATATCTGCCGCAGTATCTTTGTTAGTTTGTCTTTATATCGCCTTACACTACTTTTAATTAGCACCAACTGCATTTTCAAGTCTAACTGTGCTCTAGATGGAACCCAACTAAAGACCAGTGACGTATGCTAACACGTCATTAGTTTGACTTGCATTTTCTTCTCAACACTAGTTAACCTTGCGAAAAGAAACGATTGTGGTCCATTCTTCGGAATATATTGCCATTAACAAAAAGGCTCTGCTGAATAGACAGTGTTTCCAACAAAGTTCGTCAAATATAATGTCTCCTATTCCAAAATTATTCCGCAATTAAATCCACATTGCAAGGTTCCAAGATGAAACCCGTTGGAAGTTATTTTGGGTTCCGTGTGGATGCCTTATTTTGCTCCAGCAGTTTGTTTTGCTGCTGAATAAGGTAGCATTAAAAATGTGTTGCTGTTGTTGCCAAGGTTACCTCAGCCGTCACATGCGGCCCATGTCTTGATGCATTTGCGCCCCCATTTTTTAACGGAACCAGCTCAGCATCATGCGATGCCATGTAGGTAACGTTCTGGAATGGCTGCCTACCAAACAATGACATCCGAATTCAATAGATCATAAAAACTTGCAAAAAATAAGAGTTTACATAATATGGGACCGAGTTGAGTTCAACTATGGGAGCGAATAACATCGAACACAAGTGAATCATTTCATGATGCTTTTGTAGATGTCACCTCCGGATAAAAGCTAATCACTTTTCCGAATTCTGCTCTCCGGTAGGCCAATCCAAGTTTTTCGGTCACTGTCGTCCCTCCCTGCTAGATCAGGCCAAACAAACAAGTACAGCCGGCTGTGGTTTGCTCATGAAAGGTTATATCAAGAAAATAATAGCGCCGACTGGTACGAGCTTTAACTCGAAGATCTTCACGGCGAAAAAGAGGCCAAACGACAAGTACAAATAAAACTGTTCTTCACAATTCTAAGTGCAACCGATTATAGGTTTATTATAGCAATACTTAGTATTTGATCATTTGCACTCATCACATGAGTAGAAAACATCGCTGTATTAAACAAAAACGCCACACATCCATAGGTCATTTTTCTTGGTTGTCCCGGTCACCCTGCGATTGGTCTGCCTTGTTTGATGCACTTCACCTGATTTACTTCACGACCTCTTGCTGTCAAATCCGGACCGCCCATTCTGATTGGCTATCACAACCCACGATACGACTTCCTCAGTTTACATATCTCTACGTTTGCATTCTAATCACGCAAATACGTCGACCGGTAGCTGCTAACCAATGGTCCTGATTTAATCTCCTCCTCTATACTCGGTCGCTTTTCGGCACGATCAGGTTGCATACCGTCCGTGCATCCATTGCGATTTGTCTGGCACGTTCCATCATCGCGCAACCACCGATAACCTCCGAGAAAGTTGTTTCACTCCGGCGCACTATTGTTTGAACCATCGTATACCCTCTGTTTGAAAGCGGCATCTGCTTCCGGTCCAGCGGATTTCTTATTTGATTTGGTTCATGATTATATCCCTGCTGGCATTGCATAAAAAGATGTCGTCAACCTCTTATTTTTAATGCGACATTTAATTCGACTTCGCACAAACTGTTTCTTGAGAGAGTGACAGCCGTCCTTCTTCGCCATATTCAAAGTCCTCAGAAGCCCCTCGGATTCATCCATCTTACCCGCATCTGAGCTCCTATAGGTCTATGATGTGGAAGTGATCACTGTGACTTTGGGACTTTCTCCGTTGCTGGGGTCGGGATGTTATTCCGTCAGGATGTTGCATTTTTGGTTCTGGTATATTACCGGATGCTGGTAATGGCGTAGGCGTTCCACTCTGGAAAAATTTTGAACATGACTGCGGCTGACTATATCGCTCGTGATGTTTCGTTGCGTCACTCTATTACGTGGGAGTAGTAGCTGACTTTATTGATAATGTGACTGCCATGTCACTTCGTTTTACTGGTGAATCAGCCCTGCAGACTTGACTGATGCGATGAGGACGGCTGGTGTTGTGCTCAAATTTTCATTGTCATTGAAAAGTAGTGGAACTCTGCGCTCACAAATTGCGGTCCGCTGTCGAAGGACTACGTCTCCGGACTACCGTACCTGCAAAAATGAGCACGTTGGCTCGGCCCTTGCATAATGAAGTGTGTCGACCTCGAAAACCTCTATACTGATCAATCAGTACGAGGTGTTGTTTGCCGCTGCACTCGGAAGTATGTAAAGCCATGATTTTCCAAGGACTTGTAGACATCTATGGCAGCACGGTCTCATTTGCTAGGCAATTATTTGACTTGCCATTCCCGGCCATTAAAACAACTCTAGCTCGGTGAATGGCACCGTTCACGCCAGAGCGTGATAAATGGAGCTTCCTTATAAATTTGCTGCTTAAGCACCCTGGGAAAACCAATGAGTACTGTGACATTTTCAAATTGGAAGCGACTTCGATTTTTGGGAATCCGAGTTCGTGATCCTGAGAGGTTTCCGGTGGACCCAGGAAACCCATAAGGGATGAATTCTAGCAGTAACGAAAACATTACGTCATTTTAGTAGCTCCCTTTACTTTCGTGACATCATCCTTCTTCGCTGAAGCTCCATCGGTCACCGAGGCATTCTCGAACCACGATGCAAACTTCCCGTCATCCGGCTGTGATACACGAATTAACTGATCACGATAACCGTTTGGCCTCCTGGGAGGTATACCATCTAGTAGTTGTACTTCAGAAATCTGACTGATATTCTTCGTAAATGCCTCGAAATATCGCCAAATTGTTTCCGGGCAACAATAACCAGTGGCTTATGTTGTTTCCTCCTGCCAAAAGCACGATTATGGAAACGTCTCAAGGGGAACACTGCCGGAAACTTTTCTTTCTTCTATTTGGCCTGAAACAGACAGCGACCAAAGTAATCAACTTTTATAGAAGTGGTGCACCCATTGCGACTTAGTTCTATCTCACTGTGCTCCCAGAGGCAAATTCTACGTGGAATAGGCCTTCCGTATCCTTCTGAGGGCTTTTAGGCGTTCTTCCCCGCAATGTCACGGTGTCTTCATATGCTGTCCACTGGCTACCTTCATGTCCACCGGGTGCAATAAAAATCTTCGCAATTAGTTGTCCAATACGTTGAGTCGCAAAACATTCGGGATCCTCGGCATTTGTAATAGCGTCATTATTCTCTGCACTGGCCATCAGTCGTCTGTTTCACAGATCGCTTAAGGAAATCAATCGAATATTTATTGAGTACCATCGGTGTAATGCCGTAAATCGGGACACTGTCGGCGGTGCAGCTCGCGCCTTTCAGGTCATCTGGTGCTTCATCCATGGAATTTCTAGAATATTTCACTGAACACTCCCAACCTAAAACGCAATCGAAGCCAATGCAAAGAAGTGGCCATAAAGCTCGATTTCTTATTAAAGGCAAACTATTAGTTTTGGATTCAGAAACGCTGGTGAGGATTCGGATTAGCCGACGAGCATGAGACCTGCTAAAATGAGTGGGATGGTGACGTTAGATGTTAGGAAAATTTGCCATGAAAGTAACCTTAGTGTCTGGCAGACACCACTGCAGTGCTCGAGCAGTCCGAGACGGGCGTTTGTAAGTGAATGCACTAAGCTACACCGTCTGGATAATATAAACATAAAAGTGCAGTTAGTGCTTCTGAAATTTGAAGTCTCGTATACTTGCAAAGCACTATCAAAATAGAAAACCCTGCTCAAGAACATACAAAAGGAAAAGAGACATCCTCTCACTTCATTCCGTAACAGGCCGAGCCTACTGGAAACAAACACTGGTTTAACAAACAAGTTAATCATTTATATTGGTTTACCGTAGTCATTCGCCGACTGAATGTTGTGTTGATTAAGTTTGCCCACCGGTATTGACTTTTCCCTTTAGTTCATCGGCTCGCGTAATCAATGCGATGTCAATGCAGTTGTGTTTAACTTTGGCCAGGATAACGGATTTAACTGATAAAGGTAAGGGGTTTGTAAGAAACTTTAGTGCTTTTTTGCACAGTTGCGATTGCACAAGCTCACGTGCTTTCGTGCTCATTCAATAGTGTATCCATCCGTGCATTCACTGCAATTTTTCATCCCTTGGTTGTTACTTGATGGCGTCAGTTAACTCAGTTGTTGCTATATCATACTTTGCTTTTCTAATGGGAGTTCCATGGAACGCTGTCATATGAGAATCAGTAGATATTATTCGAAATCTCAGGGTAAATTCTGATTACCAATAACGCTTTGAAGTCTGTACTCCGACCGAAAGCAAGCTGAATGAGGAAAGACGGAAAGTTTTCTTTTTGCATTTTGCTGAACAGAATGCATTAAGTTTAATGAGACAGATGTGTCCCATGAAGTAGTAAAGTTTCTGATTTAGCGTCACTTCAACTCCGTAAACTTTATGGAGTGACACAAACTAAATTTAAGTCCCTTCCTAGATCGGAAAATTGAACTTAAAGACTTTACACATCTCAATTGCAGGCAGGATGCAAAGACGACTCTTAATAGGCGGGGTCAATTACTGGATTGCCTAGTGGCAGGAATCAATCAACCGGATTTACAGTAGAAGTTACAAGTACAAGGAGACCAAAATCCCTGGCATGTCTGCGACATTCGTGAGCAACATCAAGATGCAGTCCTTCGTGTCCTTTATTGACATCGTCTTAAAGAAATCCGCCAAATGAAAGGCAGAAATGGTCAAGGGAAATGCGAAACTGGTGTACTTATCTGTGGTCCTGATTGACTACAATGTGAATGTCCGAGTCCCCCTACGCCGGACATGAAGTACTCATTTCAGATTCGGGGACATACAAACTTGGACTAAATACATTGAAAGTTACATGCGAGCACCATCTTGCTTAAACTCCGGTGTGATATATTCGACGTTCGCAAACTGTTGCGTGCGTTAGATTGTCTGTTGATGCAATCCCACCATATACGACTACAAGACATGACTCGAGATAGATGTAAGTACTTCCGACTTGTCATTTTGGCGCTACGTCCCGGGTGGACTTCACATGAGAAACAAAGACCTTCGGCTGTTCACTACGTCGAGACAAACTGTCGATTACTCAAGGTAAACCGCTGAGTTTCAACAACAGTGTGGTGACTCTGTGGCCACCTAGAGGTAACCAAATTCGACTATGCGAGATACCACAAAAATACATAGGCAAATTGCAAGCAATCGAAACTTGGCGCCAGAATGTTCCTTTGTTATTCGATGCCGAACAGTTGTGAATGCTGTTTGATCGCAGGCCATATAACTCAGATTTCGCCAGCTGAAAAATACAATCTCGTGCTTCTCCTTTAGCGGATGCTTGAATCCTTAGGTGCACTAGCACGTCCTGACTACATGTTGCTTTTGGTTAAGCACGTAGCGAAGAAATATTTTTCCATAAGCGTGTCGTTTACGAGAATGTTGTTCCCCGAACTTCAAAGAAACTTCGGAACCGCAAGTTAGTTGCCCGTATTTTGGTCACTTGCAACTAACTAAACTCTGTCACGGGCTGCTAAACTAGCAAGCAACATCATCATCATCGTTCAGCGTCAAACAGCAAGGCAAGCCTCACTGACCGCTGCCTTTCCCCAGAGTCACACGTTTATATAAAAAGAGTGAATATCCATGGGAACAGGGAGTGGACCTACACAGGCGGGAAAAGATAAGATGCTGCTGTAGCCAACACACGAAACACAGCCTAACTGCACAAACGCATGTGTTTTCAATCATTCTGATTCCATAGAAAGTGACAACACCATCGCCACTGTTCACGGTTCACTGCCATATCCTTCGGTGTCTCCAGCCAGCAAGTCGACGAGTCTTTCGGACCCCAACCACGAAGGCGTGAGACACCTACTCTACCTAACTTCGCTGTACATTTTCTCATTCCACGTTGCCACGTCATCTGCTGGCCTCCACATGGCTTCTTCCATTTCTTAGAAGGAACACAAAATAGGGCACGATATGGTAGACGAGTGTTCGTCATACGCAACACGTGACCCAACCAGCGTAGTCTACTAAGTTTCATACGCTGAAACAAGCTATTTTCAGAAGTGGCACCCAATACCAGATTCCTAACCTCAATATTACTCACCCGGTCACTCCATCCAATCCTAGCCATACTATGTAAACATCGGTTGTCGAAAACCTCCAACCGACGAACATCGCCCACACGCATACTCCATGTCTCGCAACCGTACAACAGAACTGAACGCACTGCAGCACAGTACACACAACCTTTCAACTTCAGTGAAATATCAGGCCGATACCACAAGTGCTTCAGTTCAGCGTAGGCTGCAAGAGCCTTGGATATACGCATATTTACTTCCAATCCCGAGCTACCATCGTTGGACATGCAGCTACCAAGGTAGATGAAACGGTCCACCATTGTTATTTCCTTTCCAGCCAGTATCCAGTTCGGCGCTGCTGTCGTCCAGTCCTGTAACAGTACTTTGCACTTTGAAGGTGCAAAGCACATGCCGAACCGAGCAACCGATCTCGACAGCCTATCTAGTGCCCGTTGTGCATGGTCCGCAGACTCGAACAGGCACACGACGTCGTCTGCGTAATCTAGGTTGCATAGCTTTCCTTCATTTCCCAGTTCGACTAACTCCATAAGTGCCGGTTAGCTGGCAGTGCTGCTGAGGTCAGTGTGCTTCCTTCTGAAAGCCGGTTGCAGAATAGATAGCAAAGTTCTAGCTTGTGTGGCACTATCAAGGAGGCAACACCCACGGAAGACCAGGAATTAAGTCTTTAGGACTTAGAGTCTTGGATTCCTGAGGTCGCCCGCTGTTGCAAAGCAAAGCCCACAAATCCCGGTTCTTGGATCGTCTACTTGTCGGAGAAGTATGGGCTGAAACGTGAGAAACTTGGGGGAAAAGGAGACGACATTTACTCTGCAAACGAAATGACAGCAGTCGGTTCCATCGCGCTAAGTGCGGTTCCCTATCTGGTGCGAGGTGCTGAGGAATTCGGGGGATAGTCACTGCTGGTGGAGCTTGAAGAGTGAATCCCAAGTGAATTGCAAGGTCCCTTTTGAAAGTGCCTTTAATCTGTCAATTGCCAAACCCTTCGGGCATGGCATTCCAGAGAGAGATTACTCTATGAGTGAAGAAGTTACCTCGGAGGGAGGTGCCAAGCTGAGTCTTAAGGATTTTTCTTCAGCGATCTCAAAAATGAAAAATTCAACAATCGGACCTGACGTAAAAAAGCTAAACAGCAAGAATAAATCACCGCATATGCGCCTTACCTCCAGGGGATATAAGCTAAGAGCATGGAGGCGAGATAAGGGAGATGGGAGAGACCTCTTATTGTTTTGCTGCAAGCTCCTTCTACCTCTTCTAGGAACTGCCGGTCACGTGAGAGCCTAGAGTCAACTATTTGGCTACCGCACCCCAGCAGGGTGCGAATATACGTGCCATATAGATCGGGAAGGTCCACTCACGAGATCTTTAGGCAGGATCGTTCGACCCGAACGGTTGTTTCGCCGGCGAGTTGTTGGTAATGAGAGAAGAATAGACGGATATCTAGCCAGAAGCCTAAAAATTTATGGCGATATGATGCGGGTAGTTTAATACTTCCGTTATTGAAGAGAGATTGGCCTGGTACATTAGCAAATGATATACTGACGCACTTATCATCGTTTATGGGTAGGTTCTAGTCGGCTGACGACCGCTTAGCCTTATTTATACCCAGCTGTCTGTGTCACATATACATCGCAATGTTGGACGGGATGGACAGAGGGAGGCCGCCGATGTAGACTAGAAACAACAAGGGCCCAAGAATTGAGTTTCGAGGGACGCCTCAGGAGATAAGTGAAGGTTTGGAGGTGCATCTACCCCCTGGACAAGAAACGAAAAGCTTCGCACTAAGTCATACTAGAATTGCTGAAATCCCCATATGCTCCAAACTACATACATGTCGGACACGAGGAACCATGTCACAAACGCTTTGCAAAGTCCATCGAATACGCGACGTGAAATGCTGTCGCACCAACAAGCATCCTGTGATACAGACTTTTCTGGAGAAACAACCAGCGAGAAGATGGATACGCCGTCGGTTAGTACTCGCGATTTCTTATTGGGGGACCCTGGCAAGGCTAATTGATCTATAGCTTAAAGCAATTTGCGGGCTACCTTTTTCGTAGATTAGTGTTAGTACTTTTTTCCACGAACGCCAAGGACCAGGTTAGCTCAGCCTACGCAGCTAAAAAAGACAATGAGATTGACCCTAAGGTCACAGGTTGCTTTCTATGATGCCGATTAAGTGCCAACCTGTACTATTCATCTGAAAATCGACGTCATCGCAGCAACCGCCGCAGTTACGATCGGATTACCCCCGGGAGAAACGTTGAATGTGCATTTGCAGCATCTGGGGTCTCAAAAGGGACGTGAAAGCCGCGCTCGGACGTGCGAAATCTGTGTCGGCCTTAACCCACCAGATTTCATTTTCAAGGTTTATCGTCAAATGACGCTGGACCTTTCAATGCACCTGATTCTCCTACTTTTAGTTAGGGAGCTGACGTTTCCGCTGCATTAGGCCCAGCGACTTTTGTTAAGTCCGGCGTCTTTGACTAACACCAGATTACTCAGGAATCACGCGAAATCTGCTGCCAAATGCATCGCCTGCTCGATCTGATTTCACTACTCACTGGAACTCTTAGTTCCTCAGATAGTTTTTTGCCCACAGGCGCTGAAAAACAGCCGATCAGACAATAGCTCCTTTGGCCACGCCAATGGCCGTTGAGCTGCAGCAAAAATCGCGTTAGGACTAAAGCATGGTCTGATCGACTTTACCATGGCCAGTGTGATCTACAATTCGGACGGAACCGCGCCAGTGGTGGCTAACGCGATAAATGGTCGACCCGGACCTCATAG
>LUCM01008682.1:0-18444 GCA_008360955.1 Fasciolopsis buskii | reverse complement strand
ATTGAATGTTTACATGAAATAATTCACCATGTGATATCACAAATAAAAAAAAATTACTAAAAGCACCAGAAACGCTCATCAAAGTTATGCATCCTTTCGAAAGATTAAAAGTCGATTTCCAGGTCATTTTTATCTCCATCACAGAAGTATCTAATAACCAGTGTCGCTAAGCCATCTCGATTTTCGTTCGCCTGTACTGATATGTCCCCATCCAATGTGACCACTTGCTTCTCCCAACTGTTTGTGTTTTTCGGTTCATACTGGTCGTAGCACGTTGCTTGTCTGGAGAACTCCGACCACTTCTTGCTGAAAAAGGCATCCCAGCCAGTGGAATCACATCGCATAATTCACAAAGAGATGGGAAAGTTGAACCAATTATTGTGGAGATCCAAAAACTCTCTCCAAAGGTCCTGCTGGATCGTAATGTAAGCTGATGCTACTGGGTGCTCTCTTTTGCTTGAACTTTGTTGTGCGCTACAACTAATGCCATATCCAACCAGCGGCTCTTCTCGTATAGCCGGAAGTCAGCATCCGGAATTTCACTAATAATTTGGCTTATTAGGCCTGGACAAACGACGCAAGATCATCAAAGTATGACCCTTTTATGGATGAAATGGAGCTGTTTAAGCTCATTACCTCCCGTAAACACTGTCCCAACCCCCAATTTAGCTCCCTCTAGTCGGCACAAACTAGTGTACCACGAAATTATTTTGTTTGCATGCACCCGCCCACTTATTTGGGCAGAAAACATCGAAACAAATTTATTCATACAACCGTATGAGAACGGCACTGAATCTGTTTATGCCAACGGCATACAAACACCAGACAAGAAGCCTATTTTTGTACGACGCACACACTCGTTCAACGTACGCGTGACTGCTTCTCGGTAGCCGTGGTCTGCAATTAAACAGCTGGGAAGAATGTCGTACTATTTGTCCACTATTCTAACAAGTCCCCTCTTTTTGCATTCCTGAATGCGTACTTCAATTGCGTGGTAAATAAAGCTTTTATTTTTTGTTTTCAACTGTTCAATCTGAACGGTGAGATGTCACTCCAGGTCCCACAAAGAAATGCGTCCAGAATGTAGCAAAGGTGGGTAGTGAAATGCTTAAGGCTACGAAATGAGCACTCAGCATCATCATCGATCAGCGATAAACGGCAAGACAAGCCTCACTGACCGCTGCCTTTCGCCAGAGTTACACGTTTCCATAAAAAGAGTGAATATCCAAGGAAAACAGGGAGTGGAACTACAAAGGCGGGAAAAGATAAGATGCTGCTGCAGCCAACACACGGAACACAGCCTAACTGTACAAACGCACGTGTTTTCAATCATTCTGATTCGATAGAAAATGACAACACGATCGCCACTGTTCACGGTTCACTGCCATATCCTTAAGTGTCTCCAGCCAGCAAGTCGACGAATCTTTCGAACCCCAACCACGAATGCGTGAGACACATATTTTACCTAAGTTCGCTGTACATCTCATCCCACGTTGCCACGTCATCTGTTGACCTTCACATGGCTTCTTCCATTCCTTGGGAGGAACTCAAAATAGGGCACGGCATGGTAGACAAGTGTCAGCCATACGCAATACGTGACCCAACCAGCGTAGTCTACTAAGTTTCATACGCTGAAACAAGCTATTCTCAGAAGTCGCATACAATACTAGATTCGTGACCTCTATATTACTCATCCGATCACTCCATCCAATTCTAGCCAACTACGTAGACATCGATGGTCGAAAACTTCCAACCGACGAACATCGCCCACGCGCACACTCCACTTCTCGCAACTGTACAACAGAACTGAACGCATTGCAGCACAGTACACACGACCTTTCAGCTTCAGTGAAATGTCGGACCGACGCCACAAGTGCTTCAGTCCAGCGCAAGCTGCCCAAGCCTTGGATATACGCATATTTACCTCCACTCCCGAGCCACCATCGTTGAACACGCAGCTACCAAGGTAGTTGAAACGGTCCACAGTCGTTAGTTCCTCTCCATCCAGTATCAAGTTCGACGCTGCTATCTTCCACTCCTGTAACAGTACTTTGCACTTTGAAGGTGCAAAGCACATGCCAAAGCGAGCAACCGATCTCGGCAGTCTCTCTAGTGCCCGTTGTGCATGGTCCGCAGACTCGAACAGGCACACAACGTCGTCTGCGTAATCCAGGTCACATAGCTTCCCTCCGCTTCCCAGTTCAGCTCCTACATCCTGGAGATCTCCCAAAGCATCTTCCATCACCTCGTTCATGACGAATTTGAACAAGAATGGAGAGATGGGACACCCTTGTCGAACGCTACTAGTCGTTTCGAGTGAACTTGACAGTTCACCGTATACCCTAACGCGACGACAGGTATGCGAGTACAATGCTCGCAACAGGTTTACAAACTTCGTGGCATACCCTTCCGGTGGAGAGCACTGAATAGTGCTGGTCGATCCACGGAGTCGAAAGCACCTTTCAAGTCGAGAAAGAATACGATCGTAGGGCGCCGGTGCGTGTGGCGTGTTTCGAGCATCTGTCGGAGAGTGAATACCTGGTCGATGCAACCTCGACCTGGACGAAATCCGGCCTGTTGTTCGCGGATATTACTCTCGCGAATCGGTATCAAACGGCGCAGCGTTATCGAGGCTAACACCTTAGTAATTATCGAAATTAAACTAATCCCACGATGATTGCTACAGTCACTCCGTGTGCCCTTCTTGAAGATGGGTACAACCAGTGACTCACCCCACGATAACGGAATACGCTCCTCGTTCCAAATATCACGAAGCAAGGAGGTAAGTGATTTCACCACAGCTTACCCACCCAATTTGAAGAGAACTGGGGGGAGTTCGTCGGGACCGGCTGCTTTTTCCCTCTTTAGAAGCCGAATATTCGACTGCACTTCCACTTCCGTTGGGGGATCAAGTAACACCTCCCAAGGATTCACAGCTGCAGACGTTGGACTAAATACGTTAGCATGTGGCCAGCTAAACTGATCCTTGAAATGCTCTGCATAAAGGTCCAGTCTTTGCTGTCTACTATGGACCAGCTCTCCATTCCTATCGCACACGACTTCACTAACCGCACTTCGCCGTTCGCCGGTGTCGCGTATAGGCTTAAACAGTCTTTGATTGTTACTTGAAGCGTCCGATACTTCCATCTCTTCGGCTACCTTAACCCACCATTTCTCATGGTCATTCTTAAGACTTATCGTTAATTGACGCTGCAGCTGTCGACGCACCATATTCACAACCTTGCAGCTAGGATCCTGACGTTTTTGCTCCATTAGGCTCCAGCGACCCTTGCGAGATCCAGTGTCTTTGATGAACGCTAGATCTAGGATCGCAGGCGAAATTTGCTGCCAAATGCATTGCCTGCTTGATCTCGTCCCAATGCTCGTCTACACTGCTGCTCGTCGAAGTTCTTATTTCCTCGGATGGTCCGATTCGACTTACGTGGTCCAATATGATCTACAGTTCTGGACAGAACCGCGCCAACGGTAGCTACCTGCGATATGGCCAATCTGACTCAGAGTACCTGTCAAATTAGAACGCCGTGTCGCTGTGCGACGCGAATTGTGTCGAAAATTCGTACTAGATAGGAATAAATGATTGTCTGCACAGAATTGGAGAATTCCTTCCCCGTTGGTTGTTCGCTGAGCAGGCAAGGCGCATCGCCCACCTAAACAGGACTCCGATGCACTCAGTTTTCCAACTTGTGCATTAAAATCAACTGCTACCACTACAATGTCAGAGCTCTTGCTCTTCCGAACAAGAGTGGCCAGTTCAGCGTAAAACTCGTCTTTCTCCATGTCAGTGCTGCAGTCTGTTGGAGCGTATGCCGAGATAACAAATAAACTATGCTTAACACTACTATCCTTCCGGACGCCGACTGATCCCTGCAGTCTCATGGCACATAAGCGACTGTTGACTGGGATCCAATCAAAAAGGGCTGCTTCAGCCTTCTCCCTCAAGACTATTCCTACACCACGTTGACCCACAGCCTGAGCTGCTTCGTCTCCTGAATTGCGAAGAAAATATCTCGACGAGACATTTGGCGCAGTCAGCTGAACTACTCTACTCGAATCCTGAATTCGTGTTTCACTCACGCAGCAGACATCAATCTTGAGTGAGTCTGCTGTCAGATCCAAACACGCCTGTTGGCCAGCCCGCATTAAAGTGCGCACATTGAAGGAACCCAGATGCAGAGGCTGACGAGGCTTGAGAAAGTGTGAATTAGCAGATTGAAAACCACCTACTTCAGTACTTGACAACGAACCGTTGCGAGTATCGGGCGTTATCAATGAAGATACTATGGGTAGGCAGAAGGAGCAAACAGATTGGGTTGGAGACAGAAGAGACAGGTTGAATAGAAGAGAGGGAACTCTGAGCAGTAGCATACTTATCACTACCTCTCCCCCCCCGCTCGATGCAATGGGCAGCGCGGTCCGGATTATCCTGCGCGACGACCGATGCAGTATGGAATTTTCTGTAGGCGTGTAACTCACGGGGAATAATGGACGGATAATGCTAAGGAGTCCAGCCGCTAAACAGAAGAACGAATAGGGTTCTCAACCAAAGCCTTTGGTTCTGAAAAGAACCTGATCGCAAAGTAGTGGGGCATAGCTGAGTGGAAGCCCATCTACTTGGTTCGGTTATCCTTCCATTCGTTTTTCCGACTGAGCTGCTAACTCAAATCAAACCCCGACTCAGAGGACCAGGAGACTACTTCGTCAGGCCTCTACCCACTGACCTTCCAGGCATGATTGGATCTCCGGCTTGAGATAAGCCATCCTGTATAGCTCGTTGGATCATGGAGGCACGCAAGCCGTCACACCACGTCAAGGTGTAGTCTCGTGGCGACGGAAGAAACGAGCACTAGGCACTGCACGCTCACAACGGATGGCTAGGATGGGTCTGCGCAAAGCGTAAAAAAACTGCGAAGATACCTTATAATGTATATTAGTCAAAGAAGCAGCAAACAGCTCAAAGGAGTCAACAATATCTTGGGAAAGCGCTGTGGCCATAAGGGATAAGCAGAGTCTACCGTTTCCCAAGCAGAAGCTGCGAGGGCGTCGGATCCCAAGATTGAAACGAAGGTACCAACTGCGTACAATGAAATGGCAGCAACCTGGCGTCGACACCAAGAATATCAGCGACAAATGGAATGCCGAAAACACATGATAAGCAGCAACAAGCAGGGAGAAGACAAAAGAATGCCACGAGCTTCGAGGATCGTCAACTCAAATTACAAGAGCTGGCTAGGGATATAAGACAAAAGGAGGTATCAGGTACCACCAGAAGTCCCAACCTGTTGGTATTAGAAAGTGGTTTCCTCAGAGGATGTGTGGGCAATATAATATACAAATCCGATTTTACCACAGGTCCTTGTGATATTCCACGGGACTTCAACCAAGCCCATAAGGACAAAATTTACTCTGGAAATGGAATCCCTAGACGGCCTGCTATCCTTAGATGTATTATTAAGTCGTCTGCAGCGTTCACCTTAACAACCAGTCTATCACATGAAAACATGGACAGAGTAATAGGTACAGTACCAAAGTTTCGTTCTGATAAATCAGAAGCCTTATGAAGTGACTGACAAACACCACCGTCATGATGTGCACTGAAGACAAAATTGAAGATGAACTAATACAAGTGAAACGAACGTTTCCGCAAAAGGAGCGCCCCAAATGTTTCATGAAAAAGCAGTGAAACAACCAGAAATAAATTCCGCCTTCAAGCAGGTAGGAAGAAAGCTGTGTAAGTAACCGTCTCTTTTAGGGGGAACACGATAGCAGACGGCTTCGAGAAACAATCAAAAGTATATATTTCCCTACTGAGCTACGTATTTTGTTCACATCTTGAGCAGTTCTCCTTTTACAAACGAAAGACCGCCTACGGATCCAACCTCTTACTATGTACCAATTCACTTGCACCGGTGGGACAAGTGGAACCACAAGACTGTCTAAACGCATAAAGGAACATCATGCGAGGGGGCTGAACAAAGGGCCATTGACGAATAGACAAACGGAAATCACCGTGTACCCGATAGAATCAAATAATCTAATCAGCACAAATGAAGCTTTTCGTCCAGTCTATTTTGTTTGAGGAAAGCTAGCAAAGAACGTTAAAGGTCATATCCTGTTCATGACCCAAGCGATCGTTGTCTACTTGAATAGCCCTGTTCTATGACCCCAGAAACAACACCACTTAGTCTACCCTGCTCATCGGTGTAAGATGCGGTTAAGCAATCAAGGCCCAAGTGAAACCAACACCACATTTATCAACACAAATCATCCACCAGGACACCGAGTATACAGTATCTACGTAGTATTTTATTATTATCATTGTTAATTTTCGATCACGCTATTCCAAGGCCTATAAAACGTGCTGTACTGGGCTAGCTATGAAGCACCGAAAACCTGTTTGCTACTGTGTTTTATAATGACACAGAATTGAAAAGCGTCTAAACAGTAGATGCATATGTGCGGCTTAGACAATCCTTGGGACCTGGGGCAGCAAGACAATTACTGTTCTAGTTTTGGGGTGATGTCTTCAGAGGCCGGTTAATGATCAAGGCACTTAACCACCTTTCACAGTACCAGAGGGCCCTTTCGTTGGTCAGTATGAGAACCAGGGGCCCATCGAACGAAAACCAAGACCGGCAGCCTATGTGGACAGAAGAGGCTTTCTATGGATGTCGCCCAAACCGGTGAGAAACACTGGCCCTCAAAACTACGGAAGTTCTTTATTTTCAGATATCCAGGCAGTAGTTCTCCTTGAGGATGCGTTGGAACATGAGGCGTGGGTTGGCCATGTCCTGGATGAAGAAAAAATATCCCAGCGCTCTGCAACCACACTCCCGAATCAGATGGAGTACAATGGTGAAATGTGTACGCCGATGAGGTAAGTGCAAAAAGAACGGGAAAGTAATACACTGTAACGCAATATAATGGCAGGTAAGAAGCCACGGCCTAAAAAACGAGGCCATTCTTCGGGTGCTCCGCCAGAGGTACAACTTTTTGGTATCGCGAGATTATTTTTCTTAAACGCGAGGTGCAATTTGACGGCAATATAAGAGTATTGTGAAGAACATTTACGTAAGAACCAGTCTGTTGCAAAATTTTCGGACCTAAGCTTGCTAAAGATGAGCAATCTGAGATGAGGGACAGGCAGACGAAGGTAAAATGTACCGGCAATGACGAAGCAAACTCCGAAGAACTAAACCCAAAGTAGTATAAAAAGGACAACGAAGCAGCCGTCCGATGACGGGTTAGGAACTGCAAGGTGGATGTTTCGGAAGAGATTTTGCTCAGCCGAACCCGATCAAGCGGGGGAACAGAAATGGGAGAAGCTACACCCCACATATTGCTGGAGAATTCGTATACCGGGGGGATCTAAATATTTTGCAATAAAAGATTGGTAGGAGTAACGAAACATTTGACGAGAAATAGAAAACCAACTTTGCTTGCAGCATCAGAAGCTTGCAGAGATACGAAAGAGGACTAACATAACGAAGCTATCGACAGGTCAAGAAGAGAGATGGAATCTGAGGTGCGCAGCTACGCTGATCCATAGATCGGTTAATTGGAAACAGAAGATGAACTAATTAGAAAGAGAAATGTAGAAAAGTTTTCAAAACATACAAATCAACATGACTACAGGAACCACAGATGTGATCTAGGTCGAAATTCAGCGATACACTAGTCACACAACGGTCGCAACTAACTTTAGTGTCTCCATGGAGGAGAATACGGTAAGAAAAAGGAAACTGATTTTATATATATAAAATTTATTATCTCCCGGGTGAGCAAACAAAATTTCCACGTGGGCACAGGGGCACACCCTGTGGTCTAGCAGGACACGAACAAACAGGGCCAGCGACAACAGTTTGGGCTCAAGCCTCCGAGCCCCGTAGTCGTACAACGAAAGAAAAGGAACTAATGCTCCCTTAATGAGTAGCCACACGGAACAATAAGCGGCGCGAAATACAAACAGTTAGCCCAGCCCGCTAGCGGAAGAGAGGAGACGAACACAGAGTACTTCCGCGCGTTTATTGATGACCCACCAATACAAGTCAGAATTCAAGTGAGCTACATCGTCCATATAGTTTTGTTGGGTGGCCTAAAGCGATGTGTGAAATGGCCAATCGGAGAATAATTTCTGACGAATCTTTTCGGAGGGGCAAGTAAATTTTTAGCTGTGCCACATTTAAAATAACGTCAATTTCGAAATACTAAGTAAAGGGCAAGTTCTTTTGTAAAATTAATAGCAGAAGAAAAATCTGCGGCGCTAAAACCCTAGCATGGTCATCGAACATAACACACTCGGAAGTGGAAAACCATATACTCGAGAGTGCGATAGCCGTACCTTGCAGAGCTTTGGGACGTATTGTCGGAGAGCAGGTTTGCGTGCATTTGATATTGCACTTCACGCTGTGTCACGCATAGCGTGGTCTTCTCGAAAACAAGGAGCCTCATGTGCATTTCAGATTAAATAATTAACAAACTAGATGACAGTACCTTGGTTGAGGCATCTTATCTCGACTTCATCGAGGCGTTTGACTAGATAAATGATTGGTTGGTGATCAACAATCGGAAATTCTTCGGTTTATGTGGTAGGAAATTTAAGTAGGCAGGTGACTTTATAAATGGATTATCGCAACAGTTGTGGCCCTTCCTGGCTCGCATATTTTAACCACTTCCGAAAGTGTTCATCGTGGGACTTTACTGCGGAATGAAGAAGCCATCAAAAGTAGGAAACCATTTGGCTGATCTCATCAATGAATTAAAGATTTTCCTAACTCGCGGTATTCTCCTTCGGCGGGCAACGGAAATATGCACGGTTACTCCGTTTGGCATCAATGAAGATGCTCCAGCGAAAGCCACGATTAAACAAATCAAGCCTCAAAGCGGGTACTAGAGTTTTCCATGAGGTACCGCCAAAGGTTGTAGCACTTATGGGCACGTGGGCTTTCCGACAGACGTCAGTCGGCAAAGAACGGATGCTGCCTCCAGGTCTAAACGTCAAGAGGAACACCACACAGGAGACTCTCCATTCCAGGAGTTACCTCTGGCTATGATGGAAATATTCCCAAAGGAGTACAGGTATATTACTCGCATGCGTCTTATAAAAAGGATGTTGACTATATAGCGAGGGGTTAATAGAAAGAGAAAAGCTGCGCTTTCAAGGAATTTATTGCTGCAACTAAACGAGCACATCTTGGACATTCCGAAGCGCTTCGATTTTGAGTATCCACGAGGTTGCAGGTCCTCTCATGACACCGACTACTGGGAGGTCTCCGAATTCGGACTGTTTTTGCTGTACATACGACCCGTGGTTCTGAAGGATTTTCTTCAAGAAGAAATACACATGAACATTTTGCGGTTGTCGGTTTCCGTTTACATTTTGTGTGGCGAGAAATGACGCTTGCGTTATTTGGATTATATCGAATAACAATTCCAGCTATTTCTAGAAAGGTTCACTGAATTTAATGGCCCGGAGCAAGCGGTTTTCAATATTTACTCGTGGTTGCACGTTTTCCAGGATGTGCGAGCACACAGGTCACTAGACAGGTTCTTGGCTTTCCCTTACGATAAGTACATGCAGAATACCCGGAAGTGCGTCATCAGTCGAAATATCATGGCCGAACAAGTTTTTCTTTGGACTATGGAACGCACTGCCGAGGTCAGCATGCACGCGGAGGTCAAATACTGGGACGACGGTATGGAAGATGTGGCCTAAAGGGGAAGGTATTTAGAACTAATCAAACAGTATTTTCCAGCGAGTTTCTGAACAAGGCAGTTATGGTTGGCTGCTCGCCGGCCGTCATCGTTAATATTTCGGAGACGAAATTGTTCTACCGTATGTATAAACGAACGGATAATTTTTTCGTTCTGCAGGTTACGTTCTCTCATCTCGGAAAATTCAAGTGTCAGCAGCTGCCGGGAAAAGTGGGAAAATTCCACGTAGAGGAAATAAGATGTACGGATCCGTTGCTGCATTATCGGACCTACATAGTATTTCTCCCCACTGTCCAGAGCTGGAAGTCGTAGTAAGGTAGTTTCTATTATGGGATTTTAGTTGCGTTTCAAATGTATTCCGTCACTGAATTCTTAAGTGACCAGTCGTTGGCCATCGTCTTCCACTTGTGGCTCACTGGGCTGGATTCTGCCCTTTGGCAAACGACGGTCAAGCTGCGTATTGAGCGTTTAATTAGGGAAGGCCTCCCACCACCAGCACACTCAAAAATCCACAAGATTGGAATACACAAGACGTAAAGTGCGAGTATATGTTTGCAAAGCAGAAAACCAGCTTCAGACAATTTCCAGCGGGCTATGCAATTACAGCTCCTTTTGGGAGACTCCAACGAATTAACTTCTTCGGGTGCGAATTCCCGTCATGGACGTCGGCGACAGCGTGAGCGGTAAGCATTTTACCTATCTATCATTTTGCTGTGGAAAACCGGTAGTTTTTTTCTGACCGCGATTGGGACGAGAACATCCCTGCTAAACTCGTCAAACAAAGAACTATGACTTTCTCAACAACCTCAATTAGATGACATGCCACCTTGTATCCAGCATTCTCCTTTGAAGACTTTGGACATAAACTCGACGACCAACAGATTTCTTAGGCAATCCTACCTCCTCGTTACCCGCCTTTCACCAGCATTTGTTCATATTCTGACCATGAGCAGCCAATTGCTTCCATTCCGTTTGGGAGCCTGTCGATGTCCAATTGTCCGTGAGTGTTTTTTGTTCATTATTATGCCGTAATTTTTCTCAGAAACGTTGCTTCCATTACCTCTTTACTCAGTGCCAGCCAAGCGGTGCCGAAGCCACCCACCAAAGCAGCTGAATGGTGAGGTTAGAAACCTTGGGGTAATCGTTGTTTCTAAACTTTGAAAAATGTATATCGGTATATTTCTCGAATGCTTCGAGAAGCAAGCTTGATTGCGTGATCAGATATTACGGGGTTATGGCAAGTCACATCGAACAAGCAAACAAACATTTGGGTGCAAAATGGGAGGCAATAGCAACACTGGCATACTAAGAGAAACGCGGTGTTTGTACGCACCAATAATGCATATCGCAGACGCAGAGTTCAATTGGAAGATGGCGTTGGGTGTGGAAGCGTCTGCAGTATTCGGATTTAGTGGGTCTGTCAAATGTACGTGAACGTTAAATTGCCACGAAGAAAGTCTTCAAAAATCTTGAGTGAAAGGTAAAACTTGTGGAAAACGGACCAAAACAGCTGACGGGGAGAGTACGGATGGCTGATAGAAACCCTATAATAAACGGATATGAAAAAGAACATCGGCCGTTTTACGAGGGATCCTGGAGCCGAGAAAATAGTCGAAATCCCTTTGAAAATGCGGAGGGACGAAGAACACTTGCTAACATGAAGAATGGAAACGTCGTTGGCATTGAGGAAAGTGAGGATTGATATGGTGTGTTGAATAATATATCTGACGCTGGTAAGCCAGTCTGAAACAAAAGCGGGTTCCTTTGCTTCTTTGTTTGCATTTGGAGGCTTAGCTGTTGGCAGTTGCTGGCAAGGTGATAGCCGCAGGTGTAAAGGAAAAAATTGGGGTGATGTTCGCGTAGACGATGGTAACGGGATCTAGAACATGGACCTACGTTTGAGTGCCTTCGTGGCGACTGGATGTCAACGTGATGTAAGTTTTAGACACGGGTGGGCAGCTCCAGCAGTAAATCTGTGCATTTGGGAGGACTTGTTCGCTCAGAGAATCGCAAGCATTGTGGATCGAATTGTGTGGCCTCGATATCTAGACAGATTTGCAACAAGGTCATCAGTCTACTTTGGTGAATCATGCGGATTAAAAGCAATGTCTACGTCATCGCGGCCGTGGAGCAGGTCGACTTTGTCCGTCCTGAGATTGCTGATCTGAGCCTTGGGTCAACTAGAAAACATTGTCTGAAGGTGGAACTAATCCTCCTGTTGCCTCTGTTGCTACTGATTACTCGTTCTGTATTAAGAAAAATGCAACCTCTTCGTCTTACAGCACTGTCCTCAGTTAACGACCTCGTACTAATCACCGAGACCTGACTTGAGGGTGACACTCCGGCGATGTCATTGACATCACTGAATGTCAACTATTCAAAAATGTTGTCCCTCTCAGCGTGCGGTTGGCTGCTTCGTGTGTCCACCGCTCAGTACCGGCATTACTGTGTCGAGACCCTGGGTTAATTTGCGTTCAAGTTGCCATATGGCTTAGGACTGATGTTGGTACCAAAAGCCTCCTGATGGCATATATATATTGCCAGCCGGGCTATTTTCGGAACGATTTAACACTCATAACTGACACAAAAAGTACTTCCACCTCACCAGGTTCCAAAGTGGCGTCTGGAGACCTCAACGCATCAAGCATTTATTTGTCAAACTTCACTTTTCCTAACTGCTTGGTCTTTTTGCAAGGGTGATGGATAAATCACGTAGCCGACCCGGAAAAAACCGAAATATTCTTGACCTGTGTATTACGATTGGTTTGCGCATGTTGACACAACCACTAAAGTTAAGTTTCCTGCACGTCAGCTACACATTCAGGCTACCTTTCCACAGTAGCATCTATTCTTTAGGGCAAAATGGGGTGGCCTGCCAAGTTTACTCCGCGGTTGTAATTGGGATTCCTTCCTATCAGGTGAGGCGAAGACGACTACCAATAAGATTTATTCATTCTTGCACTAATGCCTCCAAATCATTGTGCCGGCACAGATTCACTCGAAACGACCAGTGAGGACCGAATGAGCTGCAGAGTTGCCAAAGTTCGCAAAAGTTTCTTAGAAAAGTAACCTTTCTTTGTTTCTATGACTCGGTCGCCTGTCAAAAGAGTTTGATATCATAATAGACACTTTTAGTAAAATCAGGATCCGCGTGCTCTCAATCAGCCCAGGACAAAAATGCTCTGACACAACTAATTAAATCAAGAGCCTACCACTGTTGACTGCTTCAGTTAACCACCTCATCAAATAACACTTTTCTCGGCAACCTTCAGGAAATCTTTGAGGCATTTGGCAGATTCTTTGCCTCCACCCTAACCACTGATAGTAATCTTTCAACCGCGTGTCTATCATGCCTGACCTCGAGAAAATTCTGAACAGTTTCTTTCTTCCCGAAAGAGATAGCCCCGTTGGAGAAAAACAAGGGTCAGTTATCACCCTGGACCAGGTTCGTTACCTCCACCCTAAACTCTTGCGGCCAATGTCATATCTTTCATGCAGAAATCAAGTAGTAAAAGTAAAAGTTTTCACCTCCTGCTCCAGAGCAGTAATTGGTGGCACAATCCAAAGCAGTGCATCGGGCCGCGTGCTGTGTCTTTTCCACGTAAATGATATCTTCAACGTTGTCCCAGACAGTGTTCCATTTCCACTCGTCCATGACATCAAAATCGTCTACAATTTCGAGTCTAACGATCTAGACTTCATTGTCGCCGCAATTACCAAAGACCAAGTGTCTCTTAACATTCGGCCAAACAAACACATGATAAAAGTTTCAGAAAAAGTGTATGGGTTCTAAGCTGCAAGTGCAAATTACGCAAAAAGAGGCTTAAAACTGCACGTTAACCCATCGCCGTCAGCAAAGTGTTCGGCACGTCGATCTATACTACACCCGCTGATTTAACTTTTCGGGACACGCGGATACTAAAGTCGCGAAAGCCAATAAAATAGTAAGATTGCTGCGTAGGACCCTCAGGATGAACCAGATTAAACCGTATCTGTACTAAACACTTATCGGAAACATTCCACAGTTTTTGTTTTATCTGCTGCAGCATGAGAAAGTGCAGCAGGACTACAAACGAAAGGATTCAGCGTGCATTTATGGACAGGCTAGCAGACGTTTCATCAAACATAAGTTATAAGAAACTATGTAAGTTGTTGGACCTTGAATCTGTGTGGCTCCGGTGTGCGAAAGCTAATTTACCATTCTTCGATAGTCTCATCACCGGTACCAATTGCATTTCTGCCCCTCAGCTCAGAAATCAAACTCTTTTTTTCAAACAACTAAACTAGTCATCGCAGCTGACATGACAAGAACAGGCATCCGAGCAAACCTTCGTTGTTAAATATTCTTCGTAGAAATCATTGCCGCGACAAATGTATCCCCTATCATCTTCTAACATCACCTTCAAAAACAGAGTCCAGAGAATGTTGGCTCTACTAACTCTTATTCACATGTAAGACCCCTATCTCTGGCCTGCGAAGTTGGTTCAAGATTTTAGTAATAACAGTATTAGGGTCTTCACAACTTAGATCTCATCTGGCAGCACCGTATAATATTATGGTCCGTGATAACGGAATGATGCTGGGTTCTGTGGAAGGTATTAGTCTGATAAATTTCTCCTTATACTGGTCTTTTCATCGCAAGATCGTTCCCTGATGGATACTTTTACTCTTTGTTTATTTTGGCAACACGAAGGATCCTGCTTCTATGCTGGGAAGCAGATGTCTAGCCTTACAAACTCTTCATCCAAGAACACATTCGAGGCATCTTTTACTCCTTCTATCTACCCATATTGATCCGCACTCCACTGCTTACTCGAAGCTGGTTAGCCTTTTGCAACCTGCGAACCCATCTTGTTTTCCTAAAACCCTGTCTATATTATACAGGCGACCTGATTTGGGTACACAACAAACCAGACCTCATTAGCAATTCTTCAACATCACTGGCTAACGAAAGAATTTGGAGGAATCGAGTGCAGGTCAGCGCTGCATGGCATAATCCACCGTTCCTCGTGTGTTTCTTACCCCACTTAGGTGTTCATTAATCCGTGCATGCGAAATCCTAATGACTGCGGCATGTTCACCTCAGCATTCCCGAAAGCGTGGAAACCAGACCTTCTAAAGCATCTGCGAAATGAATAACGTGCGGAAAACTAAGTTCAAGCGGAGGAACAATGGAGAGCACCTATACTGGTTTGACTATTCCTCTGTTAGGAATAAAGAAGATTCCGCGGGTATTAGTTTAAATCCAGCGACAAAAGCTGAGTCGGAATGTGACCGTATAGGGCACCTTCAAAAGTGGATATATATGCCATCAGCTCAAGCCCGGCCTAGCAAAAAGGGAAATCCCACGTTACCATTGTTCGGTATGTATGATTTTGGCTGCGTTATAGGACATTCTGGGGAAAAGGCAAACTGTGCAATTGCGCTACACCGTTCCACGTCGTGAGCTGTCATCGTGGAGATTTTTTGGCTGCATTTTATTTATTCTGGCAATAATCCCAAAGTGGGAATCATTTTCTTAGACATAAAGTTAGCTTGATTTTCCTGACCATTGATGTTTTCGGTTTGATCACTGTTTCATTTACATTGCCAGTTTTTCTCTGAGCTTGCACAGCCATCTTTCCATCTTTGACCTGCCCCTAGGGTAAACCCTTTTATTCTGTGTGGCATAAATTCAATCGACCTGCTTAGTTGTCTCAAGAGCAGACACATCTTTCAGCTCGTCTACTTATTTCTCTATCCACAAGTTTTCCATAACCCTCAACGTCAACCTGCTGTTCAGACGTACAGTGTGACTCAGGGTGTTTTGGTTTAAGTCACATTATAGTATATTATTTAATTTAGCCAGTCATGTAACGGCTATCATCTGTCAGTGCATTATTGTCTTGTTAGTTTACCTTCCGGCCCATTTTGTGGACTTATAACATGCTCCCAACCGTTGAGGCTCACTTAGTCTTGTGAAGCATTCAGAAGTAACGTAGTCCTACAGTAATCCCTAGCAATTCCCTCACAAGAACTGTGCCAACCCGATTACACAGTATCATGTCATCACCATGGTTGTAACAACCATAAGTGGTCACCTTTCACAACCTTACTTAGATTTTCTTCGCGAACTAAATTTCCAACTAAGAGCAGAATGACCGGTGGTGTTCAGCAGCGAGCCAGACGTGAAAACGACAATGCTCGCGCAAGAAACTTTACAAGACGCTCCAAAGTTGGCCCTCGTTTGGGAACAATGAGCCAATGCTCCGTAGTATTTAATGACCTAGTGGGTGAAGCCCATGACAGGGAAAAATTTTCGAAAGATCATCCAATTAAGTGGATCATGTAAACAATTTTTGGAGCGCGCTATCTCAAAGCTTGACTACTGGAACCAACGGCTTGGCTCTTATATCACCTGTCGTGCGGCTCCATTAGGAAAGCAAAATAAAGCAACAGGATTAGTCTAAGCTATACCGTAGTCTAAAGTTTTCTCCTATTCGCAAAACATAACCCGCCATATTTCTTAGTTTGCAGTACCATTCTGTTTATTCGGTCGGCAGCGCAGAGCATGCAGATCATGACAACTGGCAGAAGGTGAACACTAATTCTCCGGAGTAGTTGCCAACTTTCTGCAGCTGGATCCCAGGGCAACCTTGGTCACGCTACCACATAAGTACTTTGTCATTAACCAAGGCACCAGTTTGACGCATTGCCAATGAACCCTTCGACAGTTGGCTTAAGGCCAGTTTACCTTGAATCCGTATAATCTGTCATAAATCCTACCTCTTATCTTGATTTATTTTACTTCATGGCCTGATTTTTTATTCACACGGCCGGATGATTCCTCTAATTCTCTACTGTTCACTAATCTCCGTAACCCCAAGCTGGCACCCGGATCAGACTGCGTCTCCATCTCTTATGTTTCAAATCCCGCACATAGGCTATACACCCCTGTGACCAGTTCCACCGCCGAAAGATCAACCCTAAATCTAATGGCTTCTAGCTCCTGCTAAGACGCTGCTAGCAGATCTGGCGCTCAAGTACTGGCCCGTTGAACTCAAGCCACGTCGCCGGTCCACTTGGATGCTCCCGCGCAGATGAATCTTCATGACTGGTCAAAAACAGTTACTACTGTAGCTGAAACGCCTTATTGATCCTTTCAATTTCCACACACTTACTGGCGTCTGAGATCAAAATCTGCGACAACAAAAATGACGGCACGGAGGTATCTCTGACTGGTGCATTTAAAAACTTTTTACTTCTTAGGCAGACATTTTCTTCTCCATTGCAACTCAGTCCAGTTTGCCAACAACGACATAGGAACGAAATCGGCAGTTCTGAGTGTCACCTCAAAACTGTGAACCTGCCTTACGCCGCTCTTTACAGTGAGTTCTCCTTTAGTTTTATTAAACTAGGGTGCTTCTGTAGTAGTCTTAACACCTTTCGAGCCTTTTCCTGGTTCAAAGAGTTCGCTAAATTTTTCCGGACGCTTTATTTGGAGCTGATCTCCGCCTAACAATTTCGCTGATTCTTTACTTGAGATCTAACTGTAACACTCAGAGCTTTCACACGGCGTTCTATTAAACGGCTTTATATTGTAAACCGTAAGCAACATCGCGATTAATTGCACCAAGCGGCCTGTCTACTCATTTTCTCGTTTACCAGTCCCGTCCCTCATCGTCACTGACCAGCCGCCCAAAAACAACGCGACACAGAATGGTAGGTATTCTTCCCGTATTGTCACATTTCCGCATTTTCCGATCATTCTTCGTAGCGGTCGTCGGAATTAGCTGGTTTCTGTACTCTCTATTATTTATGTACTGCTTAAAACGTTTTTGACGTGGATAAAGCCCTTCTTCTCCATATAAATTGTCAGACCTTTCCAGTTCTATCTGATTGTATTTTGAAGAACCTTTGGCTGTCAGTATACTAGTGTCGGTACAACCCCAATTTAGATAAGGACTCCTCAGATCGATCCAAGTCCTCTTTCCCAGTTTCCACTCTGCGATTTGATAAAACTTTTGGCACCCCCAGGTGCATCCCTCATAACACAACCGTGTGGCTATACACGTCGTCCTGCTTTGTTGAAATGTCGGTCTCTAGGCCTAAACGTGCCAAGATTGTAGCAGCTAGACGCACCGCGTCCACACTCTCACAACCCATTCGTCGGCCTCCAGCGTGCCCTGTTGGTGTCATAGGCGTGTTCGTGGCGGCTAATAATGAAGTACGGAAATTAGAGCAAACGATTCATGAGGTAACCAACAAAATTTTACTGAGAGGACCAGTGATTAAAAAGCTGCTTCCACTTACCCACCTAACTAAGACGTCCGAAAACCCATTACGAGAATATCGCGCTGGTGCTTGTCGGGCTATTGACTCAATATCGTCAGAAATTAATCAGCGAAACCTAAGATCATCTAATGCTGTGGTTTATAATGTCCCTGACCGCATTCCACTAGACTCTTCCAAAAACACTGTCCTCTCCGCTTGCAATGTGACAGGAAACCCCGGCCACTGTTCAAGACTACGTAAACGAATGTTTAGCAGATCATGTCCTGTATTGTTCCACTTCCTTAGCCACGCTGCTGCAGAGCAGTTTCTGAAGAATAAAGCTAAGATGGCCTCAGCCACTGATGGTAAACCTACGCTTGCACCATGAACAAACAACATACTACTCCCCGGTGTAACAGCGCCCGCGTTATTAGCCCAGCGACCAAACTACTCTGACCC
>LUCM01008681.1:177282-199555 GCA_008360955.1 Fasciolopsis buskii | reverse complement strand
GTTCTAGTGTGACGTGTTTTTACGTACGGGCAAAACAGTCGTCTACCATATTGTGCCCTATTTTGGGTTCCTCCCGATGAGTGGAAAAGCCATGTGGACGTCAACAGCTAACGTGGCAACGTGGACTGAGAGACAGTACAGCGAACTTAGGTAAAATAAGTGTCTCACGTCTTCGTGGTTGGGGTCCGAAAGACTCGTCAACTAGCCGGCTGGAGACACTTAAGGATATGACAGTTGAGCCGTTGAAAACAGTGGCAATCGTGTGCATTTTCTTATCGAATCAGAATGATTGAAACACGTGCGTGACAGTTAGACGTTGTTCCGGTCCTGCTCTGTGTTTGACTGCAGCAGCGTCCTTTCCCGCCTGTGTAGGTCCACTGCCTGTTTCCCTTGGATATTCAATCTTTTTATAGAAACTTGGAACTTTGGGGAAAAGGCAGCGATCAGTAAGGCTTATTTTGCTGTTTAACGCTGAACGATGATGGTGATGATGGTGATGATGATGGAGCTAGTGAAGATTGTAGGGTAGAACAAATGGAATTTTATAGACATCACAACAACATTGATTGCGACATTTCACCATATCACTTGTTATCTCCTTCTATCGCATTAGAAATTCTGGCAGAACCCAACGCGGTAATCTGGCCTAACGTGCTACTTAGGTTTCTGAAACGATTTTATCACATCGACTGAGCAACTTAACCCGTCATCTCCTAATCTTTTAATTTCTCCGAGAACACGGTATACTGATAGGGGAGTTCGGCTGAGTTTTCAGCTCGTCATCGTCGAGTTTCTTCGTTCCTCATTTTGCTCCTCGGTTCGTTGCTGAACAGACAGGCAACCAATCGCCGACTCAGTTTAAATAATTTCGTAATACATATTGCCAGTGAACTCAGTTCCATTTTAACCTCGCACTATCATTGTCTGATTTTGGTTGCTGCCTAGGAGCACCGTCCACTCAAAAGAGATGCGTAATATATGCCTCAGTCTCATTTGCCTATTCACATTTAGTGTCTCTTCTAGCGATTGGTTTTTGACTTCCCAGTGCCACATGCAGACTTCATTTGAAGGTAAAACTGTCTCAGCTGTGTTCTGAAAATACTACGCAGACGCCGGTGTTCAAAAACTGGCTTTTTCTGTCCGCGGCCGCCACGTTTCTGAGCACTATAGCATGACTGATCTTAATTATGCAGTGCAAACTCGGCTTTTGCTTGATAACCGGATGCCACGCCGTCGCCACAGATGTCACAAATTTGTAAATGTCAATCTGGCCTTCTGTATTTGAGAGGGAACGTCATCCGATAAACGGCCTCTGGGTAAGATGGAACTGCCAAGATAACTCATCTGTATTGTCCAACTCCATTCCAAAAACAAGCATTGGCTTTGACCAATCTAATCCTGCAACATTTTACACTTCGAAGTTGCAAAACATCTCAAACACGCTGTCATTTAGACGATCGGGAAAACATGCAGCTTCCTTGGGTTTTCAGTCAGAAGCGCAACATCGTTTGAATGTTTTAATTCAGACAGTTTGTTAGCACAAATATCATTCACGGTTTAAGTCACTCAGGGTTAGGCTGCATCGCTCCCTTTGAAACCACTAATTTCAATACGTGGTTCTTTGACAATACAATTTTCGGCGTCAATTTTGCATTCCCCGTGTAGTGTCCCCTAAAGGCTATAGGGTACGCCCCTTCGAATACACTTATGTAGTACATACAATAAAATAGGATACATTATTGAAAAAAGTTGCCAAGCACCTCCAGGCTCACTGGCCTCCCAAACCTAAAGAGGTGACAAAAACTCTACCAAAAATGTCTGTCTTCGAGGTTCATCAATGGGTGTATTATGTTCTTAAGACGTGTCGTTATCCCCCAAAGAGCTACAAGCAAGGGTCCTATAAGAGCTATAACTCTTGGAATTACGGCACGTCTTAAGAACAGAATACATCCATTGATGAACCTCGAGGTCAGACATTTTTGGTTGAACTTCCGGCCTTTTTAGGTTGACCGAAGATGTTGCACAAAGACTCGACGACCCAAGAGAGGGAAGAGAGGAAGCAATTAGAGTGAAGGGACAAAATTGAGGATAACATCGGCAGTATAAACATCGTCGCCAGATCGGTCTAGTATACGTGCGAGAGAGTGAGCAATTTGACTAGAGCGAATTGTTCGGCTTCGCATCACATGGCTGAAGTGTCGGAAGAGTGCACTGGCCATTCTCGGTTGTGAACACTGAAATTTCCCACGTCAGTGACGCTGGAGTTAGAGTACGTAACAAACAAGTATCCAATGTTTGAAGACAAAACATCAAAAAATATAGAAATCAACATTGCTGGAGGCGATATATATATATATATATGATGAAGGAATCAACCACTGACAGCGATTCGCTTTGACGGTGCTTAGGTATTAGGTGTGAATCGGACGGCGTCGCTGCGAGTGGCTGAGCGGATGTTCGCGGCAGAAGTCGGTAAGGATCGGACGGTGTCAGCAAAGTGTCGGGAGACGTCATCCTCGAGTGTGAGATGGGCGATTACCGGTTCGTCATCTGGTAGGTGTTGGGAGACGAATCGGGATAGCCCGTCTGCTTGACCAAATTCCGTGATACCCCGGTATCGGATGCTGATATCATGGCCCAAGCGGATGGTTGTCCAACGGACGAGTCGATTAGCTGAGTGAACTGAAATACCCTCGTGAGGTCCGAAAATTGATAACAGTGGTTTATAATCCTTAAAAAGAGTGGAATGCTCACCGTAAAGCCTGCGGAACAGTTTGACGGCAAAAACGATGACCAATGCTTCTTCCTCAACATGCCCATGGCTCTTTCAGACTTGCGTTGGCGTATGGACGCGGATGGGGTCCTTTAGATCCCTCAGGGAACGAGTACGGAATGATCGCACCAGTCCCAGAACTGGATGTATCCGCGGCTACCACGATTGTCAGTTGGGAGTCATCATTCACGAGCAACAAGTATGAGGTCAGCATAGGTTTAAGATATTCGGAAGCCTCTTGGAACTGCGGTAACCAGTTCCACGAGACATCTTTCTTCGTTAAGTCTTTCAGCTGGCCGCGGACATTGTACAGTCCTGGGACGAATGTGTTATAACAACTAATGGGGCTCCAAAAGGACTGCAGGCCAGAAATAGCTGTTCTCACTGGCATTTCTTTGATTGCCCAGATGTTTTCGCAGTCAGGATGGCTGCCGGTAGAGTCAAACACGAACCCCAAGCGCTTGACAGCCTGCAATGGGAAGCCGCCGTCCTGTATGCGCTGTTGTACTGCAACGACTCGTTCCTTCAGTTCATCTGGGGAATTGCTGAGGATCCACTCTTTAATCCATGTAAGTGGCTGGATAACTGTGCTGGATAACTCGGACACCAAGGTCTCTATAATCTGTTGAAAAATAGCCGGAGCAAGTACCGCCGCTAAGTACTGTGAAGAGGTCTTCTGGCTCTGGGAGTTGGTAGTGTTATGGAGTCGAGACGTTGAGACCAGTAGAATAGTCGGCACAGAAACGGAGTGCTTCGATTGATTATTTTACTGCCACGATAAGGACTGTTTATATAGAATGTCACGGATACGAGGATACCCAGGTCTTCGAGACATCCCGGCTCTTCATCGAATTGTGGCAAGGCGGCGTACGGCACTGGTCGTTTTTGTCGAAATACTGAAGCACGGCTTGGTTGTCGTTTGAGGGTGGCTTTTGCGGTCGTGCATTTCCCGAGGCCCTCGCTGAACAGTGCCGAAACCGCTTGCTAAGGGCGGCTGTCCTATCTATCGGATTGCCAGTCGACTCCACGCGGTTGTGAGTCAGTTTGATCGGAAATCCGGCCAATCTGAATTATTTGATCTACTCCGCTCCCGAGAGGTTTAAAATAGCATGTGGACTAAATGGTAGCGTTGAGCAAAGACACCGTACACTCCAGTTACCCAGATAACTAGAGGGTAGTGCCGCCAGACCCGCTCGTCGCAGACAACCACGACGTTTGATGCGTAGGAGTTTACAAAGGAGCAAACGAACTTTAGTCGCATTGTCATTCGGAGCCAACTGAACTGTGAAAGTGTCTTTGTAACGTGCATATAAGCAGTCGAAGGTGACTCCAGAATTGGGACCGTACACAAATTTGGAAACCTTCCGAATGAAGTGCTCCACCGAAACCGGTGCAGTCGAAGCCGATTGGATAGCCAAACTTCCCGAAAGGCCCTCAATCAATTTGATCTGCCTCTGGAGCAAGCGTTAAGGTGCTGCTTCAGTTTTTGCCTTGATGGAAACACCTCGTCACCAAATGTGTTACGTATCAATTCGTTCAACTCTCAGTCAACAGGACAATTTCCAATTCCGAATCCCGTCCAGTAACTACCCCGGAGAACCGAAACGCGAGAAAGAGGGCATTAGACAAAATCGCTAGCTGGACCGTGGGCGATCACACATTGAGCTCAGTTGTTTATATTAGGAATTTAGATGATCTCGTTTATTCAACCAATGAATTGTAGTAAGGCGCATGCGTACTGCACACCTTCGTCGAAAGTCCATTGGCGCGGATTTAAAAAGAATAGCAAAATTTGGACATATTCAAAACGAGATTACTTTGGATCAAAATAACAGCAGATTTCAGATCTCCGGCATCGATGTATGTATTTTCTCCAACAAAATGACAGGTGCTAGTTGTGAATCACAGAATTCTTTTACATTATTATCGTCGACTGTTATAAACATAAATCGAATTTAATCATGGCTTGTGAATTATTGTATTTTTCTGGTGTTCTTTCCTTCAGTTTCAGAAGAATTTTTTTCATAACTTTTTGTGATTACCATTTCTGTTCAGAATAGAGACTGGAGTATGTACTTTTTCATCGATTCATCGTTTTTAGTGGAACTAATTGTCCCACATCTATGAGTCCGTGCGATTACTGTTCTCGATTGTTTCAGCCATGCACTTCCATGTAGTGCCCTTTTACTGCTGAATATCCTGCGCGCTGCTGACTTTAAGGGCATATTCATGCACCAAAGTCGCCCTAGGGGCTCGGCGGTCAATCTGAGTAAGTAGTCGTTATTGTCATTTGAAAACAGTTGTCTTTTCTAACATTGTTCTAACTCATATTCAGACGATTAAAAGAGCATTCTCTTTATTCTACTGATCCCATTGATCAACTTTGTCTTGATATCGTTGAACAGAACTGTTCATTTGACCATTGTTGCTCGTTGTTTTTGTCCGTGGACTGTTCATTGCTTCTGGTGATGCATTTTATTTCATAGGATTTTGATTATTTTTCAGTCGGTCTTCAAACGTCGTTTTTATTCAGTGTAACGATATCGTTCTAAACTGCATTTTGTTTTGATTTTTATTTATCAGTTTCGTAAAACTTGTCGGAATTTCTCGACTGGTCGCCTGGTGGGGGGTACTGTAAATATTTTATCGAGCATCAAGATTTTTCATGCTTCGGTCATTGTTGGCGCCCTATTTAACTTAATTTTACAAACCATCATGGTTGCTTTTAAGGACTAACATGTCAAGATATCTTTTTCGTTCAGTACTAGAAATGGACAGCTCAGTGTTTATATCACTAATTTGGTTGGACATGGTATTTGATGATTGTTTCTAATGACATCGGCATTGCATTTTCTTCCGGCTAGGTAAATCTTTGGCACTCGATCCTTAGTGAATACCACACACGAGTTTCGTTCATCTTGAGTGATTGCGCCGTCCTGTCCGTTAACTGATCTTATTCGAAAAGTCTATCATTTTCCTACTTTATGCCGCTTGTAATCTTAGTTATCAGTCGATTTGGTTTAAAGTTCAGGTGATGACACATTCATCGTCATTGATAAATAGTCAGGAAAATTCTAGCGTTTTCTATCGGTCGACGTAATAAGTAGTCACTAATCCACAGAGCATGTAAAAACCATTTTGCACTTACCGCGATGACGTGACAATATCTTGATAGTAGTCTCAAATTTATCCCATACATGGTTGTATTTCAGCTTGTCATCCTTTAGTTCAAACTGTATCTGCGCTTATTCACGCGATTGTACACTGACGTATGCACTATCCATGGGGTTGATCAAGTAGCCTACCGTCATGTCTCATTGTCCAGCTGCCCGCCTGTCTGCCAGCTCATATCTTGTCCATTCGTTGTCTTCGGTGCACCATGTCTTTACATCTGTATGGATATTGCGCATAAGTGCGACAATTTCTCGTTGGGCAACGTGACCTGCCGTCGATTTTTGTGCTGTGACCACGTGCGCATCTATCGGAGGAAGGCAAAGGACGGAGCAGTCTTTCACTTCTGATTCCCGCTTTCGGTGCCATGCTGTCATTTCACACAACTAGCAATGCGCACGGTACCAGTGTGACCATATGTAATGTATCTCGACCATGGTCTTCGTGCGCATTTGTGCACACGCACGCAAGAGCATGTACGTTTGCCACATGCGCATATAGAAATTGAGGAATAGACAACCACCGCTGATACTTGTGTGTGTGTGTGTGTGTGTATGTATGTGCCTACTGCACAAATGTACACATCTGTGCCACATCAGGATTCAGAAATGGCGTGCGTTTAGTACCTAGCTGGGGTTCAGTTTGTTTATGTGGCCTACGCCAATGGGAGTGTAATTCGCGTCGCTTGTATCATTCATTCTGTCGATCCATCGATGGAGCGAAACGTCCGATTCATATTTTTGTTCTGGTCCGTGCCACTTCTTCACTCATAGCGTCTTCCGCGTCATTCAGGGCACAGTTATTCGGATTCACCTATTAACACCATCTGTTTATTCTTGTGAATTGTCCAGTTTACGCGTAACAAATTTGTGGACCATGTTGTGTATGTACTTCCAGGAGCTTTCGAGGTCGTCTCAGGACGGAACTATCGCATGAGATCATTACATACACTTGACTTCTGGGAAGTAATGTTGTTCCTGTAGGTAGAAATTCTGGTCTGAGTATGACCTTCAGTGCTTACTCGTGATTCCTTTGCTTGTCGAACTTCACTGATTGTTTCTGGAGAATCATGGCTTTGAACTGCTTTAAGTTAAAAGAGACAAATTTGGGACATGCTGAAGAAATACTAGATGGACAAATCACGATTCATTCGGTTGTGGCTACCAAAGTGCACTCTCAGCAACCAGTTATTGAGGATAATTTTTCTCCCGATGATGTCGGATCGATGAAATCAGGTAAAATATACCGTAAACCCGCGACGCATACTGAAATCCAACATGCACGTTTACCAACACCCGCACGCCACCCTGGTTTTCACACATCTACATTCTCTTCGTGTATTCCGACTAAATCAAATGCCAGAGAAAACACATGCGCTGGATTGGAAAACGTGACCATCGGAAATTCCGCTGTTCAGGCAGTATCGCCTGAATGCGATAGTCGTGCTGCCGAGTCGAACTCTCCTGGCGTTCATCTGTGCCAATCACATATTGCTCCACAGACGGCTGCTGGTAAGACTAGAGCTTTTGGTTGCCTAGTTCGTAGTCAATCTGATTCCACTTGCCTGTCAGTGAAAACACAGAAGAGTGCTGCTGCGACCGGTCGAAATAAAAATACCAATGTAGACGATGGTCATTCGAATGTGGCTGATAATAATCCCCAAGTGGATGATGTACCTTACGATTCTCTGTCCTCCATCGAGGACACTTCGACTCTAGATCCTTTGCATAGCAGCAGTTCTGAAATGGATGCTTATCCGGTCGACCTCAAACTTAATACGTCAAGTAGCTTTTCCAACCGACCCGGTTTTTACGACTCGATTAGTTCTTGTGTAGATTCTCCAGTTGAAAGCGATGCCACTAAGACTTTTCGCACAGTTCCCACTACAAGATCCTATCAACTGGTTTGTCGTGATGGCGTTCAGAGCTACGAAGTCGTGACTTCGACATACGCCTGTGAACCCAGCTTGGGCTCTGATTGCAATGTACGTTTGTCCGATGATTCATGTGCATCCCCCAATCTCACACGAAAGCAGCTTTCGGAAATATCGATTGACCATGATGATAACCTGAAACCAGGTAAGATTGGATGTTTATCGAGGGAAGTTTTTCCCAGTCCAAATTATTATTATTATTACTATTGATATTTCTGGTCTTGGAAGTTGAATATCCACGAATACTGATGGATAAAAAGCGGAATAAAGTGCTCTGGTTTTCGACGAAACGTTCCGTCATTTTTATGACTTTTTTCCTAGTCGTGACAGACAGCAATAAGAATCATGCGTATGGCACAGAAAATTTACTGTATCATTTTAATGGGATTCCAATGAAAAAGACAGTTTATCTACTTTCCCCTTGGGGAGCGAAGGATTATACAATTAAAAATCCATAATCTTATAGTGTATCGTAATATTGTGGCCTTGGGTAACTACTTTTGCTGTTCTTTGTTTATTGAAGAGGAGGATTAACAAGTAATCTTGATATAAAAATATGCGGCTAGTGAAAATAAGTTTATATTACGGAGTCGGTTCAGCCAACCGTTGGATATTTTTTTGCCTCAATAGACTCACCTATCTGTATCGCATGCCTTGCCCAGAAGAAAACACCTTATCCTATTGTACTGTAAATCCACTTTCGCGAATAGGTTGAAAAATGTTGCGTTTAGATTAACATATTACCCGTAGAAGGTATACTGAAGGGTGCTCTGAGGACATGAGGGGACTGTGTAGTTTCGACCGGTAAGATCACATTATTGACCAAGTATATTCGATCATGTGGTGACAGATAGTGGACAGCTGTAATTTTCCGTTGGGTCAGATTTTTATTGAGTGGATTTATTTATACATGATCAGAGTGGCTTAAAAGAGTAGTTCTGATCCTTCTGGTATGTTATGTTTGAATAAGTAGTGAGCGGAGGAGCGCGGTGTTCAGTGACGTACGCTTCATTGTCTGTTTCTGTGCTGTAATAATCTTTTAGCCGTCAACTTCTTTCTGCCATTCTGGCTTTTATCCTTGGCCTTGCAATACTACTTGAGTGTAAATTAAAAATTCGGAATACAAATAACTTCGTACACCGGTAAAGTTTATTGCTCGTATCATACGGGTAAAAGAAGTACTCAAGTCTAATCATGCCTCTCAAGCTAGGTGAAAATGATCGCTCTCACCAGCACAGTCTCCAGTGACACGCAGCGCTAAGATACTGTGCAAATGATTCGTTTGGAAATTGCTTTCAGAATCTAAGATTAGATTTGATGATAGAACGTTTGAGTGTCGATCTTCGTTAGATTCATTCTAGGACAAAAATCCCATAAGGAATCTCATCTGTCAGTCAACTGCCTTAGTTGTCGTGGTCATGATAAATCTCAAACAACACTAGAAGCGGATGCTATTGAAGCAGTAGTCTGTTCAACAATCCTCGCGTAATCCTCGATTTGCCATACAGTATTCATGGACAGCCAAACCATTGCATACTTTCAATCCACCAGTTCTACACAAAAATTTGCAAAATCAAGTCAGATCTGTATCCCTTTTTCGTTACTAGTTTGACTGACATAAGTACTTGGATTAATTTACCTCGTTTTATTAGTAGTTTACTTGTAGCATAAGATGTACCTTCCAGTCTCACCTGTATAGCGTGACCCGCAAGCAGTAAGTAAGCCAACGGTTCATTGGTTCTGTTTTTTTTCAAATTTTGCTCCTTTGGGGTTTCTAGGCAAATCATGTTTCATCTGTAGTTCTTCTGCCAAGTATTTCTGTTATTTTGCAGTCTTTCACACTTTTTTCCCGTTCAACATTATATATATATATATATATAGGCTGCCGTTTAGGTTGTTGACATACCTTATTGATGGCATTGGCTGCTCGAGGTCGTGGTTTTGCGAGATTTCATGCACCATCAAGTTATAACGCATGCTATTTCCATTGTATTCACCTACAAGTTTTAGATGAATGTTATTACTCGTAGAGAAAAGACGGATACCGCCTCTAAAAGTTCATTAACATTTGCTTTGAAAGCTGTTGATGCGAAATATGGATTTTTCCAAGTGATCACAATAGTGACGATAAGAATTGTTATCGTTTTGTTTTCATCGATTTGCACCCATATCACTCTTATCCTTAAGCTTATTAAGGACTAGGTCTGTTGAGTTTTTACCACTAACTGTGTAATGTCGAATTGTTTATGATATGTGACATCCATGAGGAAAACCGTGTTCCGCTCATTTGTTTGTTCCTTCGTACGAACCACTCACTTCACACGTTTTTTCTCCTTACAAGATATTGTCCCACCTTAATGGTTTCCTTTATACGGTATTGTCCTTTAGCACGTACAGACAAACGATCCTGTCAATAAGATCCGCTTTAGACTTGTTATATAATTATTGGTAATCGCAGCATTTTGGGGTAACTTACATCCAGTTCCTGTTTCATTATTCCGGCTGCGATAGTGACACTGTTTGTATTTTGTTGCGGATCAATGGAATCTGTTTGCATGGTTTTCCATTCTTTTCATCCAAATGCAATCTCTCTCGTCTCTCCTAACTAAGCGTTTGAAGAACAACTTACCGTTTGCGTGAATGTTACTACCGCCGTTGAAATCTTCTGCTTTTATCTTTTCATTACTCTCTTTATTTCTTAATCGTGGTAGTAAAATCGACCGCTTGACCCCATACTCTTAGCAAGCTGTTCGACTGTGTAGATCATTTCCATCGTTCGTAAGTCATATCCAAATTATTGGACTACACGGAAAGGTTGCTACCCAATTGTATGTACGTGTCTATGTACTAGCGGTCATGTTTTACGCCTATGTGACGGTTCCCCTTTATCTTGTATGCGTGTGATGGACTAAGCGCCTGCCACCCCAAAAATAGATCAGAGGTTCGAATCTCAGGTTCGATGATCACTTTGTTGGATAATGGCGATTCTCTGCCGCTCGGCCGGTCATCACACTTTATATGGTTCTGTGTCACTCAGGATCATGGTGTCTGGTAGTAGGCCTTAACGGCTTTGGGAAATGCCCCTTCCACTGCACTCGTACGTAAGGCCTGTCCAACAGAACTTAGCATCAGATAAAGACGAATATTTGTCCGACATTGGTACGTCGTAGTCGAAATGGGATTCGTGAGTGCTGCATAGCCATTAGGCTCACCACTCGGGGAAGGGAGGGAAGAGAAATCAGCAGCCATGACCCCGAAACTTGGAGTGACAGAACCACATAAGGTCTCCTTAGATCAGGTGTGGTAATAAGTCATGCGACGGTGAGTCGTCTGCACTTCTCCACCACCCCACTCGTTGTCATCTGGAACTTATATGGTTCTCCGCTTCAATTCTCGGCGAACACTCTTCCTTTCGTTTGTCAATCCAGTGGGTTTTTGAGTTTGTGGCAATTCCATTTCCGCTGCATTCATTCGTCATTGGAATCAAAAAGTAAATTTTAATGGTTTGATTTTTTTCAAATCTGCTCGAAGCCCGGTGGATGTGAATTGCGAAGTGAAGTATCCCATACGCTGCGGTTCAAATCACACGGTACTGTCAAATTCCAGCCTTTGCTTTCTTCCTGGATTTGGGACTCGGGCAGAAAGTTGGGTTTTCAAGAGCAATAAGCTTTCGATATTATTAAAGTCGGTCATTTGGTAATCAAATGTCGTCTCTAGATTTACCATTTAACGGTTTTCACCGACAGACAGCGTAATGCACATGAGATGATCTGCACGGAGATCTGTAATCCACTTATTCTCCATGTCCTTGTTTGCGTAACTCGGCTTTTCACCTACCGAATTCACGAAGATGATGACCTGAAATTGGCCAATAAGGTTTTCAGTTACGAATCCAAATTTCTAGAATCTAAAGTGATACTGAATGTGAACTTAGTCGCTTTCTGTTCGAGGTTAAAATAACCTTTAAAGCATATTAATCTCAGGGCCGGAATGCGAAAGTCGTGTAGCTTTCGCAGTCCATCGTGATTCTGTGCTTAGTAACGAAAAGGTAAGGAGCTGTTGCTGTTTCGTCCGAAAGCGATTTCATCTTGAGTGAGACACGACATCGTGCGATGTTCTGCACAACAGCACTTGAAGAACAACTTATGCAGTGAATTTTGGAAATTGTTTTTCCAAGTGACTGTCACAAATTCCGCCCTTTGATTTGAATACATTGATGTGATTGTTCTTGTTACCATCCAAACCTTCAAATGCGATGAAAATTCCGATTTTTTGTTGACATAACGAAAACGAAATGAAAATCACATTTCCTCTCTCTCAGCACACCATGCACTCAACGAGAAAACTAATTGGCTACCGTAATGAAATCCACTCAGAATAACATGTAGATGACTTTAACACGCAGTTATTTACTACGTGTTCAACGCGTGCTCCTCATTGGCCAACGTTCGAAGTATTGCGTAACTATTCGTCTTCATCTACAGCAGAGCGTAGGAGACTCATTATGTGCTTTTGCTGCACTAAGTAGAAAAGCTTCTGGTAGTTTTTCAACTTTTCATGTTAAACGGAATTTTCTCCTTTTTTAGTTTGCTGAATTTTTAGCCTCTCAAAATGCTACATAGATAGTGATCCTATTCACTTCAGTGTCAGGAACAGGATTTATTGAAAATTACGACATGTACCAGCGATCATCTGGTTGCCATCTCCTATACGAGATAATCGGAAACTATTAATGCCATTAGCTCTCCTTCACATGTTCAGAGAAACAGTATGACAATTTGACAAAGCACGCCAAAATGACCTGGAGTTTGGCGTTCGCATTGAAGCTAATCAAATTTTTTCTAGATATTGTTTTCCATTTGTAGTAATTGGTATTTAACTTCGGTTGCCATAAAATTTTCCTCATATTAGACATACCTTTTAATTGCTCACTGGTACTGCAATGACGAGAAGGATGATGACTTTTGTTGGTTAACTGATGTGAGCTCCTTGATTAGAACTTGAGGCACATTAAGTTTGCACCTCTACGTACGCTACTTGCTAATCTGAGTGGGTCTTCGATTTTCACATTCAAACCACTTCATCTTAGTAACCAGAGCCGCTTACATTAAAATTCCATTTAAACCCACATCATATGTAAACGGGCGATGACCGCGATTAATTTTGTTTTGCTTAGTTGTCCTTAAATGATACCAGAAAGTATATTGGAGGGAGTTTATCACCACGATTACATATATATATATATATATATATATATATATATATATATGCGCATATATATATGTTTATATGCAGGTGCCGCCAATTGTGATCCATTCAGAAATTTTCAGTTAGTATCTTTAGGGCTCTAGTACTTTCTAGGTATAAAGAAGCACCAAAAAAACATGAATATACCCGTATGTTTCCCTTAGTGTAACTACTTGTAGACTGTAACAAGGCCAGTTAAACATGGGCAACCTTGGTTGTCCAAATAAACTCGGATGAACATGAAAACTAAAGCCCTAGTGAGGCATGAAAAGTTCATAAACAATTTTGGAGTGGTTTTAGGGTTTACCCTAGTTTAAATTCATAAATGACAGCAAACTCGCTTGTCCGACGAACGCGCTTATTTTATCGAGTATTCTACTCAGGATTGCGCATGCACTTATAGAATGAGATGTTTTGCTTTAACTGGGTTCTAATAACCATGGCTGACCACGACCAGAAAAACTTTCGTTTAGAGGGGATCTTAGTTTACATCAAAGTCGGCCTTACGTCGAGGTCATTTGGGTGCGCTGCCTTAACCGCTTACAGTGTTATCGTGACAGCGAGATAGTAGACGGAAAACGGAAAAATCTTTTGATGCCATAGTAAAGCGGATAAGGAACGGATGTTAAAGTACTGGTCGACTTAAAATCTTGTATTTAAACTTTTCCAGTATTTTGAAATAAAGCCACTATTTGCTTCATATTAAGCAAATAAACTATGACAGGAGAACAGTTTTCATGGAGAAAATCACTTACATCCGAACGTAACTACAAAGTTACTTATATACACGTTAAAATTTCATGTCGGAAGATCCTCCCTGTGATCTTGTTGCCGATTATTATCGAAATCTCATGCACCGTCGTCCAGATAGACTTGATTAGTATTTGAACTCTCCAAGTTTCACCAAATATGTGGCGTGAATTAATAGCTTAACAAAACAAGGAATACAACTGTCCTGCGAAATATTAGAAAATTCGGATCACCTCAGTTTAAGGGCCTGTTTTGTTGTTGAATGCGTGATACTCGGTGACCTCAAATGAACTTACAAAATGGACATTTCTAGAAGGAAATTTACCGGCAACGTCGTCCAGCTTTCTCAGTCCCGCCCAATTCGTTCACTCTTTTATGAGTGACATTGGAAAATCCCTAACAGCTAATCAAAAGAGAATGTACTCTGGATAAGGGGATTTTTCTTTGTAGTAAGAGATATTCCCTTTATTGAGAAAGTAGCCAGTATAACAAATCAATGCGTCTTCAAAGGAAGCTCCGTGCTTCACTCTACCAGAATTTATTTAACATTTTTCTGAATAGAGGAGTTTTCTTTCAATCCCACATTTTCCGGGTAAAAGCACACTTGTGTGGAGGATATGCCTCATATGAAATCCTGTCACTACCTCAATCTTGATTATTTCAAAAACATGAAACATGTTTTGGAGGAGTGATTGAAAGGTGTCTGCTAAACATTAGATATTGACTTATAAATTCTAAAGCTTCTTGAAGTATGAAGCAAAGCAATTTCACTTTGGAGATACTGGGTGCCATATCGGTAAAACCAAAAAATACGGAATCATGGTGGCTGGTGCATCGATTGCCACTGTTTAATGACGCTGGATTCCTAGCAAAACAGGCGCCAGATTGTTGGGAATTAATCTCATTTTGTTTTTGCCAGCGAGCTGGTGATACGTCATGGTTTAGAAATGCATGTGGTGGCCTAAATGGGTGGTCGACCAATTCCTAACCTATTTGCTCTCTAGGTAACTCCAAGACATGCGAATCATTATAGAAAAGATTCGCCAGTTCTTGTTGAATAAAAGGAATAGAGATTGAAGTATTTATTTTCCTATGGTGCTGTGTACTGGACTGGTAATTACTCAGATGAAGCTTGTTGCATTAGTTTCGAGAAGACCTATATATATATATATATCGCTGATGGTTTCCTTTTTGTTACAGAATGGTTCAAACCCGTTTCAAACAGGCCCTGTTCTTGATATCCGTTTTCCAGCTATTATGAGATCGGAACTGCTTCTAGGTCGGCAGACGGCTTTTTCCCACATTAGTCTGCAGTGTGATCAGTAATTCCGATTCCATTTCACACCGGTCGACAATAGTGTGCAGTCTAGCTGATGCCCCAGTTCTCCACACGATATTCCTTCCCTTATCTGTTTGTGCAACTGGATAGGTGAAGCTAGCTTCAGTGATAAACCTGCAATTCAAGCAAGTGTTTTTAGACTCAGGGTCTATGATGACCCTTTGACGTTCTGTATTTTTATTCTTGTTATGTCGATAGTTTTAATTGTCCAAACACCTAGTTGTTGCCGTCAAAAGTGCTATAAATCTAACTTGACATCTCCGTGCGAAATGTGCCTACGGTTTTTCTCCTGTCGACACAACACAACACGCATCATCAATTAGACGGTGAGGGACATAATGCCATCAAGTGGCAGATCTTTTGGGTTCATATATATATTCTTGTGATCTCAATTGACTCTGTTCCTCGGTCAGTTTCGGTAACTCTCGCTGCGCGCACGTGTTCATGATGCTTTAATGGCCCACAGATAAGGAATGGCATTTTTGTTAGTCTGGTAACCAGCTGCTGTGTTCACCAAGTACAGTTTACCGATGTCACAAGCTCTCAGTATTGTACACCGGTTCTGATGGGGAAAAGACCCGAGAAAATTGACAGCTCTCCTAGGTCCCGACTGGTTCACATACTGCGATGACGTGGGGCATTTTGGCTTGGTTATGTTGCACACGAATGCCGCTTGCAGACTAGCGACGGCTAATTCGTCTCTGCTTCCACATTAATTGCCTATTTATTCGTCTCGCTGGGCGAATTGGTGTTGGTTATTTCGCTTTTTTTCCTACGATTTGGGCTCACTTATTTCTGTTCCCCAGATTAACGATTTTGTTATTGGTAGATCATTGGGATAGCGCTGTTGAAGGTAAACATTGTGATATTCTGCTAGTACCTTTTTCTTTATTCTGGAGTTGCGTTAAGGTTGCTTCTAGATTTTTAATACTCATATGTATACCTCACAAGGGATTGCAACGAATCATACGCTAGGTATCCTCGGATTCGTTCTTGAGGTTACTTAGATACTTATTTTAATTAACCTGTTGCTTACGAAACCATCCATTCCGGTCAGTAATTCTGAGTCCAATTCGTTCAAGTTGTCTTATCTTAACACGGAATCAATTTTTATTTGTTAAAGTGAAAATAAATGTGAACACTTTCAAACGAAGATGCTGTCTTCATTGATATTTCTTTGCAATGAGACAACTAAAAATGGTAAAATTCAAAACTCGTCAAGTGCATCGATCAAACGGCATTTCACGGTTAGGTAGAGTAGTCGAATTCAGTGTCTACTGTCGTTGGTTAATCAATGGGTATTTCGCTGTAACTAAGGGCTTGGCCTGAGTGCCGTAATCGTTTACCTGCTTACTTGTTCACAACTGAGTTCGTTCAGATTGGAAAAATATCCCAATCATGTTCATTCTTTGGAATTTTATTTTTTGACACTTTATTGATCTTGTTATCCGCGTTCAAATGTTGTTATTTGTTATTTATATATTCAGTGCCTTCTGGATGAATAGATCATCGAAGCGTAGAATTTTCCCGCATTGCTGTTATCATCCATTTTCTCTGAGATCAGGTGCGATCACTCCGGTTTTTCGGATTGGCTTTTGATTGACACCATTTGTTTCGAGTTTGGAAATCAATGCAGCAACTAATTCGGCGGCCTATGATACTATAAAATCATGGGAAAACGTTTTATGTAGATAGGGTCAAGTGCGAACATAGGTTATACTTTATAACTTAGTGTGAATGAGTCATTCCGTAAACGTTTGCCTGTGAAATGTACGACTATCCTTCACCCCAATACGCGGTGGTCATTGCCAGCGATATTTCGGGTATTCATTTGCATTGTTTGTGTTGGTTCACTGGTTCGGCCTCGTTCACCACACTAACGGAATGATCCCGATTTGGCTATCCAAGGAGGCCAGTGCTGGTGCATGCAATTGCAAATCTATCCCGCGTTTTGGCCCAACCATGTATGCCCAGCGGTTCCAAGGAAGACAGGTACAGATCACTCATTAATCATATATGGATCTCGCTAAGTCCACCACTTGCGTACGTTTATGCTGCAATGTGCTGTCGGTTCTTACACTTGGGCGTATGAATTCCCAGTTTTCAGTGACCCTTTCCCTCAATCTGGCAATTTTAATTACTTACCGCTTTGTGCAGTATAGTCAGCCAAAATCAGAAGCCAAGACACCGTTTATATGCGTAGTAGTTCCTTATTGCCTGCACGAGACGTAATCGAAGTGAATGGGGTGGTTGTAGATAACACTGGAATAGATGTGCTCTTACGATTGGTCTCCCTCATAACTTGCGATACGAAACCAAGAAAATATGTAGGTTTGACCAGCGAATATTGAAAATAAACAAGCGATTTTCCCTATTCTATAGGTTCATCTCATCCAGCTGAACTCTTTCTTTGTAACAATTGAATTCAGCGAGCTTTTTTCGTGCTTCACTCACTTAATACAACGAGTGACTACTCTCTGAGGTTTGCTTTTTTAAAAGTCTAACCAGTTAAAATCGAATATCATTCTACGTATAAATGCTGTTCGTTCAGAATTATTTTTGTTGCTTTCGTTCGTTTTCCTTTTACCCATTTCTCCTCTGAATTTCACCACAAATATTGTGAAGCTTTGTTTTCATGTTTTGGAAATTTTATTCGTTCGTACACAACGCAGCACATCATTTGAATTACTTTTTAAAAGTTATCGAAAGTCGGGTTAATTTATCCAGGCTGTACTTGATTGTCATGCGTAACCCATAGTCCAATTCGTGGCGCAAGAGCTAGGTTTTCATGCAACTTCCATCGAGTGTAGAGTACGGGTAAAGATCATTGGTGAATTTCGCTCCGCATTTTCATGATATCTGCCTTAAATTGATGCTTTGTGTGAAGATAGACCTGTTGTTTTTGTTGCCTGTTTACTTTTTAATCTATGACCAGTGATAAAATAATTCGTCGTGTCTTATTAGTGCTCAACCTACCAATAAAAACATTGAAGTTCTCTCCATCTTTGTCGTACTTGTCAAAACGTCCACTTAGATTGGCTCTGTAGAATGTTCGTGCCTTTTGCACAGTTCTGGCGCGATGGATATGCACCGCTGATGATTCCTAACAAGAGTGAAACAGCTATACAGTGCTTCCATGATTTCTTAATGGCGAATTGAGCGTTGATAACACATGGTGAACTATTTCCTGATTCTGTATAGCTATCTCTCACAAGAGTCATTCATTTGTATGAATATTGATTTTGGAAAAAGCTAATCAACAGTTCATAGTGATAAACTACCCGTAAACGGTCAGCCCGCATGGTCTGACAGTTTATTAGCTTGAATTCGATTTGTTCACTGCAGATCTGAGCATCAGTTGGGATGCGACGAATATGTGCTGTTGGTGCTTGCTTACAAGGATAAAGTAGATCTATGTTGAGTCTTTCCATTATTCCCTTTGGCGAATCGGGAATTTATACCCCTTTAGCATAATCCTCCAACAAAAGTAAGGTGCTTTTCCTAACTGTCCTGTGGTTATATTTCTAATTTGTCATTTCACAGACTCGATGCGAATTTGGTTGACAGAAATTCCCAGTTGTTGCAATGCTACATTATGCACTGAATTAATTGTTTTATAGGCATTGTAATCCATCATAGAATATGATTTTATTTGCCCATGTATTAATTTTTCTCGTTGTCAGTGTTTCGTTCGGGCACCTCATACCTCTTCCATGGTATCCGTCGGTGTTGGTGCGAATGTCAAAATTACTCATGTGAATGGTTTTTCATGTTCAGCTAATTCTCTTCCAGGTTTGTCCGTTCCTGCCAATGCTGGGCGTGGAATAAAAGCACATTTGGTGGCGGGTCCTTCGGTCCACGTTCACAGTGGCAGCAGTGTTAGTGGGGGGGGCGGTGGAGGCAGCAGCAGCAGCAATAGTAGTAGGAAGCAGAGTCCTCATCCGTCCTTACAGTCGCCTTATCCACCTCAAGGTGCTCCTTTTCCGGGTCACTCTGTCAGTCCACCACGACACCTTCGTCCGGATCCAGTACGTGGCTCTACAGTTAGCTACTTTAACTCGCCCAGCTCGCACCACATGCTTTCGGGTACTCATCTCGACCCGGGATCAGTTGTTTCCAATCCTCTGAATCCCATGGGGCCTCGGAAATCCGGCCATCCTGCTATTATCATGCCCTCTGAGCATGTGGACTGTCAGATAAAACCGGACAAACCCGCAGCTCCCCTTCCGTTGCGCAAACAGCGCACAACCTCCCCTCCTAATACTCAAGTAGATCAGTACTACCCCAATCATCAGAAGCGACTTCCCTACCATCCAACTGGACAGCATCGTTCAAGTCAATCATCAGGGGCACCGGAGTCCAAAGCTCGAAGTCTGTGGCCATCTCAGAAGCGCCATGGTCATTCGGAAAACGCGGAATACGCATACGCCTATGGTGATAGCAGCAACAGCAGTTATGTGAGTAATAGGGTGAGTTCAGTTGATTCTGTTCAGTTTTTTCGTCTTTCCATGTTCCCGCTCACAGTTACTTTATCTATGCTATCGACACCTTTTGCCCATTTTTGATTAGCTTGTATCTTCTGTATGGTCCTGTGAGAAGATAATCTGTGTGGATCACGTTCCTCATCCAGCTAGACTTCATTTGGTTAAACTTCTATCTTTTCCTTTCGTATACTATCTTATTCTGGACTTTTTTCCGCTTGAAAAGTGTGTCTCACTGAACTTGTGAAGTTTATCAATTAGAGCTTAGTGGGGATTACACTTTCATCGACTCTAAAACTTAGAGTTGCTTATTAGATTCTGTTTTTTCTTTCGTTTGATTTGTCTATTGGATGAACCCGCCGATTCTAGGTACAATCAATCCCTATGAAACGGTAGCCAAATTAAGAGTCATACGTTCCCTCCAGCAGATTGATAACCGAAAATTAACCTGCTGGGACGAGTCCCAAGGCTAAAGCACTATCGACAAAGTGACTCCATAATTGAGGCCTTATTTTCACATCAGAGTGCTGATGATAGCTACTCATAGTAGATGTCTATTGTCCCACCCTCGTTATTTACGTCTAATGTCAGACCCTACGATGCATTCCAGTGCCTGACAAAAGTGAGTCATGTCCGTAGGCTGAATTTGATCAAACGGTTCATAAGCGGTTACACAAAACTACTGGCTATTCTTCTTTCACGAATCTAAGATAGTAAGCAATTGATACAGATTAAGATTCATGGAATTAAGTCGATCAAGAAGGTTTTCACTGAATTACAATAAGCTTTTTACCCTTAACACCTTGCTTGGTTCCTATTTCTGCTCAATATTGCACTTAGACCTCCCACCCAATGATAAGTTCGCGAAATGCAGTTCCGATCACACGATAGTCGAGGTGGTTCTACTCAAAGATTAATGTATGCCGTTTTCGCGGTCTTTGTGTTTGCACGTGGAAGTACGTATTACATGTCTTTCATCCATCCACATTCAGCTAAAAGGAAATGTGCTAGCCGGTGAACAGGTGTAGCACTGGCGAAGTTGTGTTGATTTTGTCCGACCAAATGGCTCCAAGTTTCAAAATGTTCACTGAAGATTTGAATGATGCCACCTGCCCACCTCGACTAGTTGCCGGATGTGACAATGGTAGTTTATTTGAGGACAGGCAGGATTTCATGTAACATGCCCCGTGATTTCTTCGCATCAGTCAAGGCAATGTCAGACGAATCCCTTGATTTCCTAAAATAATTCTTTGGACTTCGGTGTCATCCAAAGTTCAGAGCTTGCGGTTGTACTTGGACTACCCGAAGATCCCATGCGTGCATGTTGCTTCCAATCTTTTATTTTTGATGTACGATACAGCTGACGATCGTTCGCATTTCTTTTGATTTGTCTTTTGCCTTGTGACCTCAACATCTTATTCTCCCTGTTGTCATTATCATTTCGACTTTTGTTAATGTTTTATCGGAGGTTCTTGTAATACTTGGAAGTGTGGTATTAAAATATTACTGCAGAAGTAGCTGTACACTGGTTAGAGGATTGAATGAATGGCCACGGTTGAAGCACTTTAACAACCGCTGCATATAAACAAAACATTGGGCTTGGAACGTGTTTCACTCGGGTTTGAACATTGACATCTTCCGGCTAACAGTATCCGTCGAGACAGGTTGCATTTTTTGTGGATGTGTTGAAATGGTCAGTCGACTATATGAAAAAAAAACCTCACGAAATGTGATATGTAAAATTTGGTACTCTCGAGATCCGTTCGTTGACTGACTAAGGACACTACATGCCACACTCATGAAAATCCATAACCTTTAGAGAAACGTTCCTCGCTCTTCTCTCACTTATAAAAGCGAACCTCCATTACACAAAATTGTTTTTTTCTTCTGCTGACTCATGTTACTCCCATTCCCACTCTATTTTCTCTAATTCTTCGGGATCTGCAGTCGGTCATGCTAGTGATAGTGTCACTGGAATAAGTCCTGTTCCTGCTCTCTCGCATTCTCCCTCATGTACGAAACGTCCATTTCGCTGTTGAGTAGCATCCAAACCCCGTCTGGGATAATGCGGGGTCAAATGTTGTAATGCTGAAGTAAACCGTAGAAATAGGTTACTTAACTTTCAATATACGGTGTTGATCGAAAAATAGGGGTTTCATCTAGGTCTTTGGAAAGGTCACTCACGATTTACGAGTACTAAAAGAGCGTCTTGCTAACTAGACTTTCCTCAAAGAATTATCATGTTCATTTCTTATAATTCAGTACTAAAGCCAACAACTTTTGTTCGAAATTGGCAGCGAAGTACTATCCAAATCAGTAGTTGCCTTGGAGAAATGTCACAACGTGTTTGATGGCTTTCTTATTAAACTGTCTTTTCAATTTTTGCAAAGCCTAAGTATTTCTGTTTGCTGTCACTTTTACTAGCAACCTGAACCGAACCATAGATTTCCGCTGGTGATTGTTGGCAAAATTTACCTTTAATTGCTACCGTCGGCTAGTTGGACAGTGCATAAAGTTCTTGAGTTGTTTTGAGGTGACACGAACAACCAGGTGCCGCGTTGAATGGCAAATCCATTTAC